>VZTG01007054.1:1423137-1481351 GCA_013397845.1 Melanocharis versteri
TTTCAATATGCACCCTTGGTTTAAATCTTCATCTCCACATAAAACCCAGGTTTATTCCTCCATGCTTAGACTTTTCAACTTTCATTGACTGTATTCGCTTCCTATAAGACTTACATTTTATCAAGTAAGATGAAATATGAATTAAAAAGAGCCCCAGAATCTATGCAATTTTGATTAAATATTTTCTAATTTATATAGCTTGCCTTAGATCAAATAGCAACTTGCTAAATCCCCAGTCCAATACCCGTTTCAGCAGAGAGGTTTCTGACAGAACAGTTTGGTAACTGAAGAGAACCTTGTATCTAATCCAACCTTTTGCTCAACCTCCAAGAACACTACAGATGTGCCTCTAGTACCTCATGCAAACATTATTTTACTCATTTGGCTCTCTCTTTTACAGTGTTTCATATGAGATCACCTTTTCTTTTCTCTTAAAGATTTCATTGAGCTTATTTTCCCCATATTGTTTTTACAATTCAGCTTATCATCATGATCTACTTACCTTTGGCTCTGCCCAAGACAGTCAGTGAGGGATGACTAGAGTTGATTTTGTTTGTTGTATATATACTTTATAACCAAGAGAAGGCAGACACAATCTAAAAGTTCTGATGTTGTAAGTACCACGAAAACTGAAAGCAAACTTTTTATGAACTATTTCTATCTGCAGTTTAGAAAAGTGAGAAAGCAATCAGGTGAAACACTTTGGAAAAGTTATAAAGACTCTGAGCCTTGTAATTGAGTAAACCAGTTTGCCACGAGAACACTAGTTCAGATTGATATGGCTTTTAGTTTAGTAAAAGACACTCTAATCATACTCAGTGTTATTTAGAGCTATTATAGGAAGCAAGATGATGATATGGTTCATTCAGATACGCTGCTGAGTAATTTCAATATGATTTTGAAGATAGTTAACAACAGTCACATTAGAGTGTTTGCAGAGCCAAAATTATACTTTAATATCCAAAGTGCCTAAAGCCCAAACCGAAATAAGATCTAGGTTAGACTATATGAGCACTGCAAATCTTTTAAAGACCAGCACAAAACGGCAAACCAAATCATATCCTGCCTTATTTTTGTCACTTGCTCTGTGATTTGATTTGTATGTAATAGTAAATTGCTATATTTTCATTACCAGTTTTCTGTCCCAGAGGTATTTTCTTTCCTGGACAGCTTATATTGTTTTAAGAAACCCTGCCACCAAGTCATCAAATATTAGGGCAAATATTTCAATTGCCTTTGAACGTTGCACATTGTTCTCAAGGTCACTATTAGATCTGGCAACAAAATGTTCACAATACTTACACAATCCTCCTTTTCTGGTTTCCTCTGCACCTATAAATAAGGTAAATAAATACCTCTATAAATAGAGGTAAATAAGGGATAGGCATGTTATCTCTAAAAGAGTTTGAAGTTTAAAGCAGGTACAATTACCTCTATTGCCTGGCTTGCAGATCAAGACTGATTGCAAGCTAACCATTGGAAAGTTTCCCATCTGATTTAACAGCTTTAGTGTCAGGCGCAAATCACTGACAAGAAATTGTTACCATATATCTGATGAGAATCATCACTTCTGTAATTGACAAAGGGTTGGTTTTTTTGGAACATGTTGCTTACCTTTGTCTGCTAAATTTTTTCATCAAGCATGACCTGTGTCAGCTGAAAAAGAAACAATATCCATGCTTAGGAAAGTGTGTGTGCATCTGTAATTCCATAGCCATGACCTGCGGGTTTTAAAGGATGAGAATAAAGGAATAAATATATGTTAAAATATTCCTCTCAGATTAAAATGAAACTTCGATCTTTTAATTAATTTAATAAATTCTTTATAACCAGAATTTGTTGAGCCAATGACACAAGGTGTTGCTATTTTGCACCCTTCCACTCTGAAATGTCACTGACTATATTTTCATTAGCATATGGTATATTTATCATAAGAATGATTCGTGAAGCATAATATTTGCTGCTGAGGACCTGATGCCATACTGTTATCTAAGAGTTTAATCTCATTATAGGTATTGAATGTCCATGAGGGATTGGAGTACATTTTTCTGTTGAATACCATCCCCAAATGATTAAGTCAATGCAGTCTGGGAATCCTTCATGAAGCAAATCACATGAGCAGGTGGGAACAATTGGAATATTCCCTTCAAAATCTCACTTCTCTCCAAATGAAAATGCTGAGGCAGAGAAGCATGTCATCTTTATAACATTCATGGTAAATGAATAATCATGGATCATTCCACCAGGATGAATTAAACACTTCTCATTTAACTTTTATATAAGACAGCTTAGAAAAACTGAATCCATAGGAAAGAAGCAAGGAGATGAATAACATGGAATATACATCATCCTCTCCAACAGATATTATGGAAATATACAGTTTTTTCTGCAATTGAAGAGTCATCAGTAAGGCTTCCAAAATTGCTATAATCCTAACTGGCCTCTGCTAGTAACAAAGGTTTAAACAGAGCTCTACCAACAAAGATCACTAAGATGTTTTAGTTCAACTACTGCCCACAGGTAAATCACCTTGAAAATATTTTATTTAAAAGCCATATTGGTACTGGGAATTTGTCAGTGTTAAATTCATGGTGAGCTTCCAAACCCATATTTGTTGTCCTAATTTTAGACAGTAAGTTTGGAATGTATTTGCAACTTAATGCTGTTATCAAAAGCAAAAATTATTTAACCCATTAGTAAGTAGCAGGAAAGAGCTCAAGAAGTAGGAAAGCAATGTTTGGTTTTTGCTTTTGGCTTTTTTTTTTTAGGTCAAATGAACATTCAGATAAAATATTCAAAGTACTCCTAGGTTGATAAAAACAGCTGCATTTGTATTGCTTACTCCAAAGAGAGTCGATAAACACATATGTGACATCTTAAGATTACCCAGGAGCATTTTAAAATACTTTTCCCCTCACTATAGAAGAAATATCATCATCAGAATTTAAAGCAGAAAAACTGTTTTCCTAGAGGCTCAGTTTGAAACCAGGTTCACCAATATTTTACATCAAGTTGAAAAGACAGATATTCATCTTAATTTGGAAGCTGTCATAGAAAAATATTTGAAAATATTGTGAAATAATATTTATATAAAAAAATCACCAGACTTCCAAAAAAACCCCAGAATTTCAACTTCAGTAAAGCATTATATACATGAAGTAGTAAAATATTTCATCCTCTAGCTTTCCTATACCATAAGGAATTCAAATAGATTTGGAAGATTTTGCCATCAGTGACTGAAAATAGGTAGAGAAATATATTAATAGACATCTATGTTTGGGCTTTCTGCATTTCTTTACTGTTAAAACAGATAAAATTAAATGCTCATACTTGTTCATGAATCATTTCTCCATAAGAAATATTTGATCATTTGCCTTCAAAATTTTTGGAAAGTTTCCAGAAATAAATATGGCAGAAGAATTCTACCAGTGATAATCTGGTAGAAAATAGCAACTGACATTTCTGCTCAAGGTTTTTTGTTATTTTACTTGCCAAATTATTATTTGCTAAGATCACTGATGGTTGAGATAACCCTCATGCATGTCTTCACTACTACTACAAACTGCAAACTTGATGAAAAGTTTTTGCTTGCACCCCCAATTTTTAACAAAGAGAAGAATAATGTTTCTTAGTCTAAAGACCAGGTGTTTCAGTCTGGTTTACCTCCATATCTGTTCACCTCAGTACTGCTCTGCAGTCTTTCCTTGTTTGCATGAAAACCATTTGATCCAAAGCTATACCATGGCATCTACTCAGGAAACCACAATATTTACCTTATTTAACCTTATAAATGAAGCAAGCTTCCTTTTTCCAGGAATCTGTTTTGGTTTGTCCATTTCAACCTCAAGTTTTTTGACAACTCTTCTCCTCCGTTGTCTGTTCCAAAGAAAGTTTAAAAATACCAAACATTACCTAATTTAGAAACTCCACAGTGGTGGGTTGACCTTGGCTGACCACCAGGTATCCACCAAGCCACTCTATTATTCCCATACTCAGCAGAACAGGATAAGGACAAAGTGAGATGGAAAAACCCCTCATGGGTCAAGATGAAGACAGTTTAATAAATCAAAAGAAAAGACCTTGTGTGGAGACAAAGGAAACTCATTATTCTCTATTTCCCATCAGCAGGTGATATCCAGCCAATTCCTGAGAAGAAGAGCTTCAGCACACATAGCTGTTGCTTCACAAGACATCATAGTAATGAATGCACACAGGCCCACACCCCCACTTTCTTTTAGCTCACATTACTAAGCAGATGCCACGTGGTATGGAATATCAGTTTGGGTCAGCGGTCTTAGCTGTGCCCCTTCTCAATATCTTGCCCACCCTCAGCGTGCTGGTGAGGGGAAAATGCTGGAGAGAGAGCCTTGGTGCTGTGCCAGCGCCGCTCAACAGTCGCCAAACACCGGTGTGTAACCAACACCTTTCCAGCACCAACACACAGCACAGCACTGTGAGGGCTGTTATGACAAAATTTAACTCCATCTCAACCAGAACCAATATATCAACAAATTGACCCATAAAGCCTCATCATCATTCATCACTCTTAGAGGTTGACCAGGACAACCTGCAATTTCATGTCTGCAAAATATTGCTAAAGCATTTGGGGATTCAAAACATGTTCTTCAAAATGCAGGCATCACTGATGACCTCCAAGAATAAAATGTAAGGAAAGAATCAAGACATATTACCAAGTCTAACAAGGAAAGAATGCACTTATGTACCTATTTTCAAAAAGTTCTCATACCTTCTTGTCAGAAGCAGTCCAGAAAAGCTGTCAGCATGTACTTACTTTTGAGATCTTTATCCTGCTTCTCAGAAGAGAGACTTTTGATTGGGGCTTACTATAATCCTGTCCACATAAGCTAAACATACAAGTACCTCTAGCATTAAAGTCCCCTGCCACATACACAAAGATAAGGTTCAGTGTTATATTAAATATTCCTGATGAATGAGGCAGCTTTAATTGTCCTACTATTAGTTAATAAAACTTCACAATATTTTAAATTCTAAGTTACACATTTGAAGAAAAGAAATTTGCAATGTGCAATATTTTTATTTATTCCCACCACTTTATGGCAAAGCAGTCATCTAAAATAAGAACAAGAACCGGAATAGTTTCTGTGGGTTTCTTAAATTTCTTCTAAATGGCACGTCAAGATGAGCCTGAAACTAACATTAGCTGGGAAAGTAGTCATTAATAAATGGGCTAGATTGCCTAAAAAAGGTTCTCTACCAGACATATTATCAGATGTGTGCTAAATAGCCAAATAACTGAATAAACACATTAGACATAATGAAGGAATCATGTATGCTGCACTAAGATCACATTGGTCTGACAAAGCCATAACAAATTATAATAGGGTGAAACCAACCTGAAATGTCTGGTTGCCAGACATAACTGGACCTAGTAGTTATTGTAGAAGAAAATCATCATATTGTTCGATCTTCCATGTCTTGGTGAGAAGATGGGAGGTGAGGGAGAGAGGGGGTATTAGAGCAGTTCTATCAAAAGAGTATGAATTTGTTGAGCAGCAAATAGATGCATTCTACTTACACAACGATTTCCCACAGAGTGACTGCTCAAATCAGCTCTGTGGCACCTGTAGAAGATATGAAGGTGAGATGTAGGTAGCAGGGTGTCAAAAATTGAGAAAAATTAATAACTGCTACTAGCAAGATTTTTTGATACATTGACAAAACATTGCATTTCTTACACCTAAGGATGTATTTTTTATATAGAAAAGTATGCAGCATAACAGAGAGCAGAATCTGAGCTCAAAATGCAATAATGCTAAAGTAGACATGAAAAATGGTGTTTCCTGTAGAGGCTGCATCTATTTCAGTACAATAAAATCCTTTAGGATTATTCTCTGACACTGAGGTTACCTTGAGTACTTTCACACACACTCACATAATTTCAATTTACTCATCCTTGCAAAAGGTCATGGACTTGTCCTAGTTCACAATTCATTCATTTGGGAAAGAGTCAACTGATTAGGGCGGAGTAGATGATAGCTGAAAAATTTTATGTTATAGAAAAAATGTGACAGTTTTCCATTAAAAATATCACTCCCATAATGGAAAATGTATGCAGACAATATGTTTCAAACCCACAAATGTTAGGGAAGCACATGCTGAATGAGCTTGTATCCATACTTTCTGCGGTTACCTCTATCTAGAGAAGAACATAATTTCCTGCTGTGAAAATTATTTTCCAGGTATTAAGACAGAGCTGTAAGATCATTTTATTTCTGAACAACTGTCCACATACTGTTTGAGGCATTTAAATTGTGCTTTTATAGCCAGATAAGGTTCCCTTCTCATGCTGCTCAGGGTCTGATACTGGTGGTTTTGGCCCGAATCCTATCTTAGAAAAACAGTCTTATAAGCAGAATTTCCAGATACTGCTACACACGCTAGGTAGCCTCAGTGAAACAAAGACTATCCAAACCAATAGATTATCTTAACTTGAGAAAAAAATGTAAGAGAAAACACTACACTAGACTCAGGAAAGAAGTGTTCCTGTCTACTTGTACATTTTCTGATCATAACCATAATCAGTGATATTTGAAGTCAATAAATTATTCCATTATGTTTGGGCAAATGTATTACTATATTTGTTACAAAGAAAAAAAAAATCAAGATAAGGCTGGT
Organism: Melanocharis versteri; assembly: GCA_013397845.1. Taxonomy (NCBI): domain Eukaryota; kingdom Metazoa; phylum Chordata; class Aves; order Passeriformes; family Melanocharitidae; genus Melanocharis; species Melanocharis versteri. The sequence continues at coordinate 1,429,795 of VZTG01007054.1, forward strand.
AGATTGAATTAACAGGTTGCCTGTTTGATCATATATCAAGCTGTTTATCCATTTAGAATGATCTCACAGTCAAAAGACTTCATTCAATTTTAAGCAATTTAATTGCATTAGAACCTTTATTTATTTATTTTTATTAATATAAATCTAAAAGTAATTGTGACTACTTTCATGTTTACTTCCAGGTCTCCTACAGCTGGATCAGACCTGTGGTATTGCACAAGTAAATAAATGATTTCCCTTATTGTAGCTAAAGGAAATCTACAACTGGAAAAACTAATTTGGTTCCTTTAAACCTAATTTAGAGAATTGGATTTTTTTTTTTAAAGTACAAACAGATTTAGGGCTTTTCAGATCCAGGAAAGTGTTTATCTTTCCTTGTTAATGTGACATCATAGAGGACACCTGAATCCTCATTTCAATACTGTAGCCCTGCTACAGATCCAGACTAAAATGTCAACATACTCTTAGAATATACTTAATATTATTTAAAAAAAGGGCAAAATATTCTAGAGTATACACAATAAAATATTTAATGACTTCTTTCTTTCATGTGAAACACAAAGAAATAAAAGGAAGAATGATATTTAAGAAATATAATATGAAAATAATAATCTTAATTTTATCAATCTTTATCAATCTCAAAAAGGTTTCCCCCAAAAATATGCTCCAGTCTTAGAAATGTTTCAGATTTGTTGAGTTAACTAGAGCTACTCAGAGGAATACTCTTCATATCTGACCTCGTAAATACTGAGTCTTTTAGCTGAAATCAGTTTTCCTGATGATGAATATGTAAACATTTTACCTCATACACAGGTAATTAAGATAATTAGTGTTGTGTTTATGATCTAATAGATCAGAGGTAATGCAAGAAGCTAGTATGAATAATAAAAGAACAAACTAATAATCTAATGATGACATTCTTTACCTATATCAGCATGATACTGAACATTTCAAAAGCAGTGTCACTGACAGATTTGCCATGACCTATCTTCTTTCTTTTGCCATTCTATTGGAAGTCACATCCTAATGAAAGTGAGTAAGACTGGATCCATGTTTGGTTAATCCAGAGAAAACAATGAGGCAGATCAATAAAAAGACTTCAGCTTTCAGACAGTTAATGTCTCATTTTTAAAAGCAAATATTCTTTCTATGAGAAATTTATAGGCCTGAGTTAGCACAGTGCTGTTGAGAGCACAAGATCCTTGTATGATCACTAATCATTGTTTCCATTGATTCACTACGATAAAATACGTGTATCGGTCCATTGCTATTTCAGCCAAAAGAAAACCACTATCATTCAGAGCAAAGTCTCATCTGGAGGCCCCATCATAGCATACCTCAGTAGACTCTTTTATAATTAATCCCTTGAGACAGTAAGACACAAATGTACGACATACCTATAGCTGCAGAAAGTACAGCAATTTTGCTAATCAAGCACTTGAGGAAAAAATCCTGTCTGTGTGTAAGACTGCTGAGGTGGAATGTTTTCAATAGTACTTTATATTATTGTTGCCAGCTGTAAAACATGTGGCCTCTTAGAGAGGACCATCATCTTCATTTTATTATTTAAACTGCTCAAGTACAAGGAAGGAAGTAGAAGAGATGGAAGAGTGTCACTGATGAAATGAGTTTTCTCTGAGAGGATCCTTTCTATGATAAATTCACAACTATGCTCACTGTACAGACCAGTTTACATAATCAAGTCAAAAAACCAAAGACAATATGAGGAATTCAATTTGTTTTAGTCTGAGAAAGTAGATAACAAGTGTTGTACTTTTCCAGAAGATATTTTTTAAAATATTGGCTAGTTCAATGTCACTTTTTGTCCTAAGAAATTTTAGTGTGGATCAAAATAAAATGGAAAAAGTTTATATAGTTCTACAGGGCTGCAGTTTCTGCAATCATGAGTAAAAATAACCCATACTTTTATGAGCATAATTTAAAAAAAAAAAAAAAAAAAGAAGTCAAGTGGGAAGGTGAAAACTCAAAACTAGAACAAAAATTACGCAACCTTCATTAGCAGTTTCAAAAATAAAAGCAGGCCTATTAAAATAATCCTAGTATCTATGAAATTTTTCAGGTTTTTAGCAACCAAAGTAATTTAATCGATACTACTGAGAAAAACAAGTGGAGTTTATTCAGTACGTTCTCTCCATGTAATTAGAAAAGGTTAATCAATTTTACTACATATTAGGACACACAGAACAAGGTATTTGTAGCAAAGCAGGTCTTTAAAACTTCAAAAAAATGCCTATTAGGGAAACTTAGAGATTTCAATTTTATAAAATTCACTTTTTGCTAAAAATACTATCCCACAACTACATGCAAAAGGAACAAGTTTTCCAAACAGTTTTGCATAGAGTATGCATACTGTATTGTTTCCATTTTGGTTTTTTAATGAGTTGTCATTGTCTCATGAAAAGTTTTTCCAGCATTTTTTGTTTTCATTGAGTACCCAATTTTAGTAAATGACATTGCAAATAAAGAAATAATTAATTTGTTTTATTCCATGCATGATTGAAAAAATAGCATCAGCTCTAGCAGTGAGGACCTTGTGTGAATTCATTATACCTAGATGAGAAATTGCACAGAAGGAAAATTATGAAAGTAATTGGGATCTATTATAATAAAAGTAGAAAGAATATTAACACTGTTCTAGAATTTTATAAACAAAATATACATACTGTAAAGCCTGAAATGCTCCCTAAATGTATCTCTCTAAATCACAAGACCATGTCTGGAGCATAAAAAGCATATGAAGCATACTATTCTTCATTAAATTTTATTAAAAGTATTTGAAATTTTGTTGGTTTAAAAAAAAAATTAAAATAAAATATCAAAAGAGAGAAATTAAAAATGTTTTATTGGTAAAATCCTCATGGTGTATTGCATTAAATAATAGCTTCTGGTAACATTAGACAAGTAGTTTTGATTTCTGTAATTCCACTGCAATACATTTAATTCAAAATCATAAGATTTTGTTTTCTCAGTAAGAGCAATGTCTACATTCTAGCATCTAAGTACTTAGGCATTAAACAAACATTTTACCACCTAAGTTACAGAACTTCATCCTAAGCAGAAATTGATATAGTGTTTTGGGCAGGACCAAACAAAAGCTGTAGACAACTGAGGTATGTCTTAGGCAAAGATAAAGTGTAAGCTTTTCCTATCTATATTTAATTCCAGACAAACACAAATGTGAAGCACATTTTTTTAATAAGGTGAAACCGAGCTCCTTCAGCAGGTTAATCAATTTTGCCTTAAGGAAAGCAATAAGGATTCAATGAGAATTCAAAACTTTAGTATTTTGACTCATGCCTATCTTTTTATAAAGACCTCTTCCACATGAATTTTTTTCAGTCTTCTGGTTTTGAGATTCATAATGGGTTAGATCACTACTAAATTGATGTTGAAGACAACCAAGGCTCTGAAAAGAAACCTTTCCTTACAAGAAGTAATGTTAATTAAAAAAATACATGCCAAAGAAAACATAAATACATACCAAAGAAGTAGGAATAGGAAATGGTTAACTAAAAGTAATACCCTTTTTCTTATTTTTTAAATGGACAAAGTAACAGCTGGCTACAACAGCTGCCAGTGTTCTGATTTTTGGACAGATGTGTTTTCCGTGCAATTTTAAGTTCACAAAGACCAGATGCTTCCCATAGTTGCTTGAAACAGTTTCTCCATGTTCACTATTCCATGATTTGCTTTGAGCTTAGGCTTTAGGTCTGAATTTTTCATTGTTTATATTTATGAAGTTGCCAGGCAAGCCAAGAGATATTAGGTTCAAAATGGGATTCACTTTGACATCACACGGCTACTTTTGATATATTTTCCATTCAGACTCAAAGGTAAAATTATCACACATGGCACTGTACTTGCATGTATATAATGTGTACATATATAGATAAAGTAAAGATAAAAAAAAATCAATGTTTCATGTAAACACTTGTTAAAATTTAGATATTAATTTGCTTTAGAAAGGTCCATGTTCCCAGTTTCAGTCATGTTGAGGAAAATTTTAGTATATCTATTTGCTCACATGAAGGTTGGACTACTTCCTAGAATTGTACTGAAAAACTGGAAAAGAAAACAAACTACAGGATTGAGTTCTAAAATTTTCTGGACCTAATCTTGATCTTACGAAATGCTGAGCATGCTGTCACTGATCCAAGAAAATAATTAGGCCCAGCAATTACAACAACTGTTTAGCCTCAAGGATGAGAGAGATGTCTCCTTGGATTCAGCTGGACAGTTCCAATGTTTCTCTCCGAGTCCAAAAGTAGTTGCTCGGCTGGAAAGAGTTCAGAACACTTAGCATATTGTTAGATAGACACTTAAATGAACCACAGATTGATCTTGTCCTCATCTTTAGGGCTGTGTAAGTCATTATTTTTCAGCATAGGCTGATGTGATGACAGACAATTAAAGAGAGGTAATTGCAATGAACTCTGCATATTTCATATGTGATGGGACATAAGGAGAAGCTGGGTTCCCAAAGTTTCTTGCCAGAGCCCTGGTATAGAGGTAGTTAAGACAAAAAATGTCAGACCACACCCTTCTCAGTGAGAACAGCACATCCATATAAAATTATTTTGGCTGTGCTGAAAGAAGAATTAAGCACAATCTTTTGCCTACATAGAAAAGGAAATAAAGATCAAGCAATTTAATCTTTATGATTTTATGTGCATGTTTTATTCAATTACTCATTCTGTTCAAGAAATTTACAGCATGTATGTCCTCAGCTATTAATAATATCTTATCTTTCTGGTCAAGGAGTAGAATAAGAATGACAGAGAATAATTATAATACCTCAGATTTTAAATATTTAGTGGTCATACCTGATGAAGAATACCTGATTTACACTGTTTTCAAAGAAAGACATTTGCACTACTAAAGTAACAGAAGCAGTTAATCCTTGTATGGAAAATATATATAAGCTCCCTAGCTTGTCCTCAAGCTATTTTTGTTTCTACTACTTTCATGTACTTGTCAATTATTAAATTTATTGTAGTATATATGCCTAAATTGTATCCTTGTGACCTATGTATTTCATACTAATTTTTTAATTTCCTGTTATCTCCTAGACACAACTCTTTATGTGTTTTGTGCCTTGTACTGTCATCGTAGCTCAGAGGAATGGTGTGTCTTATAATTTTAGCCAATTTTTTGTGTTTCTTGGAGTCTCAGGAATGATATTGTCAAAGTATATCCAATGTCCATTTAGTCAAGTCTGCCGATACTGACTGGGACAGTATCAGACAGAATGCAAAAAGGAAATTCCTAGTCATGAAAAAAATTCCAGCTTCCCCCATGGCAGCTTAATACCCACCTTAAAAAATTAGAAATTAATTAAAATTCTGAAAGTCTGTAATTTAAAGCTTTCCAAAAATTATGTTCTGCTTCCAATTTTCTTCCTGCTTTGCATTGATCTAACTCATACTTACAGTTCTTTGATATATCAAAATACTTTTCTATTCTTCCTCCTCTTAAACTTTTGATCTCAAAGCATATCCATGTGTTAAGTATATACTGAGGAACAAAGGATTTATGATCTTTGAATTTGCCTCAGTGACCTTTGTCAAGAGCACTGTTATGCATAGTAAGGTCTCCTGGTTAACTTTCTCTACCATTAAATCCAATAGCTCTTGTGGCACCTCATTTGGATACTTCCTAGGAATTTCTTTCACACCTGTCTTCATTGATACCTGCTCTTCTTTCATAATTAGTCTCAGGATCATTCCTTGAGCTTACTTTAGTAGCCTTGAGATGGATTGAGCATTTTTTCATGTGGTCCTCCAGATAATGTTGTATGGTATATAATCCTTCACACATTGTAGGAACTAGATAGAAAGTAATTTAGTTACTTTTGCAGAAAGTGCCATTTTTCATAAAAAATCACAAGGCCAAATTAGAAAATAAATAAAAGAAGAGGAAATACTCCTGCTTAAATAATTAGTATAAGAGAAATATTTTAAAGACAACCTTGTGTCAGGAACTCACTGTTTCAACAACACACTTTTCCCCCAGTTCCTCTCCAGGTTAGATTGTACTGCATAATGAGACAGATTTAATCTCTCTGGAGACACAGGTTCATGTAAAAGAGTGTAATGATGAGATAGCCTTGTTATGTAAAGCAGCATATCAATAACAAATTTAAACATATGTTGTTTTCCTTGTGTGTGGGGGTTTTTTTGTTGGTTTTTTTNATCAATAACAAATTTAAACAAATGTTGTTTTCCTTGTGTGTGGGTTGGGTTTTTTTTGGGATTTTTTGGTTTTTATTTGCTTGTTTTTGTTTTGTTTTGTTTTGGGGGTTTTTTTGTGGTTTATTTGATTTTTTTAAGACACCTGTTTAATTTGTTCCTGAATATGCATTTTTATATTGCACATATTTATCCTGAATTCATGTATCTAAGAGTGCAAGTATAGAGAAAACATTATTTAATCATAATGGCACCGTGATAGAAGCACAGAACTAAAAAATCTTTCAGGAGTCCATTCAATTTTAAGAAACTGGAATTTCATTCTCAAGTAGTTAACTAAGGCAATCTGATTACTTTTTCTTATCTGACTAAGGACAGTAATAAATAGTAGGGGACTGGGAACTCTAGGAACCACGAACATGGCCAGACACTAGCATCCAAATAATGGGAATAAAGGTAAATCCACAAATTTTCATTAGAAATTACTGCAGTTTTAACATGATTTTCTAAAATAAAAATTACTTCTATTATGTAAATTTTCTGTTCTTATGTGCTTTGTTCTTTCTGTAAACAGAATCAGCACCAGGAAATGGAGAAATCTGTGTGCATTTAAAGGAATGAAGGAGTTACAAATCATATCACTAGTGCTTTTACTCATAAGTATGGGCAGTGTTAATTAAAGAATTGCTAAAGGGATTACAGACATTTCATTAACTTCAGTCAGCACTATTTCCACGGTACGAATCAAGTGATTCTGCAAATATCTCAGTTCCTCCACCATTCAAGTTTTCCTTTTCACTTTTCATAGAATAACTGAAGAATGTCCTTCCTTGATTGCTTTTTTCTTTTCTTGCTTTTTACCTTCCTTTATTTTTTAGTATATTAACTGAGAAGAGTTCATTAGACAAGAATAGTTAAATGTATTTTAGCTTAAGTTGTCTGACTGTTCCATGTATTTGAATTGCCACATGCAGCTGGATCTCCTTACAGCACACATTGAAGGATTTTACAAGCACTTAAGAGCATTGAAACACTAGGTTAATGTTCCCACAGACACAGAACATTAGAATACTATTTCAAAAAGCATTGCCTATCGTTTGGTGTGCTCCGACAGCCATGTGTACATAAATTGGTAACTAGTGTTTGACTCAATTTACTCAAAGTAATCAAAACTTGCTCATTCAATCCATTTCCTGGCAACTACAATGACTCATTAGTAAATTGTCTGCCTATAAGCACTCCAAAAGCGTGGCTTCTTCCCAAAATTGTTTGCATTACCTGGATTGCCTTTAAACTTAAATAGGTGTTTCATAAAATAGCAAGAAATGGAGTCAGGTTTATTAGGTTAATCATATGATAGCGCACTTTTATGGATGCATAATTCAGGGGAACAAATGGATGACTCAATTTATGCAATTTCAGAGAAAAAGAGGCTTCATACAATGTTCTTCCACGAATCTAGAAACCTCTTCCTCTGGGTAAAAAATACATATAATTAAATGGTCCTTTGCTACACTTCCAGCTGAAGAGGAGTGACAGACATTGATCAGGATGCTGATCCTTAGTAGGTTAAAAACTCTGAAAGGCTTCATGGTCATTGCTCCTAACTACTGTGCTACAAAGTATTTCAGAGAATTTCATTCTCTAACTCTTCATCCTTCACCACAACAAGCTTATTCACTGAAAGCAGAATTTATTTGCTCTGTATACTGTATCTAGATTAAATTAAAACAATGCTCAATACATATTTCTGTGGTATGCAGTTACTGTGGAAAGTTGGAGGGAATGAAAAGAATTTAAAGGAAGAAGAAGCCATCAATTACATAAGATATATGTTTAAGACAGCCTATCCAAACACCCTGAAATTACCCCTGAATTGAAATTTCCAAAATTTTTATCACAATAACATATAAAATCTAGATTTTCCTGTCTATTTACACCTATAACCAGTCTTAATACAGCACGGAAAATTTACTGTATCCTCCAAAGCTTCTAATTTACTTTGTTTTTTCCTTCTTTTTCAGGGTAAGAGTGGAAAAACTACTCTTTTGCTCTGGGTTCTAGTAGGAACCTTGTGCTGCCTTCTGGGAGAGAGTGTCTTCACTGCTCCTTGATGGGCTTGGTATTGTGCTCTGGCATTGACTGGGAGAGCATTTGTGGCCCTGGGCCAAACACTGGCAGGAGCTGTGCAGTCCAACAACAGTGGGCTATTTGCACTATGTGAACAGTTTGATGCAAGTCAGTGCTCCTAAGGCATACAGCTACTTGTGTGCAAGTGTTCAGGTCTGTTTCCTGGCCCTGATTAGCTTACTAGGGCACCTATAATCAACACAGTCAGATTTTGATGTTTGTTTAATTTCTTGCTTGTTTGTATGTTTTGCTTTTAGATACCAGCAGAGCAACAAATTCTAGGGCATTTCAACCTGGCCTTAAACAGAAGATGATGTACTTAACACACACAAAGATTAAATGAGAGAAAGGATAATTCATTGTATTAGATGCTTATGTTTGGGCTTAGAAGGTTTATAATAATTCCCCAGTCCATCAGACCTTCTGTGAGATTACCAAATCACTTGGCTTCTCGGAGTTTCTGTTCCACACCTGCAGAGCTGTACTTTCCTTTCCTCCCAGGAGTCCTGTTAAAATTATAAGGCTGTCTGACTTTCTGACAATTGCGACTCTGTCACAGTGCACAAATAAATCGGGAGTGATTGTTCCTAGCTCTGATTGTTAGAACAAATTTAGTCTATAACAGTCTTGATTATTCTGGAGTTCAACAGCTATTGCCATAGCAACCTGTTTTAATAACTTCCAAAGTGGAGAAAATACACTAGAATTAGGTTAATTCTGTGGTTAGGCACTGTACATAATGCAACTATCTGGATCCCCATAGAGACTACAAGGAATGCACTTTCCAAACAGGAGCTTAATCAACAGATCAAAGCATCCTGCTTACCAATGAATGAAGATTTCTTCCTCTTTTCTACAAAATGCTTTTATTATCTGAAACTTTTCTTTAAAAGGAGATTATTCATTTTAAACTATGTTATCTTAGTGAAAGGAGTACTGTGCACAGAAACTTTTGGCATTAACAGTCCTATCTCTGGAAAATATTATGCTTCTGGATCAAAAAGAAGGTTATTCTTTTTCTATACCTTTATGTCCCACCAAATACCAAACCATTGCAAGAAAATGTTCTTTCTGACAATGCTTTAAAAATTTTGTTCATTTACAAAAGATAAATTCTTCAACTTCAGTTTTGCTTTCTTTTAACTTGAGTAGACTTGATAATTGTTTTTTTAAAGCCTTTATCTTTTCATTTTGGATCACTGATATCTAGGATCCAGAATCATTAGAACGGATAAATAATATATCGGGAAGAATTACTTCGATGATTACATACCATGAGAAAAAGACAAAAAAAAAAATGTTTTCAGTACAAGTCTTTTAAAAATAAGGCAATAAGACATTTGTAATAAAGCATACTTATTGATTTTTTTGTGAGTTCCATCAAGGTGATTTTACAAGGAAGAAAATATTGCTATGCGTGTCTCTTGAGAGTTGTAGCTTTCAATTCAAAAGACTATTTTGATTTTTGAATTTTGATGTTTGAACATAGACTGGGAAGAGAGATAGGAGTGTGGGGAGGAAACCCAGAACTCAGAATATGAAGTACTGGGCTCAATAAAGTACAAATATTGAAATATTTTTCAGTAGAACCAGTGACATGTTTAAATGTCAATATTGACACATCAGAAATACATACCTATATTCTGAGTACAAATGTGTACTGCAGTCACTGGTGTTACATGAATTGTTTTAAAAACATATAAAAATTTCCAGGAACAGTCCAGCTGCTGAGGAGAAGGATACCTCTATACATGTGTCCTGGCTTATCACAGTGTTTAAATGACACCAAGTACTCAAAGGGTAAACCTTGATTTTAGAGTCTGTGACCAGGAGGATAGGTATGCTACAGAAAGCTAAGTCATAAAAGCAGCCACACCCAGTCCCTGTACTTCCTATAGAGAAGTGCATCTTCTGTTTTCTTAAATTTGGGCTGAGTTTGCTACTTCAAGGTATAATTATGAAACCATATTTTTTCTTCTAGTGAACTTAATCAAGATTTGCATGAAAATACAAGCCTGACAAGCCAGAACAATGTAAAAATTTCCTAAGTTAGTGCACCACCCACTGAGAATATTGTTGTATATCTGAATCAGACATGAGTCAACATCTAACAATTATTTAGAAGGGGATAAGGTAGCATAATGCAAAACAAAGCTCTTTATTTTCAGCAACTACAGAATTAAAAACAATGTTTTAGATCATAGTTTCCTTTTCACTTTGTTGTGTGATCCCAAGGACTAAAGGATGCGGCGCAATTTTTGTTTAGTTTTCATTTCTATCATCAAGCTTATATGAGCCAACACAATTCCCATCATCAGTCAACAATGACCTTGAGGTTTTGTTGCCTCACCCATAGACCCAGGCAGGTGTAGACTAGAATGTTTGTTCTTACCTTTAAAAACACTTCAGAAGGTGATATTGGGCAATTTCTGTGACTCTGGCCTGTCCACTGAACTTCTAATCTGCCACCTACTATGAATGAAGAAGAAATATTTCTGTTTCTTCTTTAATTCAGCTCTAATAGTCAGTCCTAGTACTTTCAGAAAGGTTTTTTGAAAATGTGTTTGGGTTAAGTTTTGATTCAGAACAGCTCCTGAAAGAAACAGGAATAAGAAATGAAAGAGTTGGTGTGTACTCATAGTATTCAAAAGCTTTTAAATCCTTTCCTACATTTTCATCCTTTCCAAGTGCAGGCAGGAAGGTAAGTGCTTCAAATAACCTTCCCTCTCCTCTGAAGGTAATAAAAAGTTTATATTCATGCTGAGTTGTACCTGTGTTGTTGCGGTTTTGAGCTGAATTTTCTCTTATTGTTCCCCACAGATTAGGGAACGTCCCAATATTCCTCTAATATTAATAAACATCTGTTGTCATGACATTTTATCTTTGGCTATGATGCCAAAGATAAAATTAAAAATAAAAAAATGGGGTTTATACATATATATGATTTAAATATTTATGCATTCAAAACTCATTTTGATGCAGGTTGTCTGATAGAGCTCTTTGCTTATTTTCTTAGATCCTCATGTACTTATTCTGTATCAGAGAGTTGTTGACTTGCAGAGTGGTTATATTAAAGTATACTCTATACTTCTTTTTGAAATAAGTTTTTTTCTTAATATTAGCAATATTTAGATTACTGTTATGCAGAAAAAGAAAACAAGACTAATGATCACTGGACAGGAGATTAATTCATGTATAAGTAATATTCTCAAATCTTAAGAAAAATTGGATGAACTGCATCAAAGTAATACATCAAGTAATTTAAGGACAGACCAATAAGACTTATTTTAAAATTAGGTTGAACAACAGATGAAAGATCCCAAAGAAAAGAGAGGTGAAAATTCTCAGTTAGTTAGATAGAGAGTTAGAAACAGAGAAGAGTATGTTGCAAAATAAACAGATGAAATTTGATCAATGATGCACACTTCAGGAAATGTGAAGACCAAATAAAACCAAAATAGGAAAGAGCCACCAAAGTCCTCAGAACAAAGGATATAGTTACAGGAGGCAACCAACGTAGCTTGTTTTGCTAAAATTATCAATACTGAAGTGACTAGAACATATAATAGATATGTATAATGCATATAAAAAATGCAACATATATGCAATATAAACATGTAAATTCATATATTCCTTATATAAATACGTAAGACATGCTTAAAAGCTGCAAAAAATAAGTCCATAAAAAAAGGTATTTAATATTTTCTATGAGAAAATAAAAAGCAAGATTAATCTCAAAATGATTAAAGGAGGAATCCAATTTTGGGAAGTTGTCTAACAACATTCTCTAGCAGAATAAGAGGCAGGGAGAAAACAACAGACTTTTAAGAAGAAGCTTGGTGTGTTTATGACATGACCATATGACATGGTTCCCTGACATGAGAGAGCGCTAGGCACAATGACCTCTGCAATATTTGTAGCTCTCTGAGGTGTTGACCTCCTAACACTGCTAAGCAACATATTCTGGCATGATTATGATTCATGGCCACTTTGAATTTGAATGGTCCATTGCCAGACATAGCCTCAAGATTCAGTAAACACATTCCGTATGAATGTCACCCATTTAATATACATAACTCAGCAAAACTGTTGAAAGGAAAGAATAATGAAAGTAGAATATAAAGGTCTTAATATACAGTAAAAGCCTCTGTATACGCTAATTCTACAGCATAATACTAATATAATGCTTACATACAAAATAGACATTTTTAAAATCCTGAGCACCTGCCATATGCATCATTTGCAGAGAAAATAGCAAAGGACAATGGTAGTCCCATATAAGTCTTAATTGTTCTGGTCATCTCAAAGACAATTTGGCTCAAGCAAGGTTATGTCCTCAGCAGAAGGTCACACCACGGTCTGTGGCATTAGAGAGAACTGAAAAAAAACCCAGTCCCTGAAGTTTCTTCCCAAGAGTAAATGCTATTTTTAATTGGTGAAAAATAGAGCATACTAATTCTATCAAATCCGTGAATGAATTACATATGTGACTATGTTCACCTGATTAGGATATTGCTTATGAAGACAGTTTTGGGAATAGAAATATATAAATAAGCATCTAAGGAAATTTTGTCAGGACAGCACTATTTACAGAGAAAATTCTGTAGGAATTTTAGTCTCCAACCCTTGGAAAGTTTTTCATGTCAGTTTTTAAAAATTCATAAAAAGCTGAAGAGCTCCAAACCCCCCCCCCCAACTTTTTCTTAGAAACAACAACAAAAAAATTAGTATTCCTCCATCATAAATTGCTAAGAATTAAGAAATTATCTGTTCCACTATTTGCAATTAAAGTAAATTCTGAAGACAGTGTTTCAGGACTTTTTGGTAGGGGAAGAAAGATAAGATTTCTTTCATTTAAATAGAAAAGAAGTAATGGGCGTAAGTTAAATAAAAAACCCCACCAACAAAAAAAAATCAAATCAAATCAAAGCAAAGCAAATCAAAATAAAAAATCAAATAAAACCAAAGCACAACAAAAACAAACTACCCTTAAAAAAAATCAAATAAATATAAAATTCTTCCTGAAACACAGGACACTATTTTACTGTGAGGTTGATCAAAACTGGCACAGGTTGCCTAGAGATGTTGTAGAATCTCCCTTCTTGGAGATATTCAAAAACTATTTGAACATGGTCATGGGCAGCCTATTCTAGGTATCCCCTCTTTAGCAGGAAGGTTGGACAAGACAACCTCAAGAAGTTCCTCAGATATTCTGTGATTATTGTGTCTGTGATAATTCTGTATAGTTTTCTCAGATATCCAGATTGACATTTGCTTGTCAAAATCTGTTGTTTAATAAGTAACATGATGATAAAGTTTGAAATGTTCAGCATATTTTTGGTTGGATTCAGACTTAGTCCTATTTTTCATTTACTAATACCATGTAAAAAGACCATATGAGCAAAAGATGTATCCCATATGTCAGTGGTACCAAAAAACACCCAAACCAACAAAAAATGAGGAGAGATTAATACAATCAATTAAAAATACTTCTAGAAGTATAATACAATAGCATAGAACAAGCCATAATGTCAGCTTAATTCTTCCTTGAACTAATTTGAGGTGCTATGGTTTCTGGTTTCTGAGCAACTCAGTCTCTAAGCTGCCTGCTGAAGTTAATCTGCAAATAGCTATTCATGCTTCAGTGCTTCTGTATCAGCTTTTACTGAAGGTTGTTTTCAGAACTATTTTTACTATGTTTGCCGATTGATTAATATTTCACTTCTCAGCAGCAATTGAAAGAAAACTTGAGTTGATAAATTAAACAGTAAGCCTTCACCATACTTGGATTGCTGCCCAAGACTTATATAAGTCAAACCAAAGATCAACATATGTGGCAAATTTTATCAGCAAAATTTTAAGTGAGCGTATTGTGGAAAGAACTTTATTTTAAGTGAATGCCAAGATTTTTATTCATAAGCACAGAAGCCCAATAACAGTGAAATAATATTTTTTAAAAGTAACATCTATAACATCAATCATAGATTCAGAAGAAGTCCTGCATTTATAACAGTGCACAGGCTTGCTTGCTTTAACAAATCCAAGACTTTATAAGAATATGCTTCAGAAGTACTGCTTGCTGCACTCACTGATTTTCACAATAGAGAACCCCTGAATTCCCAAGTATTGGGTCTCTGGATCCAGATTTAAAGGCAATGTTTGCTTTGGTGAACAATAGGTGGACCATATCAAACACAAACAGGCAAGTCTGCTTCCATTCACAAGGCTTTGGGTGGCTCACTTCATCATAATATGCCATTATAATATGTCATTTAAAATGTAAAGCAGCACATAGCTCTAATTTAAATAGGGTAAGGAGGGAAGGGTATTGTGGGTAGAGTTCATTGTGTGATTAGTAGCATTCAGTCATTTTGGGTAGTTGCCCTGAAGGAAAAGAAGAAAATCTACTATCTGCTTGGAGGTTTTTTCCCCCAGTAAATCACAACATAAAGATCAATTCTTACAAAAAAAGGCTCAACTGACAAAAGTGGTAGCTACACAGACAGAAAAAGGTACACATATGCTATAAAACATCACACACAGATATAGACAAAGGCAAGATCACTTGAGCTATATATTGACATGTATTATGTCCATACAATATATATGCATGTTTAAATTTAGAAGAAAGCATATAAAAGATCACAGATGAAGACATATGTATGGTTTTGAATTACTGTTTCTCTCATACCTTCATTAACAAAAGACTCTTTAGAGGAAGAAAATATATCTTTTACTCAAAAGTAAGAGTGGTGAAATGTTCATAGAACTGACTCAGATTCAGACTACTGGCAATCATGCATCAGCTTATTTAGCACACTGATATTCATACTGACTGCATTATTACTGATATTCTGAACCTTATCACTGTCTGAGATGATGGAGTAAACTCTTCCGTATGAGGATAATTATATCAAAGCAATAATTATTATACAAATAATTTTAGAGTTATCCTTCAGATGAGAAAGACATCGACAGAGTAAATTGTTCTAAGAAACATTTTACTTTTCTACTTCTGAGGAAGGAGAGAAGACCTAATACCAGGAAAACCTCTGTGGAATGGGTCTTCTGCTTTATGGAGGATGAGATTTAACCTATTTTTACTAAATCAATTAAATTGTATGTTTTGGACACCTTTTAAATACAACTGAAACTAACATCCTGAAAATCCCTGTTATTCTAGCATTGAGCCCTAGAGGAAATTAAACCCTTTAGAAGATGCAGATTTTTATCTGAAAATTCCTTAGGGTCCTGAAGTTTTGCTTCTCTAAGTGCCCAGAAATGTCCTGGTTTTGTAGAGTCCAAGAGACAGTGCAAATGTCACATCAAAACCTTATTGGTATCCTGATTTGGACTGCTCCTTACCTTCTGAGATGTGCTCCTGCTGAAACCTATCCACCATAAGGAAACATGGAAGAAACATTGAGCCAGAAACAAAGAAAGGGAAATAGAGACAGAAGTTTGCTCATATAGATGAGAAAATGATAACTTGCAAATCTAGTAGAAACCTAGTTTCAGTGACATTTCAGTGTAAGGCAAGTCAAAGCAGGAATCAGAAACTGATCTCATATATTCAAACACTGTGCTACAGAGTCCCACTTCTTGACTGAATGCCTTCCAAGGCTGAAGGCACATTTTTACCCTTCTATTCCATACTAACTAGCTCAGCTCTGACTCTGGACACCATTTCTACATGCTTAACTTACTCTGAGTCCAGTATAAAGCCTTGGTGTAAGGCTTCAGGCTCATCTTCAGGGACAGACATCAGGAAGTGGGCATTTTGGTACATGATGGATAGACTTCTATAGGGATTGAGACCTTTTGGATCTAATTGAAAAGGAAAAGCACCAATTATATACTGTGTGCTTAACTTAATAGACAGGATATGAGGCATGAATCAAATGCTCGCATTTATGCGAGTGATCTGTGAACCATCTTGACTGGTTATCCAAACTGTCTTGATTTTTTTGTTGTCATTTTAAAAATAAAACAATTAGACAGAATAAACAAACTGTGCCTATTCGTCTGACAACTTACTATCATTACATTCACAAGGAATATATTACTGGATTATATTTTAAACACATTGTTATACATTTAGCTCATGACAGAGGCTGACTTCATAAAATCTTAACAGTGGTATACCCCTTCCTCTAAATTTTTGTTGCTATTTCTCCCCCTTCTCCCTCAAAAGTAGGCAAAATATCATATTAAGAAACTATATTTGTAGTGTTTTGAACAAAGCACAGTTAATTAAAAAATAACTAAAGGAACAATGCCTTTAGACTTGCAATTAGTCACAAATAAATTATTGCACACCTTACATATATATAATTGTATACAGTAAATTAAATTGTTATTGATTGCCTGCTCTGCAAATATATACTACGTGATATGTGACTCATTGGATTCACTTTTCTGACATCTTTTCCCAGTTTTACATAAAGTTTGGATATGATTGCTATTCCTGCATACATGATTCAAAGGGCAGGAACTATGGATTTATATACTATAAAAAGTAATTTGATTTGAACTCCATTTCTTCCCTAATCTTTCCTAACTTCCCGCTTTCCATTAGATTTGCCACAGAACATCAAGTATTTCAGACAGCTATCTGCAATAGCCTGTTTCCAATATCATCCTGATAAAGGAAAATCAAATTCTAGTGTAACCAAGTGCTTCTATTACTTGCCCTGAAAGATTCTAATCTAATATCCAAAACAACGGCAAAGATATTTTTTACTTTTTATAACACTTTCCCCTAAAATGAAGTTGAGTCCATGATTTTCTGACTCAAAAACTGAGATACACAGTTATATGTACCATTGAAAGTTGTTAATGAATTTTAATACTAGAAAACCCATAAATAATTTAACTCATTATGGACTTGATCCATTTTGACTAACCCATTTCTTTCAATAGTTATTGAAATATTTTAGGCACATCTTGGACAGAACTGCTCCAGACAGCTTGAAATTGAATCTCTGCAAAAATAATGCTGCTGAAATTCTAAGTGTGGAGAGTTGTTTGTATTAAGAGGACTGGAATGATCCACATTCGAGGGTGAAAAATAACGCCTCTGGGTCCTTGAGCTGAAATAAATGTTTTCAATGGGCACAATTTAAATGAAGTGCAATATTTCTAGAGATGGAAAAACCCTATAGGGAATGGAGTAGATTCATTACAATGATTGGCATTAGCATGTTACATCTCTGGTGAATATCTACCTCATAAAAAATGTTCAGCACAATCAAATGAAAATATGGTATAAAAAAGTTGTAGAAAGCCATTTTATTAAAAATATTTACATAATTAAAGACAAGCTCTAAAATCAACAGAGTTAAAGAGAATAAAGAATTTCCCTAATAACAATTATTTTAAGCCTTCTAGCACCCCTTACTGGAGTTCTATTTTTAATACCTATTAGAAAAACCAACTGGAAAAAATAAATAACCCTTTTAAACAGAAGCTCTGCCTGAGGGAAAGATACATAAACAGATTCTAAATCTCAGCTGATATAACCCAGGATGGTTTTACTGATTCAGGAGATTATAATTAACTGATGTTGAAGTTCTAGCAGTGGGAGTCTATTCTACAGAATATAGTCTCAACTTTGCGTTTTAGAAGTCAAACATGCTTTCTTGCTCGACAGGTTTCAAACAAGACTTGAATAAAGATCCTTCTAGGGTGATTTATTCTGTTTAGTACTAAGAATGCTGAATGACCTCAGTTCTAGGATAAGTAATAACTTGTGATTTCATAAACTCATAAATTAAGAGGGGTATAAAGGACCCTTATGAATCCTACTGCTCAACCTCTTGTTTAGCATACACCAGAGAGCTATATCAATTGAAATATAGTGATGAGCAACCTCCATTTTCCTCTATTTAAATGCCTGAGATTCTTGTGTTGCTGAAGACTGCAGTTGCCAAGCCTGAGAGCAGATAGACTGAAGATACAAAACACAGTTACTCAGGATCTTTTCCCTCTTCCACTGTAGCGCATCAGAATTGCATATGTTCTGCTGTAAGCCTGCCTCTCTTGGGCAAAAGAAAAGGCATAATTCTTTTGTTTACCTCCCCAGGGTCTTTATTAACACACATACTTGGAAGACTTCATGTTATTAGTTGATTAGTAATGCAGGAATAATTTCCAACATGAACTTGAATTTCACATATGCCAACAATGAGCTTTCATTATTCGCTCCTTATGGTCTTGTCTTTTTAGACAGTTACTTGACAACAATAATGCTTTCCTTTTGAGAAATACTGACAATTTGTTTTGAAAAACTTTCCTGTAAGAAGATACTGTGCAGGGAGTCGGCACAACAGTGCATTACGAACAGAAATCATCCCACTGACTCCGGAGGCTGCAAATGGGTTGTGCATATACTGCTGCCTTCCTGACCACAACCTGACCGGGCAGCCAGCATGAATAAATTCTCTAACGACTGAGCTAATCCTCATATTACGTTTATTGCTGCCAAGATGAAAGGAGTGACCAATGCAAATACAGAGAGCCCCGGCCAAGACAAAGCTATTGCCAGCTGCTGTTTCAGCTCTGGAGGACATATGTAGCTTGAGTAAATTAGCGTGGTATTTTCTTAAACAGACCTGAACAACTCAGACACAGTTTTGAGAGCAGAACACTTGAAAAGGTGAGCTTTTCTCCTTCTCTGTACCTGTGACTATGTCTAAATATTCCTTAACCATAAGTAAGATCTCAGCTCTTTATCTACAAATAGCTTCTGCCTGAGAGAGAAAAAAATCATGGAGTCAAACCACAAAAGAAACCAGCTCCTACTCCTGAAACATTTACCTTCAGAAGCAAAGAAAAAAGGAATACATTGAAAAATATACACTCAGACAAAAAATATCATATGATTAAAACCCAGACTAAGGAATCCCCCCAGTGTTCTCTATCTTCAACAACCCCCTTATCCTACAGTGCGTTAATTTATATAAGGTTGTTTTTTCTGCTCTGGGTTTAATGGAATTGTTTCTAACTGATCCCTGTAGAGAAACTACTGCCTCCATGGTACAGATTTTCATTCCTAGAGCAACATCAAATTACTCTGAGTAATTTTTGGTTACTCTGTTTATTATCTTTCATCATTCTATGAGTTTTTAAATCTGAATTTTTCAATTACTTGCAAAGATTTATTTCAGTATGGTCATTTAGTTTCCGTCTATTAATTCTTTTTTAGAAAAATGAGGATTTTATCTGTTCTTAAAACATATAGTAATATAAAAAAAGCCTTTTGAGGCAAGTACAAAAATACACTATGCAAATGAAATTTCCCTTTAAATGATGGGCAGCTCTACCGAGATGACTGTAGTGGTTCTTCATTTTCCTATTGCAGACTAACAACCTTCACTTCAGTGAGGATTCTGTTGGAGGCTAAGCCAGTGCTAAATGTAGGACTATCCATTTTGAGGACACAACAAATATCTAATCCTATATAATTTTCAAGTGAAAATATAATCCTAATTTTTTTTCATGCTTTAGATTTACCATTTTCAATACTTTCACTTCCACGGATAAAATAACTTGATATGGGTTGTTTTAAAATTGTTGTAAGATCTGTAGCTTTAGAAACCAGTCTTATTTCCATTTTTACCATTAGACGTTTACAATTGCATAATTAATATGCATTAAGTATTTAGCAATTTTGCATGGGGTATACAAAACTGCATTTATGAATAACCCTTTATGGCCAGACTGTGGGAGAAAGAGATATGATGTGTTTCTTAGACACATTACTTAAATGCGTTAACTGCCCCTCCTATCTGTCTCGTACCATTTTAAAACCATCTTCCCATGCTCTATTGATCACTTAGCATCTGATCATTTGATCACATGCTGGTGAAGTCTCTAGGACATAGTTCAATAATTCAGAATTTTGAAAAGTGATTATGAATTTGGATTTCTCAGTTTTCAGGTGTTCCAATTGCAGCAAGGGGTCCAGATTTTCAGAATGCGTCTTCCAAAAATGATCCTTTTTAAGGGTACCTCAACTCTTGAAGTTCCCAAAACAACCACTACTCCCCAGAAATATTTGATAAATTGCATTTCTTCACCATTTGTAAAATACAAACTTCAGAGAGAGAGAAGAAACTTTTAAATAATTTGAATCACAGCTAAGAGTAATTTAAACTCATTATTATTAAAAGTTATCGCCAAAAACTTTATAAAGATATTCCAATTGTTTTAACTGCTACCCTCTTTTTTTTTCTTTTTAGCCTTTGTTTCTGTAGAGTTTTGGGTACGTGAATCATTTAACACAAAAAACCCCTGTGTCTTTCCTCTAAATGGGACTATCCAGATTGTAAATCTACATCTGCATTTGCAGGTACTAATAAGACAGATGTCAGTATTTCATCAAAATTATACCGTATGCATTGTGGGCACACACAAAATGATACTTAATATCTGTTCTCATTGCCTTCATATTTATGTTTTTTGTATGTAAAATTATTAATGTTGTCTGCCTCATAGTCTTCATGTATGTTTGCTGGGGATATCTGATAAAGCTGATAAATGCTATCAAATTCCACATGAAGATGTTAATTATTTGTTTTCTATAGGATTTTTCCTAACTTTGTTAAAAGCTACACTGTCTTCATTACTAGTAGCTGTTGTCTATCTGCTCACATTTTGATTAAACCTGTGACTTGTAAAATTATTTTTCATGAGAAAGGTAATAAAATACATCAGGCAAAATTACCAGTTCTTAGAGATACATTTCTGTGTTTTCCTCATTATACAAATCAAACTTTCCATACAACTACTGACTCTTTGAATTGTTATGCAGAACGTAACATGCAATATCACATTTCTCTAAGCTGCTACTGCACTACTTCATCACAGCCCCATTTTGTTCATAACGCCTAGGGACAGGATAAAAAAAACTCAGAAAAGAAGTGTCTTTTGAGCCTCAGAGCTTCTGCTCCTCAGAGGAGGAACATAAAACTATACAAAGAATGCTGGATGGGACTTCAAGAGTTTGCCTAGTCATTCTTCCTTTCCTCTCTCTTAAGCAATTATGTCGGGGGATAACTTGAAAGATGTTTGTCTAATATTAAAATTTCCAGTGAGTAATGTAAATCTCTCCTGCTGCAATTTAAGCTCTTCAATTTTTTCTACTGATCATGAAAATAAGAAAGAAATTCTTCCCTTCCTCTTTGAGGCAGTTTTTATGTACTTGAATGCCATTAACTTTTTTCTCTTCTGTCTTTGTTTTCAGACTCCAAAGGACCCAAGTAGTCCAGTCTTTTCTAAAATACCATGGTTTTTAAACCCTTAACCATTCTTGACTATTTTTTCAATTTTTTCCAATTTGTCCACGTTATGCTTGAAGTACAAAGATTACAGCACAGAGATTACAAATTGTATATTATATATGACAGTGAAAATATATTATTTGAATACCTTAAGTATAACTCCCTTTTTTACTACAGCATGATATTGGTCATTCACATGTAACATGTAAATTTAAACAAACCTGTTTTGACAGCCTGTTAGCATCCTTCCCGAACTACTTTTGCTCCGAATTACCACATAAATGCAGACCACCTGTCTGTGCTAAGTATAGCTTGGTCTCCATGTGTTTATATGTAAATTTGCTCCCAATTCTATATCTGAACAATAAATGTAGTTCTCATTAATTAAATATCAGCCAGTATACCTCCTGGACTAATGCCTGCGTAAGGTTGATTCAATACAAGTATTATTCTATCTTGAACCATTAATAATACTTCTGGATGTGATCATCCAGCTAATTATGGACCCACCACTAAATAATTTCATTTAGACTGTTCTTACTATTAGAAGCCTTGTAAGGTGTCAGTTGTTTTTTTGGTTTTGTTCTTGTTTGTTTGTTTGTTTTTTTTAATATGTCAATATCTTTGTAAGAATTTAGATATGGTTCTCTTACTCTTTGTTCACTGCCCACTGAAGATGTCACGCAACAGCTGGTCAGCAACAAGTTGGGCCAAATCAGTGCTGGCTCTTATTTTGCTTATATTTTTCTGGGAGCTTACAAACAGTTTGACAATTTTCCAGTATTTTTCCATATTCAGCTTACAGTTTTCTTTTCCTCCCTTTTCCCACTTGTTAAAGGGAGGGAATATATTCTAATTTTCCAGCCTCCAAAAAATGTCACTCACCCCTTTGTTCCTCAAAAAATAGAATTCTTGTCTCTGAGATAGTTACAGACATAATTATGAGATTAATTTTATCTAGGTTCTCATCTATAAAGCATTCTGTAGATTTTTTTTCCCCCTCTTGTTCTGGGAAACAGAATTCTGGGTGGGAATTTTATCCTTTTGATTTGTCCTTAATTGCATTAGTCAGACACATAAAACTCTTTGACCTCCTCAGCATTATCTACTTTCCATTATATCCTTACTCAATTTTTCCTTCTTTTTGTATTATTCTTTTATATTTTTCCTCACTGTTTGAGACATGAAAAACTTGCAATTCAGCTTTTCATTTGTAAATTGATCTCATATTAAACTCCTATCTTCTCCTTGTATTTAAATATCACTTGTCTAATAGAAAATTTTACGAAGATTTTACGAAGCTTTATTTGACTTAATTAAGGTCTGTTCTGAAAATTGAGTATTCTGAGTCGGAGACTAAAAAATTTTCACAAATTCTGTGATCTTAACTGAAAACTTTCAAAGACAGCTAATAGATTTCTGAATGACACCTGAATACAGGTTCATCCAAAGCATCAAACCTCTTTTATGAGTTTTCTTGAATCTTTTCTTTCGATCAAAGAAAAATGTGTTTAGCAATTGAGACAACGCAAAAGAAAACTTGCTGCATATCTTAATTTGAGAGAGGTGATTACTATTTATTTTATCATTTGTGTGATATGTTTTGATTAATTTCACAGAGTTAAGGAAACAAAAATCTGTATTTTTAATATGCTGTCTGAAGCTCAAATATGCCTGGATAATTCTCAGAAGATGACGTTACAATTTAAGTGGCTAATTCTGAGGGTACTTTAAAATTGAAAAAATTAGAGAAACATGTATTATTGTATTTAGTATGTTATGTACACCCACTTTTCTTCAATTTCAACTCAGGAATTTTCATTAGGATTTAATTTTCTCTTCTCATCCTATATTGGTCATTGTAAGTATTGCAGTCAATTAATTGTATGATAAAGCTGATATTACCATCTAGTTTCTAATCTTAACAGCAAATAAGTAGCCAAGCATGGTAGTAAAGACTGTGTTACAGGGGAATAGATCTTTAAAACAAACAACAGTATTATCACAGTACTAAAATGATGATAATGTCCCATCAGGAGCAGTGTGCACAGTGCTGATAACTATCCCACAGGAAGGAAGTTACGTCAGAAGAGGCAATGCGTAACAAAACACAATACAACATCCCAGAAGCCTGATTTGACTTTCCAAGAGTTGGGACTAAGTTTTCAGAAAGCAGAATAATTATTCAAAGTTATATAAATGTTGTGAATGGTTGTATATTTTTGCTTATTAATTCATTCTAGTAAGAACAGAAGTACTTGTCATATTAGTGAAGTGTAAGGTGGGAGTGAGGTCCCTGATGATCCTATTAGCAAAATTCAGAATTTGCTATATGAGCCAGATAGAAAGAAAAGAAGCTAGAGACCTGTCTAAAAAGATGACTAACAAACTTAAAGAGCATGCTGCAGCTTAGTAGGGATAATTAACATAAAGTATATATGCTAATATAAAATATTTTTTGTTCACAAATAAGGTTTAATGCATGATGTGGGTAAACTCTTCTTGTGAGGTTTCAATTCAGTATTGCCAGCCACAGGCACTCAAGTTATTTTAGTACCACACCTTGTGCCCACCCCACCCAAAAGAGGAGATTTGGAACAGAGCATATGTCAGGGTTTGTGAGTTTGTTTGGTTTTGTGCCTCACTGGGAATGCTTATCTTGCAATTAATATTCAGTCTGGAAGGCTAGAAACTTTTTTGATTATAAATGAAGACTGAGGTTTCATAGGTAATAATCTGCTTTCAGCAGCTCAAATTTCAAGCAATAAAATAAATGAAGCCAAGCCCAACAAATAAAACTCCACCTACTATGTGATTGATAAGGAAAAAACCTCATAAAAACTTTTCCAACTCAACTAATGCTTTCCATATAGGCAAAAAATAGTGAAAACATTTAGATCTTGCAGATTTCACTAAATACATGCGGCAAAGATGGTGCTTGTCCTTTTCTCTGAAAGCACAAGGTATGGCACAAAAAGGAAGCCACACAATTCTTTGAAAATTCACACAGAAAAAGGGTATCTGTGTAAGGATTTTGGTATCAGTTTTACCTCATTGGAAAGAATGCATCAATGTCCTATGCACTTCTGACAACCCAGGAGGATTCCACTACGTACAGAATAGCAAAAAAAAGAGGGAATAATAGTATTTAGCGCAACTCTGCTCTGTTGACTCTAGAGAATCCCATTCTGAAATTCTTAACTCTGTTGTAAATTATGTAAAAGTTGGCTACTTAGTCATAAGTTATAACTTCTATTAATTTTCTTCATAGTAGCTTGTATGGTGCTTGTTTTGGATTTGTGACCAAAACAGTGTCGGTATCACAGGGGTGTTTTAGCTGTCGCCCAGGGTCAAGGCCACATTGCTCTGCAGAGTCAAGGGCTTTTCTGCCCCTCACACCACCCCACCAGTGAGTGAGCTGGGGGTGCACATGGAGCTGGAAGAGGACACAGCTGGGGGAGCTGACTCCAGCTGACCAAAACGATATTCCGTACTATATGATGTTGTTCTCGAAACCAAAAGCTGGAGGAAATATGGAGGGGACAGAGGGTCAATGGTGTTTGCATTCCCAAGTAATGGCTACACGTGATGGAACCCTGTTTTCCCAGAGATGGCTGAACACCCGCATGACTGTGGGAAGCAGTAAATTAATTCCTTTGTTTTGCTTCTGCACACAGCTTTTGTTTTCCATAAGGTGCTTTTGTCTCAAACCAGAAATTTTCATAATTGTACCCTTCCAATTCTTTCTCCTATCATACTTGTTGGGAGTGAGTGAGGGGCTTGACTGCCTGCTGGGGGGTTAATCCTTAAAAAAAATGGAGGCATTTAGCTTCCTATACAGAAATACTCAGGGCTATCCCAGAGACTGTAGGATATTTTAGAAGTCCAGAGGGGAATATGACCTCTAGCAGAAGATGGGAAGAATAACCCTGTATCTGGGTTTAGATACCCCTGCCTAGGGTATCTAAAACGTCACTAAAACAGTATATTTAAAGCAGTAGAATCACTTCTTGTGAATTTTGAATCCAGTACATTTTAAGTAAACAAATATTTTTAGTAGGATAAAAATCTTAGAATGTAATGTGAATGTAGCTGAAAAACAATCTCATTGCCTACACCATCTGCATTGCACCTACATAAATACCAACATCAGAAGCAGTAACATTAGTTTTGTTGTATTTTAGTACACCCACTTGCTGTTAGCAGACTCTGCTTCTAAGGCAAGGGTAATTCATAGGCAGAAAAATCCTTTAAATAGGAGATTATGTAAAGTTTATTTGACTTTTGCTCCATGTCAGCTGAGATAGTAATGTAAATAGGGTTAAACTAGACAATGCCCAGAATGACCTGGTCTAATTGCTGTGGGACTATATCACATTCAGAAATCCCTTCCAGCCTTGTGTTCTGTGACTGTAATATTAAAGATTCATTCAGAATGATACTAAATTCTTTTATCCTACTTGGCTATTAAGTTTATGTTCAACATAAAAGCAATTTAAAAATTAGGTCAATCGTCCACTAAAACAGTATGTTTACATGCCCATGTTCAGGCACATCCAGGTCATAATATACTTGTTCTATTATATTTTTGAAAGGTCTTCTCTCGTGCTCATATAATTTGACATACTAAATTGATTCTATGACTGTATTAACCTGCTGTCCTGATCTCGGGCTACATGAGCCATTTCTAGGTCTCTGAGCTTTTGACACCATTGCAGCAGAAACAGCATATTGTAGACATATTTGTCTTGCCCAAAGAAGGGGCAGAAGAAGAAAAAGTCCCAGTGCCTAACTTGTGTTTTGAGAGTGCCACTAGAGGTCCATGGGTTGAAGTGTCCTCTAGCTCCAGAACAGACACAGCTGTCCCTTCTCTGTTAGCCTGCAGAGCCCCACACTTCTCTAAACATTGAGCAAATAACCACTGTTGAGGTGGAATTTGATCAACCTGCTTTTGTTTCAGCCCTCACCTATTTTTTAGAGCAAAGTTGTAAGTGAAAAGAGCCCTTGAGTGAATTGCGGCATGCATTAATTTTAATTTACTTTACCTGTAGAGGCATATATGTTAACATCTAATAGATAGCTTGATGATTCACCTTTGCTGCTGAGGGCAAAAAGATTTCTTGCTCAACTGAAGCGAAAATAGCTTGCTCTTTAAAACTTTTCGTGCTCTAAAAGAGCTGTGCTTTTACAGAAATTCTGACATTGTAAGAAATGATTGTGCCTGTTAAAAAAAACCTCAGAAATGTAGAATCATCTAACACAGCTGATGTATTAAAGACGAGTGAGGGCAAAACTTTATCTGTTATGGCAATTTTTGCCATTCTTGTAACGAGAAGATGTACTCTGCAAGAAATAGGATCAAAAGCAGTTAACAGAATTTTCAAATTTTTCTTCTGATGAAAGATCAAACTGACCCATTCTTGAGTCCAGGACCTGAATGGTTAATCCAGAAGCAAGGTGTATCAAGACAGAAGCAGCCTGATCAACTGAATGCTCCAGAGACACCGGCAGCTGATCTGAACTCTTTCTTCAGTAAAGAATTCTGCAAGATATATTGATTCTAACATACTCAAGATTACACAAGATGAGGAGTCAACATTTTCTGTTCCTAAATTACAAACCAACCAGGGGAAACTAGAGATGGCTGCTATTTGTTGGGGTTTTTCTTCATGGGGGAGGCAAGGAGGCGGGAAGCAGTGTGTGTGGTCTTTTTTTGTGGTTCTGTGTTGTTGTGTTCTTCTAAACACTTGCTGCTTTTTAAATTATTCTTCAGCACTATTCGAGGAGCAAAAATTTTGATGTGCAGACATTAGCATGTTTGTATCCATATTCTAATCTGATTTTTCATAGTTTTTAAATATTGTCCAAGGTTATGCACATTTGTGCAGAAGTTTAAATGCTTTGCAAGATATTACATTATATCAAAAGAGAGAAGCTAGTGGGGACTAATATCATCCTTGTGATGTTCTTGATGGCAATTTAAAAGGAATCTAGACACAGTGGAGACTGAAAGTTAAGCCTCTACAAAATTACAAATTTATGCTGAAGTTTATAGTTAAGCATGTATTATGTTGACACATTCTCTTCATTTATTATCTTAGAGATTAAGTCCTTGCAAACTTTACTTTTTGTTTCCTTACAAATAAGAAATCTCTTTTATTATTTGTTGTTTATTAACTTCAACATACTTTTGAGAAAGTATGACTGTCTTCATCTTACGAAATTACCACAAAAATAAAAGACAATTATGTAAAATACTTTAGTCCGCCCTGTGTCTTTTCAAACAGTGTGTATGTCACTCACAAAGTACATTTAGCTCTCTTAGATTCAAAAAATATTCTTCCAACTTAAAATTGAACATCAAAATTCCCTCTTCAAATATGTAATACTCATTGTCCAAAGTTTACTTATACAAGTATAATGTTATTGTATTAACAACATAGAACTGTGTAATTGATTAAATATGTTTTCATGCAACAAACTTCGTGTTTTTGCAAATTAATAGGAAGTTTGGCTTAGCTAATATAAAATTTGGGATTCCACCAAGGAATTCCACCCAAACTGAAATCATGTGTACAATAGGAAAGAGGGCAAGAGAAATAAATCACTCTGCATAACACGAATATCAAGAGCTTGTTATAATAAACAGATACTTAAAGGGAAAAATAAAGCACATTAGGCCCAAGGAACTGCAAGTGACATTCCGTGGTTTTTTTTTAAGACCTGGCATCATATAACAGCAGTAAACTGGCTTTATCTTTATTTCTAGCTGCAGCATGACAAAACAATCCCAAGTATCTACTGAACTGAGCAAACGTTCAATAACTGTCCGTGTTTTTCTATGCCAGTGATCTTTTTGGAATATTCTTTCTTATTCTCCCTGACTTCTGTATACTGCTTAAGCATCACAAAGAGACAGTAAACAGCATTCACATCCATTTGCACCAAATGAGCTTAGATATGAACAAGAGAGCACTAAGATTTCATATCTTTTGTTCCATTGCAAAGACAAATATAATTACTTTGGTTCATTCTTTTCTATCTGTAGATGTGTAGTTTCATAAGTTCTTTTAAGAAAGTTGTACTTAGCTTAAAATTATGAGGTAGTAAGGACACTTGAACTTCTAAAATTATACAGAGATGTGTAAGCACATGCATATGTGTATGTGAGGCTGCAGGCAGGTATCTTGTTATCAAGTAATTTTACATATTTAAGAAAAGAATTTCAGACGTCTTCTATATGGCAATAGTGTGAAGTTCTTTAGATTGGCATTTTTAGCACAGGCATATAAAAAAGTTTATTCTTTCTTCTAAAAAAATCTTGGAACTCTTTCATAAAGTTCTCTGTTATAAACTGTCAGAATAACTGAGAATAATAGTATGAAACTAAGAAAAAGTAAATTTAGGCTGGGCATCACAACAAATGAATGGTGAGGAAATAACTAGAAGTCCCAGTTGGAAAGGATAAAGCACTTTCATTTGAGTGATTTAGAACTTGGAAATTCATTTCCGTGAAAAATCCAGCACTTGGAAAAGAATGACCCAGATGAGTATTGGTTTCTTAGAGTCCTTTCTAAGCTGATTGTGTGGTTCACATGATAGACTATCATTCTATCTACTTACTTCTTACTGCTTCTTTATGATAATGTAGTTGATATCATATAATGTTACAAATTCATCTCTGCAGCGTTTTTATAGAACTGCTCAGGCAGACAGTTTTTAATAGAGCCATAATCCTAGCTGAAGAGAAACCTGATGTATGCATTGCTCAAAGGGTAAAAGGAATCTGTTAATTATTTATACAGGTTTTGATTATCTCTTGATATCATGTATCAGAGAATATTTATACTGAACTGTATCACTGTAATAAATAAGAATATTATTTAAATTAAAGTTGCATTAATCATTTCTCTACTTTTCAT
This sequence comes from Melanocharis versteri, assembly GCA_013397845.1. Lineage (NCBI taxonomy): Eukaryota > Metazoa > Chordata > Aves > Passeriformes > Melanocharitidae > Melanocharis > Melanocharis versteri. The sequence continues at coordinate 1,459,339 of VZTG01007054.1, forward strand.
TTTAAAATGGTGATAGTACATATGGATTATTTTTATTAAAATAATCTGTAATGAAACTTAGTATCCCAAATATCTTCACACAAATCAGCGAACATTCAGATTTTTTTTTTATTTTTTATTAAGACATTTCAAACTCACACTGAGGATCTAATACTTTGAAATTGCTCAGAGCTTCTAAGATTCTGCTTAGGTTATGTTTTGGAGGATAACAAATACTTTGTCTGAAGATTTCATAAATAATATTTTATTTGTCAAAAAAATGGTACACAGATCAAAAGATGCACTAAAAATTCATGGTGAAACAATTCCTTTTCCAGAGTAGCTGAGTTGATACTACAGAAGGCTGGTGTTCAAGAGACAGGACTCTGTCACGAGTTTTCTGCATTGCAGGTTCATCTCAGGAACTCCACTTTCCTCAGTTAGGTCTCAAGGCTCTACACAACCACTTGCAACTCTTAAATAAGACCTCCATGTTTCCCTCTCTCCTTGTGTACCAGTACTTGGATGTCTAGCCAATGGAAACTGCCAAGTAAATCCATGTAACTGAGAAACATCTGCCTTTCCAAATTATAAACAACTCAAACAAACCAACCCAAAATAAAGATCTTCTAAAGGAAGATGAAAAGCACGTGAACTGGCTTGTAGATATGTTGTAATATTCAAATATTGTTTTCTTCTCCAAGAAAATGTCAGATTGATAATCACAGATATAATTAATGCTATTTTTTCTCACATTCTTTTAGCATTTTGCTGTAAATTTTTATTTTGTATAATCAGTCTGTATTACATTACTTTCCAAAAAGTGTTATCCAACAGCAGAGAAGAATTGTATCTTCAGAACTTGAACGATCTAAGTTTAAGCAAACTTATAGATCTGGCTTGGTATATCTAGAACTTTGTAAAGAAAGACTGACAGAAACAGAGAAGTTATTTTCTAAAACTATTCTCTTTGCAGGTCAAAAACAAGGATGAAAAAAAAACATCACAGAATCACAGAATAATCTGAGTTGGAAGGGAACACCAAGGATCATCAAGTCCAGCTCTTAAGTGAATAGCCTACACAGGGGCCAAACCCACAACCTTGGCATGATTAGCACCAGGCTCTAACCAACTGAGCTACTCTCAGGGTCATGAGTACGACTTTGAAAGCTTTTGGACTCACTGACAGTCAGAAATACCAAATGTTCTCTCAGTTAAAATAGATTTGATAACTCATTTCTTCAAGTATCAGTAACAGATGCTTGGTATGTTGGAGTGAAATAAAGTACATTCTCATTTGCATACTTCTGTGGAATTTAAAAATTCTGAATCAATAGATTTTTCTCAAAATTTCTAGGTGCTCTCTGATACGTTTTTCCACACTCTTTCATGCTATGGCTTGATAACAATATTTAACAGTGATGAAGAAATAGTTGCTTTAAAGGCTAAGCCTTATTTACCTTAATTTTAAAGCCCTTGACTCATCTTTCTCAGAACATCTCCTGAATTAGAGGATTACTAATGGTTTAGTTACAGTTTTTCATCTCTGTCTGATCTTTTTCATATTACTTTAATTTTTCAGATATTACTCTCCAATTATTTTGGCTTTACTGATTAATCCTTATGATATGGATATTGATACATGTACAGCAATTTTCTAGGATCAGACTACACCTGGATTTAGCAAAGCATGAAAATACCTGAAATATACATACTTACATTCATTTTTCAATTCAGTGGAAAAATAGTAGCAATAACTGCAGTTTGGACTGATGACACAGAATTAGTTTTTTCACTAACTGTCCATTAACACAGTTCTTTCATAAGATATCAATAGGAGAAATCTGAACAAATGAAAATGGATTAGTAATAAAATAAAAAGGACTCAAACTCTTTATTAATTTTATTTCAATAATGCAATATTTGAGTAAACAATGTTAAAAAGCTAACAATTTTTCTAACCTCATTCATTTTCTGATGAATGGGAATTAAAATGAACAGTTTGTCCCTTTGAAGTATTCATCAGATAAACAATGCAATACTGAACAGGAAGCAAAGAATTAGAATCAGTGGAAAGCAATCATATTTGTAACCCTTTACTAATTTAGTTCCTAAGCATTCTTATTTAGCAGAAAGTGTGTATTAGCTACATTTTCAATGCTTTAGAGCATCAATTAGCCTCCTATACTTCCATGAACTATATTTTGCACGTTGGAAACCTATTTCCTTGTTGAGTCTTTGGCATTGAAGGGTGAGAACATCAAGACAAGAATAAATTACATATTTCAGACTTACCACAATTTCTGAGGGTATTTTGTAGGCTTATTCCAGGAGAAAAATGTCTTACTGCCATGTGAATGCTTTCACAGTGAGATTCTCTGAAATGCCCTCAAACTGATCAGGTAAAAAATAATGACATTTTTCTCAGAACACTTATGCCTCATTCCAAGGTGGATAAAGCATTCATAGAGCCAGTGAGATGAGCGGGAAGCAAAGAAAAACCCAGCAGGGATCACTCCAGTTAACTTTGCATAAGCTTTCACATTTGTCCTTCAGGCTGCATTGGTTGCTCTGTACTTTCCAGAACTTTATTGATGCTTTCTGAAAGCTGCAAATTAAGAGATCAGATGTCTTTTTAGGACATGAGCTTGGATTCTAGGTCTTGCTTGACGTGTTACTGTTGATTTTTGGAGATAAGCACAATATGAGGGTCTAATTATACAGTATGTGGTCTACCAACAAAGCACCTGTGTTCGCTCCAGAGCCAGCCACTACTTCAAGGTGAAATTCTCTTTTCCCCCTCAGTTTCCACGATGTTACCAGTCAAAAGATTTCCTACCTGTATGACAATTTTTCTGTAGAAAATACACAAATTAAGATACATCACATAAATAGAAAAAAAAAGGATCTGAGTGGTACAAGATTGAAGACTTCAAAGGATTCACCCCCAACTTCCTTCCTTCTTTCTTCCCCTCCCTCTACAGCTACTGCATCTTTGTCCATTTTGCAGTTAATCTTTTAATTACTTCTGATATTTGTTGCATCTCCTTTTTGAAGACTTCTCTCAAGTTAGAGAATCCTTCCTTGCTATGTCTCTTAGTTTTTTGTCTGCACTGCAGAAATTTTTCCTAGCTGAGCATACTCACTTGTTCTCAGGGTATTTTTTTCCCTGTCTCCAGGAGACTCTGCCGTGCCCACCCACAGCAGGAACACTCAACCTGGCAGCCCTTCTTCCTACCGCCCAGCCACACCTTCTTAAACAAAGCATACAGGAAACGACACACACACAATGGACCAAGAACAAACAGATTTAAAATTTCTACCATCTTTCGCATAGTTCACACCCTCCTTTTACCTTAATTGCTGGATCTGGGCTTGTGCCAATCTGGGGTGGATTTTAAAGAACATGAAATAAATAACATGAGATTGGAAGATTCCTTGTTACTTGTTTCCTATCCACATAGGGATTTAGGTCACACATTTAGGCAAATTATAGCATGACTGGTTGGATTACTAGAAAATAATTAGTAGTTTATAAAGTTTCAGCCACTGCAGTTTATCTCTTATTGCTTCCAAGTCTACACCAAGGAAAGTAGATCAATATTTACCCCTTTAAACAAAAAAGTTTAAAAGATATATTTTTCTCTGCTGAATCTTATCACTTCATTCCAACTGAAAAGTAAATAAAATTATGCTCAAGAATACTTGATTGCTCTCCAAAATTTTTGAAGGCAGTTTGTGAGGCTGGTTGTTTTGCTTCAGACTTTGCTTTGGAGGTTTTTAAGATCATATTTCAAAAGCTAAGAATATTTAAATAAAAAATGGGCACTTTCCCAAATGCGAGAGACACCTACTTGCTTCTGATAAGAATAGATTCTTGGCACCTGCTGACACTTGCTATACTTGTTACCTACAGGTGATACCATATTGTTCAGCTGACATTTTCAGGTCAATTAAATTGCCCTACAGAAAAAAAAAAGGAAAAAAAAAGAAAAAAAAGAAAAAAAAAGAAAAAAAGGAAAAAAAAGAAAAAAGAAAAAAAAGAAAAAAGAAAAAAAGAATTTAAAAGGTGATTTTCTACTGGAAACAAAATGTAATACATTATTAAAACTGTTTGGAACATTTTCTGAAAGGAAACTTTGGTGAAACACAGGATTATATCAAAGCTGAAAAAGACTACAGTCATATATCTGTTCCACCCAGGTTGTTATTAAGAAAAGTCTAGGTTTGAAACTCATCCAGAAAGCAAAGAAGTGATGCTTAGTCTCTCAGTATTTCTGCATATAAAGCAAATTCCAAACCACCAACAGGTTTATATAGGTAAGAAAAATAAAAAAGCAAACAACAAATTTTTTATCATTATGGTAAGACATTTGTAAAAAAAAAATTAAACTTTGAAAGCTGTTCACAAACTAAATAATTAGCTACTGAATTTTTGTATGGATGGGCTAATCTTTCTATGCTGCATTTCAGAAACTGAAATTACACAAAGGAAATAACTTATAGTTTTAAAATTTTTTATTACATCAATATTTAGATTTCAATTATATATAAATACGTTTTTATGTTTTTGTAAGAAAAAAACACTTTGTCTGCTTTGGTTTCAATTTGTGTGCCCTGGGACCTTCCATTACTATTCAGTTAATGTCTGAAATTAAATGGAAAAATTCATGTAATATAAAGTTGAAAGGCTTCTTTCTTATTTTCAGTTTAGTTTAAGCACACTACTAGGTACTTTTTAATTATGTTGGAAGAAGGAGCTTGCTCCAAAACTAGTGCCCTCATGGAAAGCTGCGTTCTTATGGCTTGAGCGGAACAGAGTGGAATAATTTTTCTGCTTTAACTTTCTTGGAAACATTGGAGATTCTGGAGATTAAGTATTGTTTCTCTTGTATTCCATTCCTTTCACTGTGAACCAATAATTCAATTTCTTTCTGCAAGTTGGCACATCTAAAGAATTTAAAACTGTCTTCAACTTTCCCATCTTGTCTAGTTGTCTTGGAAACTATCACAGGAAGGAACTGGAGCTGATTTTTTATATCTATTTTGCTTTTCAAAATTCTCTAGTTTAGCTATCAAGTGAATTACTGAGCACTACTAAAATATAAAAATAAAATGCTTACTGGCAGGCAAAAACTGAGGGTCTTTTGCAAGTTGGAAATGAAAAAACCTCCAGTCCAAAGGAAGAAATAAAGAACCAAAAGAAGACTTGGACACATTAAGTTTAAAAGTCACAGCATATTTTGTCAATAAGTTTGCATTTGTATGTCTGTTTTTGTTATTTTAGAGCTGGTTTAATTAGTAATGTTAATTAGTTAAAATAAATGAGATTCTCATATATACAACTAAGGAAACTTCACAAGCAAATTTTCATTAAAAAGTATTCTTCTGACAAGTTTGGTCAGTCTGGTATTTTGGTTTAGCAAATGTGTTTTCTAATTTAAAAAGCAGAAATGTTCAATTTCTTAGACAAAGTTAATATATTGTTTATTTCCATGTTATATGTTTATTATTGCCAAGTGGGATAACAGGAATTGTAAAATTATGTACAAATTGACATTTTGCTATCCATTCTAGGGTCTCCCTCTCTTCATTTTTACCACCAAGTCTGGCAAGTTTATTAGCATAGAAGAATAGATAATTACCCATATTAGGTGTCTAATTGTGTTAAATGCTACAGCTAATAGCAAATTGTGACTAACATCACCCAAAGAAATGTTCCTGCAGAAGATATTGCAGGTTAAAAAAAAAAATTGTTTATGACCTTTTTGAGTGTCAGGCTCCTGAACACAAAAAAAGAAAATAAGGATTGGTAATGAAGCTGAACGGCACCAGTAAAAGTGTTTTCAGCGTCTGCCCAGCCTGAACATTTTGGCAGAAGTGACTGATGTGTATTATGGCTGCTCTACGAAGAGACAGGGGAATGAATAGTTCTTGAGCACTGTCTGTTCCTGCGCGTAGAGGGCTTCAAACTCTTATCACAGTGACACAACACTTACTTTAAGTGGTCACAGCTTCTGCCCTTTTTATAAATTTCAGCACTGCTTTGATTTTGGAACCTTTTAAATTTCAGTCCAAGTTTGGGACCCACCGTGTTCACCTCAGTTATACATTCCATCTTCGCAATTTGTAATGAAATCTGACAGGTAACAAGCTAGTAAAGTTACCGATGAATATATATGTAGTCTAAAAGATGACTGCAATATTCAATTTACGAACCAGAAAGCATTTTTTCATAAATACAATTATGTTTCACACACATACATTCATGAAAATGAATGCAATTACTAGCATATGAACATATTCCATGTCTGGCTGTCTCTTCCTTTATATGAACAATAATATTACCAATTCTAGTATTGCCCAGATTCATGCAAAATGTTTAAACAAAGATGATCTAAGCACATCTCAGATGAGGATGGATGCTTGCCTGGAATTCATAGATATTCTTTTGGAAAGGGCATATGATCAAACCCCAGAAGAATCTCCTTTCTGGTATCTGGGGTATGAACAAGCCAGTTCATGACAAAAAAGAGCAGAACGTAGAAGTAATAGGTGTAAGTGCAGGTCCTTCAGAGGACCCAAGGTGGATCAAGGAAAAACAAGAAATCAAAACCAGCAGTCTCATATTCTGAAAGAAAACATCCAGATACATAGACAAAGTGTGCTAATACCAAACTAGTCCAGTGGCCATGAATGTTATTCTGTACCACCTCAAGTCATAGCCAGGGGTGGGAGTGAGGGCCTCTCCCTTTGGAGGAGAAGTGTGTTCCTTCTGGTGGAGAGAAAATGTGGTGGGGAAGAGCCAGACACATTTTCATGGACTTCCCGTGTATATGATTTCTTTGTCTTATGCCTCTTTTTATTAATATTGTAGCTGTTACTGTTAATTTTCTTATCTCATTGTTATTTCCAGTAAATTGTTCTTATCTCAACCAGTGATCTTTGCATTTTGTGCTTTCAGTTGAAGGTGGAGAGGGAGCGAGCGGTGGCATGATTTTAGTGGGACTACTAAATTGGAGAATACCATTCCTAAGCCATGACATATTTAATAAAATCCATCAGGATATTCTTGATAAAAGACTTAGTCTTAACCTATGCTAAGTTGAAACCTATAAATGTAATAAACATATGACACCAGCAATCATTTCCCTTCATATGTTTTGATCAAGACAATTTAACATCAGATTTATCTGTATTGTCCTTCAATATATTTGTATTTTGCTAACATGAGCAGGTTCATACAAGCTCTTGAAAGAAAGAAGAATTCAAACACACTCCAGGAATGGAGCATAAGTGAGATGTGACCTGACAGTATGGGTAATTTGCTTTAAGAGAATTGTGAGATTTTGTTCACACAAGAGCAGAAAATAAGAAAAGGGGAAAGCTGTGCACTTTTGTTGAAAAATTAGAAGATTTTAAGATCTATCTATCCTATCTATTTTTCTATCGTGTATGTTTAAATTGACTCTTCATGAAAGAAAGACACTTGGTACTGTGACTCAGTGCACAGTATTACATCCACCAGCAGGTAATAGTTTTTCCATCTCAGAGTTTTATTACACTCTGATTATTAGCGTGATTTATTGTTTCCATTTGTGTCACTTTTCTTGAACGAAAAAGAAATCATAGGTTGACCAATTCCATGACAGAAAGAACTGTGAGACAGGACAGGCAATCTGTGCTATTCCATTTTCTACACTGGCTTTTAGTAACTAATTTTTTTTAACCATGTTACTTGTAATAAGTAGTAAAGATATTTATTAGACATCAACCTAGGTAGTTCAAAACCAGGCAGCATTGGTTTGAAAATCTAACAGAGAAAAGACGTTGGTAAAGAAACATGGATATTCTAGTAGCATTCCTGAGAGTGCTAGTTGAAGATCTCATAAAAAAATCTAATAAAGATCTAATAAAAAGAGGGTACTTTTGAAAGCCAGTTCAAAACCCTATATCTATCAGATGAGAATCAATCACAGAATGGTTGAGATTGGAAGCAACCTCTGGAGGACACCTGGTCCAACCTCCCGGCTCAAGCAGTGCTCCTTATAGCCAACCGTTCAGGCATTTGAATGTCTCCAAGGAGGGAGATTCCAAAACACCCTGGGCAGCCTCTGCTTGTGCACCACCAACTTCACAGTAAAAAAGTGTTTCGTGGTGTTTAGACAGAACACCCTGTATTTCAGTTTGTGCCCATTGCCTCTGGTCCTGTTAGTGGGCACCACTGAAAAGAGGCTGGCTTGGTCTCCTTTATACTCTCCCCTCAGGAATTTGTACACACAGATGAGATCTCTCAAAGCCTTCTCTTCTCCAGACTGAACAGTCCCTTTCCACACAGGAAGGATGCTTCACTTACCTAATATTTTTAGTGGCTTTTCACAGGACTATTTCTAGTATATCCATGTCTCTTTTACCAGGGACTCCAGAATGGGGTGCAGTATTACAGGTATGGCCCCAACAGTACAGAGTAAGGGAGAAGGATCCCCTCCTCAGACTTGCTGACTTGCTTTCCCTAATTCAGCCTGGAATACCACTAGCCTTTTTTGCTGCAAGGGTACATTCCTGGCTCTACTGTAACTCCTAAGTCCTTTTCTACTCCCAAGTCTTGCTTTCCAGTGTGGTGGCCCCAGCATCTGCTGGTGCAGTCTTTTTCCTCTCCAGCTGAAGGGCTTTGCACCCTGTAGAACATCATGAGGCTCCTTTCAGCCCATTTCTCCAGCTTGTCAAGGAGCCTTTGAATGGAAGTAGGGTATTCTGGTGTATCAGCTACTCTGCACAGTTTTGTGTCATTTGCACATATGCTAACAGTACTCTCAGTCCCATCATCCAGGTCATTAAAGAAGAACTGAACAGGACCAGACCCTGCACTGTTCCTTGGTGCACACTGCTAGCTACTGGCCCCTAGCTAGACTTTATACCACTCATCACCACCCTCTGGATGTGGTCATTCAGCCAGTTTTCAGTTCACCTCAATGTCTGTGCATCTAGCCTATACTTCATCAACCCCTCTATGAGGATCTTGTGAAAGACAGTGTTAAAAACCTTGCTGAAGTCAAGGGAGATAATATCCTTTGCTTTCCCTTCATCTATCAAGAGAGTAATTTCATTATAGGAAGGCATCAAGTTGGTCAAACATGATATAAGAATATTTCTTAATACATCCATCAAAAGTATCTTTTAGTTTTTAATGCTTAGTTCACATCTCAGAAGCTAAAAACGTTAAAATAAGAACCAAAAAGAATATACCACATAAGCTTTGATGATACAATTAAGCACCACCACTATATAAACCAAGAAAAATCCTTTTTTTTAATCTCAATTACTGGAATTGAGATTCAAAATTTTATGAAGAGAACACCATGACAGGAACCTGGTTCTGATATACATAAACCAGAGTTTTCAGGTTTGTGAGTTCTTGTCGGTTTGCCAGTAACCTCAAGTCATAATATCTCAAGTATTTAAGATATGTAATTTCTTTCCCTGTTTTCTTAATTCTCTGCAAATGATTCACTGATTGGTCTCCAGTGTTAAGCAAGAAATCTATTCTTAAATGTGGATGATACTGCTTGATATGAATGTTCATTGCTATTCTCTGTGCTTTCATGTCTACACTTAAAGAAAATCTTATTTTTTTTTTTCCCTAGATATCATTTCAGGCTTGAGCAGTCCTTTGATCAATAGTACTGTCATCTGCAGCACTATAAGTTCAAAGTATAAATTCAGTAATGGAGAAATACAATTGTCTGGGTAAGATTGGAGACAATGAGATATAAATGGAGAAAGGGAGATGGGTGCAAAACAAAACAAAAATCTCAGTGCTGTACTCACTGTTTTTGTGCTACACTGTTATTTTCTTTTAGTTACTTTTAAAGTATGGCAGGCCATCAGTCTAGTAATTAATTGCTGGATTTAACTTTTGATGGAGCAATACACATGAACATCTAATTTCAGTTGCCTAAAAAATTCGACATGTGAAGTAGTGCTTTGTTTACACTCATTCTAGCTGGTGATGTATCTATTGGGTTTTATCACATAGCATACACGTATTTTTGGAAAATGAGTCAGTCCTTGCAATTGCCCAAAATTCTGTCTTTAGTTCTTTCAGTTCCTTCTTGTGCGTTCTGTTATCATAACCATTGTTTTTTCAATGTAGTCTTTGTTTCCTTCGTCATAATCAATTCAAGAAAGTAATGATCAAGGTGGCTTCTCTTTAGGAGAGGTGCTTTCATTTCTTGAAAAATTTATAATAGTCATAGCTGTAGATGTCAGACTACAGTTAACAGCGCATATTCTATATTTTTACATTTTTATATTTTAAGTAATGATAAATTCTTTTTCCAGACACGTTCTGCTTGTCTTCATTACTGTACTTGACTTTGTAACTGTTTTATATAAGAGGAAGAGGAATGGGGAAAACGATCTTACTGAGAGCTTTATAGAAAGGAGGAAATCAAGGCTGTGTTGCCCAGGCTGAAGATCCTAGCAACTTGTAACACTTTAACGGATGGACTCAATGATCTTAAAGGTCTTTGATTCTACGGTTCTATACTTATCATTCACATTTATTAAAAAAAAAAATGTCAAGACTTTGTCTTTGTAGTGAGCCTTTTATGTTTTCTGTTCCTAAATAGTGTTATAACAAACATAGTTAGTGTTACTGTGTAGTGAGGTTCTTGTGAGATTATCAAAGCAACGCTACTCCATTACTAATTTTACTCCATTACTAATTTTAAAAGAGGTGAAGCATACATGGTACAGCGCTTCCCTACACTGAGATACTGTCTCAGCCGTTTCAGCCAGTGAAAATGAAACATTCTTTGCTTGATACTAATCTTTTCAGACTAGAGCATGTTGCATTCCCCAAGACAGTGAAGCAATGTTAGTCTTCTCTAGCATATTTTAGCTCACCTTGTAATTTAGAGAGTTCATTTAATATCCTTTACACACTACTGAAACCTTTCATTACATGTCTGAGGAGTTGAGGTCAGCACTATTCTTTAAAGTTGCAGAGCAGCATTGCTATATATGGTGATCAATAAAGTCAACACCAGCAAAAATGTTTAGCGTAATTTTGTCAACTCTTAATTTAATATTTTTTGTCCATTTGAGAGGTTTTAAAATTGGCCACAGTTTATTGCAGACATCTGTTTCTGTTTATCTGCAAATAATGAAGACCTTTTCTAGCTACATCCAGCAAAGGGACCTTATAGTGTACTAGGTATTTTTTATTTTGACCAATGAAATTGCCTAAAATTGCTTTCTTTACTTGAATCAAATGTTTCAGGTATTCCCACCAAGTATTTTTATTGATGATTCCCCCCAAAGAAATTCTGAAACAAAAATCAAAACTAGATCAGTAGCAACTGCACAGTAGGATAAAATCAGCTCCAAAATGCTGTTGAAAAGTTCAGTGTAATGAGATCTGGAGGCAACAAAATGGAGAAGTATCTACTAACAACATAAATCCTACATAGGAGGAGGTGATATTAAAAAAAAAAAAAAACAAAACAAAAAAACAAACAAATCCAAGACAAAAAATCTGTGGCAGTTATTAGATTGTAAATTAAAGTTTAGGGTTTTTTCATAATTTAATTTCTTTCACACAGAACTCAAGTTTTTTGTTTGTTTGTTTGTTTGTTTGTTTGTTTGTTTGTTTGTTTGTTTGTTTTTCATAAAATTGGACTTCACATTTCTTATCTTTTGGAACTATTATGGTTGCCTTTTTCTTAAGTTTATGTTGGTCAGAGCTACAGTTCACAAACTTCCACGGACTCAGATTTCTAATCAAGTTTGGGCTGACCTGTTCTACCTGTCTGCATACATGTTCTGAAGACATAAAAAAGGGAAAGTTCAACCAAATTGTGTTATCCTTTGTTTGCCACAGTATAAAATGATACCCACAGTCAGATACTGTGGCTCAGATGACATGTGATAACTTGTACATTATTCCCACTGAATTAAAAACAAAATTTCACTTGATGGATCTGAAAATTCCTGTAAGTACTCTTAGGAACTTAGACTCCATTTGAAGAATTTGCTTGGAATACCAGCTGAGCTCTTTGCTACTTATACTCTAAGCATTCAAAAGCTGAAGAAAAAGCATGAATTTTCAAATTTTCATACAGTAAGTGGAAAATCAAGTGTTTTAGAATAAATTTTGAAGAAATAAGAACACAAAGCACAGTAATACAGGTTAGTACATTTCAACTGGGATCACTAAATCACTAAAAGTGCCTTAAATCCAGCACTGTGTACAAAAGTGGTAGAGGTATTTGAGATATCTGTTCTCAGATACCTCAGGCTGAAAGTTTGTCTTTCAGAACATAGTCCTTTATTACTCTCTTTGAAAAATGACACTGACCATTCCTTCTTTTTTTTCAAGGCACCTTAGCACACTGTTTCAAGGCATGGTATGTTAGGTAGTGGGGCATACAGATTCAGCAAGTATTTGTTTTATGAGTGTTTATGGCAGAAAGAAAATAATGCTACATAAAACAATCACAGACTTCCGAGGAGAATATCTCCAGCAGAAAAAAACTTACTGCCTGATGGTTAAACTTCTTGCAAAAGATAGAGATATTTAAAATACCTCAGCCTGAGGAAGATGTTGAATTTAGCTGGTGGACACCTTCAGCACTAGTCTTTATCCTCCAGTCCTCTGCAGATATCACAATGTTATTACATATAACATAATATCCTCTGGCTAATGTGGATAATCTAACTAGGCCATTTTTTTTCCCCTTATGCAGTCTAAAACCATACTGAATAAGGCATAACAGAAGCTGTTATATACCTGTGAGTAGGTAAAATGCAAGCAGCTTGAGGCCAGTAATCGGACACTCAGATGTGGATCACAAAGCTCCTTTTGATTTGCATAGTTCTCTGTTCTAGTTTCCACCAAACAGTGACCTATTTAAATAAGGGGAAAACATTAGGGCAATAGTGTATTTAATATGCTAATCATAAAAGATACTACAAAGGCCTTTCATTAATGTATGCCACCACCCAGCACTGCCTACCTCATGACTAGTTTACAAGCATCTTGCTCCAGAAACAAGCAACTCTTCTCGGTTTAAATGTCAATCAAGCAATGTTAGCATATGGTGTTCTTTCATACTTAGATAACTCTGCCAACACTATCATGGCCACTAGAAACCACGAATTTGGAGAAAATTCCCCTTCGGCTCTCAATTCAAATATCTTCCACAGCATATCAGTCTATTCCAGTTTCTGGTATTAGTTTGACTGCATGCATAGCAATCATATAGAACTATACCAGTTTTTCTGCATGACTAATGATCTCAAGCGAGCTGAGAGAGAGAGACAGCCGCACCAACAACACACCCACTATCTTTTTGCATAATATGTACTTTACACTCACCAATCTGTTCACATACAGGGATTTTTCTTAAGTAATTGTAACCAAGAATTTTAAAGAGATAAAATGTAAGGAAAATGACTGGTAGTAAAAAAAAAAAAAAACAAACAAGCTGGACAAAATGCCATTAAGCAAATGTACTGAGTCCAAATTACTTCTGTTCAGAGCCATTCAAACATTAATTCAAAAAAGATGTAGACACTTTTCATGTTCACACAATTGTGCAGTTGTTGACTGTACTAATTTTAAGAGTCCTCAATTTATGTACCATAAACCAATATATTCCATTCCATCTAATTTAGGATAAACTGGAATTTTCCCATGTAATTTTAATAATATATGTCACATAATACATAATATCTCATATTTTATGTAGATTATATAAATATATATGTATAATATATTTAGGGGTTTTTTTTTTTGATAAACTGAATAAGCACTCAGCCTTCATGAAACTCATCAGAACACATTCTCTGTAATTAAGCACCACGATAGAGAAATTGCATTCCCCAATTATAGACACCCTTCTTTGGAGCAGGAGTTGTGCTATGGCTTGGAGAGATCCATATGACAGAGGAGTTGCTCTGTACAACACAGCAAGGGACTGGCCATGCTCTGATTCCAGCTACTCATGACCACTAAAGTTACAGCATATGGCTCTGCAAAGAGAAGTCAAAGGTTCACAAAAGTTTTCTGGGAATCTTACAGCTTCTTTGAACTTTCTTCTTCAGCTCCAACTACTTTTATTTCATCATTAAAGGAGAGAATCAGAGGGAACCTGTTCAGTGGTATAATTAAATGTATACGGAGTTAATCCATGTTTAATTTCAGCAACGTTTACTCTTCATCTCATTGTTTTTCCTGGAACACCAGAAAGATAACTTTATCCAGCCACCACACTGCCACTGTGGCTCCTTGCTTCATGTTCTGCAAATTCAACTACAGAACGACAAAGTATTTTTAATTTATCTCAAGCTGATGAATTTTAAACTTCATTAGAAAAATGTATTTATTTCAGCCAGCCTGAACAGTATGTACCTGGGAAGTTGGTGAGGACATCGTGAAACAACAACAAAAAAGTATATATACGTATATATATTTGTATTGCAGTGATTGGACATCTACTGTAGTTATCTGTCTGTGGTCTGATTTTTAGACAGGAGGGAGCAAGCTGTACCCAGAGTGCTAGGGCCCCATTACAACTCAAGCCCAAGGCAGATCCACTTGTGGGAGAACATAAATCTGTGCTTCAGCCAGGTGAGGTCAGCTTTCATTTACTGCCTGGTCTGTGCTGGGCGCAGCTGAGGTTACCCCTCTGGATGCACAGATTGCATGTGATTGGAAAACTGTTAGGAGACATATTGTTTGAAAGTCAGAACAGGAAACTTATTGAGAGGGGTGACTGAGGTCTCTCTATCTAAGTGTCTATTCCCTTCTGAGCTTTTGTGATGAACAGAGATAACCATCTGTTCTCAATTGCTAGTTATGGTTTTGTAACATCAGCATCTGCTGATAAAGAAAATAAGGGAATGTGTGCCTGCAATAGCTGAAGCCTCATTTACCACATCAGAATTCACTTTCTAATTGCTCAGTTTTATTTTAGTCAGAGTACAGATGTTGTCACTCCTTCTGCCATTGGAAATTATCTAGACTAAGACATCCTAGAATGGTGTAATTATTAGATTTTTGTGCTTGGCTATTTTTTTCCCAATGTATCCTGGACATTTATATAAAAAAAATAAAAAGTATAAATTTTGTCCTTCACGTCTTAAATATTTTAAAAGAAAACATGTTTTCTAAAAAAGTTGTTTTTATGTGTAACCACATCCTCTCAATCTAAAATGATAGTTTTAGACAAGGGAGAGATGAAAGTGAAATCTCCAGGAAGATCATAGAACATATGTTTCTTTTGTGCCAGCTGTAAAATATTAGTCCAGAATGCCTGCCTGTATGCTGCTGAGAATTCTTGACAAATTTTAATATTGAAGCACATGATGTATTAGGTCATAAAAAATCCATCTCACTCAAGAACGGCTCATAACCACACACCTGCACTAAACACAGTGTGCACCACTTCAATATAATGTAACCATTGGATAAAAAGTGGTGTATTTCAGACTAAAAATCCCTGTTAGGTTTGCAGTGAACACAGTGGACAATTTAACAAGAGTATGGTAGGATTTATTCTCAGTGCCTGAAGTGTCTTCTATTGAGGGAACTTCTTAGCCACTGAAACTGCAACAGAGCACTTGCAGGACTGAGGAGAGTCAGCCTGGGTCTTCTGGGCTTGCTGGTTGGGGCTCATATCCAGCCACGTCACACCAGAGAGGCTTACACGGAGAGTGATTCAGTTGTCTCTGCACTGTGCTTCCAGGAGCCGCAGGAACTGAAACACTGCGTGAAAAGGCCTGAACTGGCTTGTATAGACTTGTTAGCTAGAGATCCACATGGCAGGTGAGAATCTGTATTTCTTCAGAGCCCAAGCAGTCATCAAAATGTTGTACCCACACTTGTGCAATGCTGTCTGTAAGCACCTGTACCCTTGTGAGCAGTCTACATGGCACGGTGAGTCTGGAACTGAATAAACCGTCAATGGGTTACCGATTTATTTAATGAGAATTCTAAAAGGAAATAGGAATCCATTTTACATTTTACATCAATCATAATCTCACTCTCTCCACAGCAGTCACTTCCCATCATTTTCTTTGACAAAACAAACATAAACTAAATAATAAATTAAATAACCTCATAAATTGAATAGATTCAGTAAAAAGACCAGAGAGTAGTCCTTAATTATGTATTAACTACACAATGAATTAAATACTTCAGAGATTTTGGAGGGGTTATTTTCCCCAATGTTTGAAGATGAGGTGAAATAGATGTGGTAACAACGAAGAAAAAGATAAATGTTGGAAGAATATTTTTTAAAGGCATCAGCAAAGGAAGGAACTGAAGTAGCGACCTAAAATATTATTTCATAAAAGGATTAGTGTAAACAAGAAAAATACAGGATAATTTAGAGCATAACAAGAAAATCCATTTTTTATATTATGGCAGGAGTAGAGCCTTGTGACACTCACTGATGAAAATGAATATTTAAAAAAAAATAGTTTGGTCAGTGTTAGAAATGAAAAGGTATTGAGATTTCTGTCTCAAAACAGTTTAAAGGGAAGCCTTCAAGTAAAAGAGATGAGTATATTAGGTAATTTTAGCAGACTTTTCACCTCTGGATCTCTGTTTCAAATTACAAGCAAAAAAAAATCATTATAATCTGAAGCTTGAAGTAAGTTTGCTTTTCTTAGTCCACTTGTTCCAAGCGAAAATTTTTCCACATCACACTTATTACTTTGAACAGAGAGGATCAAACTGACTTTGCTCCTGGATTACTTTTTTACTCAAGAAATTTTTCCTCTAGGACAGGCTGTACGTTACCTCTATGAATAGAACTCTTCAGTTGTGAATTATCATTAAATATAATCTCACAAAAAAATTGAAAAGACTGGAGCATTGCAATGATGTCCAAAAGGAATAGGACTCAATGCAGTTTAGTTTAACACAAGATAAAGACATGTAGATAAGAATAAAATTGGTTTCAGGAGCATCTGTACAAACAGTAGGATAGCTGAAAATAAGGACAAAGAAGATCATAGACACCTTGAGGAAATTTTCTACTTTCAAAAATGCTACAGGAAAAGGAACATCCAATGGAATGATATACAGAATTGCAGTAGTTTGGAACATTATAATGGTTTCCATTTCTTCTGTATCCTCAGTTTGGTCTTAGCTGGAGGTCAGTAGCATTTTAACTTGATGCAACTCCTCCTTCTGCCCCGATTTAAGGTCTAATGATAAGTGTACCAAAAATCCACCTAAACCAAGGTGTCGTATTGCTGCTTGCATATGCATAGACTGTAAAAAAAAATTTGTTCAACTGAAATAATTCACTCACCACAGCAACAGGTGAAAACAGTGTGTCACCTTTAACTTCTTTTTTGACAGTTCTTTTTATATTTTAACCCCACATATTCTTGCTAAAGTTTCATGTAACATGTCCAAAGAAGGGCAATGATGCTGGTGAACTGTCTGGAGCACAAGTCTTATGAAGAGAAGCTGAAGGAGCTGGGGTTGTTTAGCCTGGAGAAAAGGAGGCTCGGGGAGACCTTATTGCTCTCTACAACTGCCTGAAAGGAGGCTGCAGCCAGGTAGGGTTGGTCTCTTCTCCCAGGAAACCAGTGACAGGACAAGAGGAAATGGGCTCAAGGTGTGCGAGGGAAAATTTAGATTGGATATTAGGAAGTATTTTTTCACTGAAACGGTGGTCAGACATTGAAATAGGCTGCCCTAGGAAGCAGTGGAATCATCACCCCTTGTAAGTGTTCAAAAGGCATGTGGATGTGGCACTTGGGAATATGGTTTAGCAGTGAACACAGTGGTGCTGAGTTAATGATTGGACACCTCAATGATCCTAGAGGTCTTTTTCAAGCTTCACGATTCTACGATTCTATGTTTTAACTTTATATATCATTTTAATCCCTAGAAAGGTTTGATGTTATAAAAGATGGCTGCATACTCAGAAACAGAAATTACATATCTCATTTTAATGTAAGGTAACAGTTAAAGAAATACATTTAAATTTGAGTAAGTAGGGAGTTAAGCTATAAAACCCCGAAGAATTTAAATTAATGTGAAAGGATAGTCCTGAGATACAAATAGGAATTTGAATAGGAGTAAATCAAAGAAAATCAAAAGACCATCAGAAAATTCTCAATGCAATTGGAAGGGCATTGAAGAATAATAGTTCTGACTGCCATATACATACCCAAAATATACAGAATTTTCAAAATACAATTCAAGAATCTTTAGCTATGGTAATTTACAAAATTATTGCAATAAGTCTTCCCCCCCTCACAATATTTTTGTTGGTGAATCACCCCTAGCTCATATATCTTCAATAAATATTTTCGTAGTACATACGTTTGCTGGCTTAGATGAAATTATCTTTTTATCTCTTGTGCTAACCAAATGATTTCATGTCCCTTAAACTAGGTTTCTGGTGAAAGCATGCTACTCTGCATTTCAGCATATACGTGTTCTTACACCAGCACTGGACTACCATTCCTTGTCAGATCTAAATCTCTGCACCAAGGGGCAGCTGCAGTGCTGTGTTCTGAGAATGTGACCTTGCACTGTTTCCTCAGTATGCCTCCTCTCTGAAGTGCAAATCCACCGAGGCGTAGTGAGATTGTAATGAACACAGCTGAGAACAGCCACGCACAGATCATACCAAGGCAAGGTCAAACCTTTTGCTTTCATTTGTGAAGCAGAGACAACTGAAAAGTTCTGACTGATTTTCTGTACAGAAGAAGCCATACCAAGAACTGAATGTCAGAATTCTGTCTGACAAGACCTTCAGCTACAACTTAAAAATAATTAGTGTATATTCCAACATTTGCAGAAATTCAAGCTACTTACAAGAATAAGCTGTCTTCTTTAAAGCAGGGAATAGCAAGCATTAGAATCATGTACCCAGCTGCAGAAACATTACAAGCTCAGTCTTTTATCCAAGGGATCGCAGTGCCACAGCTACTCAACTTAGCTACATTTAAAGGACTTGCAAACACCACCCACAAACACACATAATCAGAGAAATGCATGTACAGAAAATGGAGAAGAGATTCTTAATATAGAGAAAATATTCAAATGGATAGTGAGAAGGCTTCAAAATCAAAGAAATAAATTTTATAAGAGTTGTGGTTTAGACACATCCTGAGATTAAGATCTCTTGTCTCTGATGAGGGCAAGGGTGGAAGTATTAAAACACAACACATGAATAAAAAAAATCTAAAGAAATTAGTCTGGGATTGTGGCCCAAGTTTGAAAATTAGGAGCTTAGTGATAATACAGAAATGCTGATACTCACCTATGCTTCTTGTTCTATAGAATTACCCACTTCTTATAACCAACTCCATAAAACAGTCTGGAAATAAGAGGTTCTGAGCTATGAGGGGTCTGTGGGTTTTTAAAGTTTGAGCATGGGTTGTTGAGTTTGTGTCAGCATATGAACATGTACACTTGGCTGAAAATTTGTAATGTCATAATATATGTTTTCTGAGGATACTTTAGACATCTGAGAAGTGACAGAGGACAGACTGCAATGCCCTTCTGCGTTATTTACCATAACTTAAATTCTAAACCTGACCTCACTTTGGGCTTATGAGCTATTTTAAATTGTCCAGCAACCTTGGTAAGGTTGAGAAATCTTTTCCTTCATAGCATTCTGAAAAAATTCCTGCTTATTTTCCTGCCTTCCCCCAGTCTCCTTTTTAAAAACATTTATAGACTTTACAGATTTGGTTTTGTTCCAAGGAATAGGCATCTGACTATTCAGCAAAAAAGGCCAATAATTTATTATGAATCACAGTTATTCTAACTGTCTTTTTCCATTTAGTCATTTGGTAATTAATTGTAATTCAATTTATCCATCAAATTGTAAGAAAATATTTCTCAAATAGTTTTTATAATGTTTACTGTTCAGAAACTTAGGATGTGATTCTGCAGAATCACTCATTATTATCATGAATTATTGTTCCTATTCTAAAATTTGTGGTTTTAATGTCTTGAATAGAAAGCTGCTTAAGAAAAAAAAAACAAACAAAAAACCCCCCAAAAAACAAGCAAAAAAAACCCTAGCACAACAAATAACAGTCTAATTACTTAAACTTTCAGGCTTAACTAAAACTTGTATGTCAATATCTAGTCATGAGTGTTAAGGCTAAAATCTTTAGTCAAAAGTGAATTTCTTACAGCTTCTTATGAGTACAAGTGCATAGTTTTACCAAAAGTAACCAAAATGTTACTGGGGGAACTCTGAATTAAGCTTCTTTTAATTATTACTACAGCTAGGGCAGAAAAGACAGATTTTGGGTTTGTAATGTTTCAGTAAGAATAGATAAATTTTAAATTGATAATAGGACAAGGCTGAAAAAATATTTTTCCCTGGGAAAAAAGGTAGAAACTAAGAATTCCTGATTCACTGTATTTTTTTTCCCAAATGTTTAATTTTTTTTTTTTTTATGAGAAGCCAAAACAGTATAAAAGGTGTTTTGATAAAGTTCTCCATTTCGTTTGCAAAGTTTGGATAAAATTATTTTAGCCATCAGTAGTAGTACAAACATGTCTAAGGCGAAGGAATAAGTGTAGTTACTACATTACTACTGCACAGCACTCTCTTACTACCATAGCTAGTAAAAGATGCAAGTTCTAGACATTGGTGAGAAAGTTTTAGACTGGAGATGATGACGCAGTTTAACTCAAAGGAAAACAGCTTCAAACACATTTCAAAACAGGCAGATCTGAAAATTAAGCATGTGCTTACGACACATCTTAAGTAGGGCCTGAGCTTTTTTTATGGCGCTTGCCCTAGTCTTCATCTTTTTAATTTCCTCAGAAATACATCATGCCCACAAAAAATATTTTTGTAGAGCATTGATACATATCATCAACAACCTCAAAGTAAAATATATTTGCAAATTAAAATGATGAAAGCAAAATTGTACTCTTCCATATGATTTGCCTTGGGACATGCTTCTAGGGTTCTGGAATTCAGACTTCTATCAAACTACTTTTTGGCAAGGCTGAGGAACAACATGAATATTAAGAGTATTATTTTCCAGTATGCTTTTTCACCCCTGTTCTTTTCAGTAATAGATACGGGCCCAGATAAAGACCTGTGTTTATGCCCACAGGTGTGTAGACACTGTGATACTGGGTTCCACAGTACGTAGTAGTTTGAAGACATATAAAGGACTGAGATCATAAATATCCAGATCCTGAGGTATGCACAGGGAAAACACACTGATATAAGAGGATTACTGGAATAGGAACTTGGGGTTTTAAGGTTGTCACAGCGCCAAAATGATAATATAGGGCCTTTGCAGATGAAAAAGCCCCCAGGTCCCTTTCTGGAGTTTGCCACTCCTGACTACTATGGCTCTGCAAAGTTGAAGTTAGGTGTATCTATAGGTAATATGAATATGAAAGCCTTTGGATAAGGCACCTTAGGAAATGCTGCACTATTAAACTATAACAGTTGGTGCCCTCCTCCCATTTTATATATAACATATTTATTAGCAATTAGCAATGTTTCAAGAAAAAAAAAAAAAACAACAAATAACCAAAAACCAACCAAGTACAGCTATTCTGGTATTATATTTTGATTGGAAAATCACACATAAAGTAGATTGGTGTCAATACTCTTACTGTGCATATTCACCATAATTCTGTAATGTAGTCCGGTAACCTAAATATTAAATCTTGCCTTTTGTTTGGTCTAAAATCCATATTTGAAATAATCAGATACCTAGCCAGCATACTGCTCTAATGCAGGGTGTAAATGAATGAATCCCAAACTCATTCTGCTTGCAGCGATCTCTTGAGATAATTTATGGTAAATGTCTACTGCAACTTCAGAGTGAAATAAGATTTTGACAGCAAGCAGTATATTCTACTTTATTTGTCTCAAGACACTGATTTTATATCAATCTTTCTTTACATTAATCTTTCTTGTCTACATAATTTGCCAGTACATTGGACACCTTCTTGTCTTCAGTGTAGCAAACAGACATATAGACAGCCCTCCCTCAAAAAAAAAAAAAAA
>VZTG01007054.1:1481392-1527205 GCA_013397845.1 Melanocharis versteri
AAAAAAAAAAAAAAATCAGTTCATTACTGGTTTCTCTGGTTTAAAGGAAAGACGTGGATGACAGAGCTGGAACAGAATTGCAGCTTCTTCCTCAAAATTCTACAGCAGTCATTATATTTACTAACTTAAACCTGAAAAATCTACGTGAAGGCTGAAAATATATTTGCATCTGCCAGCAATCTTTATTAAATAATTGTTCTCCTTTTTCTTTCCACAATCAGAGAGCAAGCTTTAACCACTGTGCAACATCTATGATCATTGTGCAACAAATTTTTTTTTTTTTTTCAGTCTGGAACACAAAATAATTAAATATTTGTATCAGAGTTATAATTAAAGGTGAGAAATGGAGTTATGCCCACTACAGATTGCTGAGGTGATTGTATAAATTAAGCAATATGGACTTCTGGATTGGGATTCCACTTTTAGACTGAGTATTTTAAGTATTTGGAAAAGAACCAAGAAAGATGTTTAGTCTATGTCTGCTTTGAATGCAAGTTTTAGTCCAACAGGAATGCTTTGAAACAGTTTTTTGATTGGATGAGATGGAAAAGAGAATACATAATTAATGGAACAAACATAATTTATGGAAGAGAGAGAGAACCTATGAGGAAGCAGCATGTACAAATGAGATATCCAGCAGCAGAAGGGATCCGGGAGTGAGGAAGTTTTGCCAGATATGGTAGCAGGTAAAGTTAATTATTTTTAAATAGTCAGCGAATCTATATGCTAAAAAAATAATGAGTAATCTACACACCTGAGGTTTTAGTTTAGCAGTCCTCAGTAACATACTTAATCTATGTTAATCTCATTTTCTTAGTCAAATGCCTCAGGCTTTCACTTAATCCAAAATTCCAGTTAATCTAAAGACCACGAAGATAGCATCAGGGTGGGAAAAGCTTGGCAGGGATCTAGTTTAACATGATATGAGCCGCATATATTAATGAGTCAGCGGCAAACTTACCAGCTAGATAAAACAAGTAAAGCTGACAGGTAGACAAATGGAAAATGAGTCTCCTTGTTAGTGCATTATCACAAATTACTGATTTAGCACAGAAAATGGCCAAATAATTTTGCAAATCAGAGGAATACAGTAGCTTCTTTGAAATTTTTATAGACTAAGAAACGTGTTAGAAAACACCCTCATCACACACAGCCAATCACAGCCCCCTATTTAAAAGTTTTTAATGCAGATATATGGTCTATTGTAATTATTGGAAGAAAAAAAAGGTAGGAAAATATTCAGAACAGTTGCCTAGTGAAAGGCTGAAGGAAGATGGGGGAGGAAGTAGACTGTGCCCTGCATAGGGGCCATGGTGACAGAGTATCTGAAAATGAGAGTGACAGAAGAGGAATAGAAGAGAAATTAATTTTGCAGTACATCCTCAAAATGATAGTAGAAAGACTACATTACGTACTACTGTAACAAATACATAAAATCTATGTAATAAAAACATATGAAGTAAAAACTTCAGTATAACTATCAGGATATATATATATCAGTAAAACTTTAGTATATAACCATCATCTTTCTCATAACCTTGAAATTGTTCTGCTTGATTTGGATTGATAGGTTTGGACCAGAAACACCTAATGGAGAGAAACCTGTGAGTGTCATCTTTTCCTCTTTCCTTGTTACTCCTCATGCCTGCACATCTTAGATGATGTGGACCTACATTTTCCACTGAAAAACAGTATCTCTAGGCTAGAAGGACTCCTTTGTAGATGATGTCGAAGCAGGATTTCTAGTAAAACTCTTCTGGGGAAATTGTCCCATCTGTAACTTGGAAGTCTATCTAAACCTTCGAGAAAAGATGGGATCTTACCTGTAACTTTACGACAATCAGCACCTGAGATTCCGCAGAAGCTGTTTGGCTAGTAGAGATAAAGAGGTAAAAGACAGGCAGAGTCATCTTTTCTTGGTCTTTTCAACCACCTTGAAAAGGTAATTAAGGATGTTACTGTGCTTATAGTGCTTTTGTAAATGAGATGTGTGAGAGCTGCTGTACTTTATTCTACTGTTTCTCCTGACCTGGTGAGGAGAAATGACTTGGTCTAGCACGTAAATATAAATGCTTTAATGTGTGAGACACACAGAAGGAGAGTTGGGGGATTTATTTGTTTTTAACCAATATAATGGCAGACAAATAGCATGCCTTCAAATTGCAGCTGCTCTGGACAAGAGGAAGACACGTTGGATTGAGCATTTACAGCCCTGCTTTTACATGTAATCTTTTTCCTGCAGGGATAATGGCAGGGGTTTGCTAGGCCCAGTCTTCCTTGGCAGGGATGGCTGCAGCAAAAGTGCGCCATGACTGTGACTACTGGCCTTGGCTGGAAGAAAGTCAAGCAGTGACACAGTTGTTGCTGCGTGGGAGCATTGCCTGGCTGGAGCTGAGCTTTCAGGGAATAAAGCTTGGAGAGCTGCCAATTAAAGAGCCTTTCCTCATGCTGACTGCAGATAGCACTGGCAGGGAGAAGCAGGGCTGGACGTCTGCCAGAGCAGGGGGTGCCAAAGGGTGCTGACTCACACAGCCTTATTCTTAAAGCAAAGCCCTCATCCCATCCTGAAAATCTGTGCTTTGGTGGTGAAGGAGTCATCACTGCAAGACCCTCACCAAAGCTCCCAATGGGTGAAAGACACCAGGATTTGCTGGAAGCTGTAGCCAGGAAGAAGCATTGGAGTACAGTCTGTCGAGTATTTTATCAATCTCAACTTCAGAAAACAATGTTGAAAGAGGAGTCATAATTTTCATCTTTTCCTGACAGGATTCCCATGGTAGAATATAAGCACATATTTACACGATATTAACAGATATGTACTTAATATTAACAGAATATCTAGATCATGGTATTCTGTCAGAAGCACTGGTTCATCTAAATGTCACGTCAGTACGCTGGGTAAACTGACTGGTTTGTAGCCTTCATACAGATGGCCTTTATTTCAAACTCAGATGTCCTCAGGTCCCATTTTATCTGGTAGTGGCAGTCTGCTCACCCAAGTCCTGACCCAGTGGTATGAAACTCTTCAAGCAGCAAAACACTGTTTTCTCTCCTAGTGTAGCCTGTTTGGAAATATAGGATCTTCTGCTCCCAAGGTCACCCATCTGTATTTACAATTTCTTTCTCTTCATGATAGGTAGGAATGGTAAAACTGGGAGGAATTATGAAAGAGTTACTTCAGAAAATGTAAGACTGAGGACTTTATAGCAGTTCCAGTAAAGGGTGAGGTTATTCTCCGGCTTGGTTGGGTGGGAGAGGTTAGGATGACTTCCTTGAGCAAGGTAGGAGGAAAAACACCTATCTCAGTATTCATCCACATCACCGTCAGGACCACTGCACAGGTTAAAATTATTTAGTCATTGCTATGTGGGGAATAAAACCCATTTTCATACCCCAGATGGTTAAATATTACTTCTCACAAGATTCCAGACACTGGTCATTTCCACACCTTCGCGGACCTAGTTTGTGTTCCTTTATTTCATCTATCTTGATGAGCTACATAACGTTGGATAATGTTAAGCAATTAATTTTGAAAAACATTTTTCAGATATGTTTCACTTCATCAACTGCAATATAATAATCCATTATTTTTTCTCTTGTATATAATGCCACAGGAATCCTCTCTTGCCTAGATAAATGGTTGCATTTGCATAACTGCAGCTTGAAAATGGGGTCTCTTGGGAGTTTTAGAAGAAGAATATGATGCAAAAGTAGATATCATCACATTTTTCAATATGTTGGATATTAATTTCAGATACATTAATTTCTTATAATAATTGGTATTTAGTTAAAGTCCTCTTTTTTAATATTCCTTACTCATCATGCATATAAACAGTTCCAGGAAGTTCTATCATATCTTCTAAGAAAAGCTTACTATCTGAAGTGCTTCAATGATCTTCCACTTTTTTTGTAAATTAAATTCAAATTTGAAATTATTTTTATCACATCCCAGAGTCACAATTTAACTCCCATTAAACTAATTGAATAATCCTGAAAATCAGGCTTTTAGATAAAAGTCACCTTTATTTCCACTGAAACTAACAAAAATATTTAAGAATTGTTTAAGACTACTATATCATCTTTGTTTTAGGAATAATGTACTGATAATTAAAAGTGTTCTGTTTGATTACAAAAGAAAATGGAAATTAATTATTCAAGAAACATAAAAGCTTTCAAAAGTTTTTAAAGATATATTGCTTTCTGCTGGATTTTCTTTGCTAATGCCTGGCTGCTTGTGCAATTTTAACTACAAGTATAGAATGTAATGCTTCTCAGAGGAAACCCTAATCTTAACTAGGAAATGGTCAGAAGACTGATTTTGAAAACAATCAATTTTATTAATATTACATAAACAGATCAATAAAACTTTAGAACAGATTGCTTTGAACTTCATCCCGGCTACTTCAGTCATCCAGTATAAAAGGCCAAAGGCTCAGCAAGAGAGAACAAACTCAGCACATGGATCTTCCACTGCCTTGAACACAACATTTTTTCTAGTTAAAGTTTTCCACAAACAGTAAAATCTATATCTACTATGTCCATATGCTACAACTAAACAAGGTGCAAAGTTCTAGCAAAAAACGCAAACACGCAATGACGCCACCATTATTTTTATGACTTTTTATGTGGCATACTGGCATCTGTTAACATTCTTTGCATTAAGTTACTTTTAATTTCTGAAAGCATTTTTTGAAACACACGTATTTACACTTATACATTATATTCATGTCTTATGACATGGAAGAAGAAAGGATCCATAACAAGAGTTAGAAGGATGGTTACCTAGAAACACCACCATCTCTTTTTTTCACATGAAGCCTTGTGATTTTCTTTGTGTGATGGTAGAAAATTATTTCAGTCAACTTAAAGTTTCTATTCTCTTCTCTTTCTTGAAGAAGGAAACCATAGTGGCTTTCAGGGTGCACATTTACTACTGCTTTTATCTTGAGCAGGATATAGGAGTCTCAGGCTATCTAGTCATTTCCATTTGCAATATTACAGCATTGTATTTGTCCCTTAGCGCAGACATACAAGTCCACTGTGGTGTGCAAGGCTTCCTGGATTTGACAGTCTTCTGGGAGAATATCTCAAAAATTTTAATGCCTCTCTAAACAAAGCATACATGAGCTGGTGCACAAACACATTGAGTGGTAGCAGGTCTGCTCTTCCCAGACTAATAAATGGATTTGGATCATTGCTGCTTATATCTCGGGCACTCCCAGCTCTGAATATGTAGATAAAAAGCTTGCATCCTCTGGAAATAGCTCTTTGAATCTGATTTGTATATGGAACTAGTGTGTTAATTGATTAAAGGTTAATCTCCATGAAAACTAAGAGCTAGAGGAACACCAACAGGCAGAAAACACAGAAATGTCACTTCGAACTGGAGATTTATTCAGCAATGCCAGATGGAATTTACCAGCAGAAGATAGGAGTAACTGCCTTTGAAACAGAATTCAGCTCATGGAGAGGAGGTTTTCCAGCCTGAAGGAGGGTCACCAGCAGCATAACAACTAGCAGTGATCCTCTGTTTGTCCACATAATTCTATGTTAAGCTCAATTTTTAATTTTTGCAAACACTTCACATGAAAGACTTATTTTGAAAATTCGCAAAATTTGCTATAGAGGATTGCATAAAACCAGTCTGACAAAAAGAATCTTTTTGTAACTCTTCAGCAAGAAAATACTGTAACATAATTATAAATGCAGTTTTGAGACATGACCAATCTCCCTCATGCCTCAGCAGAGGAAACTAAACCATGATCTTTAGGCATCTGGCAGGCTCCAGTTGCATTAACGTCATAAGAGAGTGCTGATATGCTTTACACATGTGAAGGAAAACTAGATACTTTGCAGCAAAGTGAGGTTTATAAATATTACTTAACATGCCCTGGAACAGCTAAACATGACCATTTCACAATGACTGATATCGAGAAACTGCTGAATGCAACCCTAGTCCATGTAATCAGAAAATGCTAGAATAAAATCAGACACTGTGGAGAGGAGAGTGATTTTCTGTGTCTATGTTTACCTTAGAAGGTGATTTAATTTAAAAAATGGGAGAATTTTTAAAAATAAACAATAGAAAGTATGAGAAGCATCATACATGAACCAAATAACTGAAGGATGGTCATTATATAATGCTTAGAAACAGTATTAGCAAGCTAGACTTTAATCTTCCATCACAGTTCACCTCTTTGAAAGACAGAGTATACACTACAGTGTATGCTTTATATCTTATTAAGGAAAAAAAAAGACTCATCTCTTGTTTGGCTACAAGATTAAGGCCATAGTTTAATGTATTAATTATCTTGTACAATACTTTCCTGCATATCATTTTACATTCAAATTTGTTAGTATATGCAGGTCAAAGGGAAGTATGTTGCACAACATATTTTATTTTGATATATATATATATATATAAATTTTAAAAAACCTGTTCAAAAATACAATTGCAACAAAATCATCAACAAATATTGTTAGATGTTGTTTCAGTATCATTTTAGCCAAGTCAGTTCCCAAAGTGCTAATCTACATGCAGTGTGAGAAAAGAAATTTTTTCATTTTTCAGGGCATGAAAAAGATGCGTCAGGTAGGGTGAAAAGCTGTTTAGATTAGGACAAAAGGAAGATGAGTCATGTCAAGAGACAATGTCTTCTGTGTTTACATTCTTGCCTCACAGTGACTTGGCTGATGAACAAGGGCAGGTCAGGTTGCTAAAGGGAGACATAACGTGCTCAGTTGTGACATACACGTCTTGCACTGGCAGCAACCCTGGGAGCTGCCTTCACTGAGACACCTCCAGAGTAACCACTCCATGCTTTCCTGGGAATGGCCCTTCTGCCAGGGATGACCAGTAACCAGAACATGGTTGTTCTGTACCAGTGGAAATCACGCTGAAGATCTTTCTGGGGAGAAGTGCAGGTAGCCACACTTTCACTGGCTCTACAGATTTCATGGGATGGAGCTCACAATTTAGGACTGTTCTTTATACTTTGAAATCCTAAAGTGAGAATGTAGTGTTAGGTACAACACATGCCTAGCTGTCCATTTGAGTCTGCTGTTCAAATAGGGATGGGGTAGAGACAGCACACACAGAAAATCTGCAAGAAGAAGATCTGGCAGGGTTCCCTCATGATACTCCTTTCAGGCCCAGGGATGACATTGTAACTCTTACGACCTTAAAGCCAGGACCATAGACATCCCAAAAAAGAGACTTGAATATAAAAAAATAAAACCAAATGAATAAACTGAGAATTCTGGTTAAAATTTCAGCTCCCTGGGAGCTCCCAAATTAGACTATATTAAAGTAAGGATTAGCTCAGAGTTTTCTATTTCGCTTTCACTTTGAGAAGGCTTGTTGTTTTTACTGTGTTCTGGAGGGAATTAATGGGCTAAATTTTCACTGGGGAGAGGAATTGCACACAAAGCCAGACGTTCTTCCATAAGGATTAAAAGCAAAGTTTTTGTCCTATAATCAGTGATGCAAGGTTGAAAGTCTAGTATGACTTTCAAACAAATGGCAAGTTCCAGGGGTTTCAAAATGTATTTTTAGAAGAAACATATGCTAATCAAGATATGCCCCACATAGTTCAAACAGCATGATTCACAAGGGAACTTCATTAGCCTCAAAGATGAACAGTGTTACAGCTCCTGGGAGATCAAATAAAATAGGTGATTTAAAAAAAAAAAACCCAAAACCCTGCATTCTCCTAGTTAATCCTCATGGGCTTCCAAGAGGATTGTTTTGGTTTTTTTTCTGTTCTTCCATTACTATTTTGCTGTCACACAGAAGGTAGATTGCCATCTCAGAAAAAAGCAGCATTACTTTCCATTCTGCCTGGAATGGACAGACAGATCATTAATGCTGTATAATAGCGGGCTGAGCATGTCCTGTCTTCAGCAAAACCGACAGGTGAGCAACTCATCATCCAAAGGGAACAAGACAGGTAGGGTCATGAAATGTCCCAAAACCATAAACTCAGCAAATTTACTAGAATAAAGGTAGTCATTAATTTTTATGTAATTTGGAATATTATGCCTTGATAAAATAATGCCTGCTGTCTCTGAACTATGATAAATAGAGAAAAAAGTGAAAATGTAGAATAATAAGATTTTGTTCAGAATCCATTGTAAAAAGAGCAATCATTGCTAATTTATGTGATGCAACACACATCTTTTTAACACACAATTATGAATGAGATTTTTAAATATTATTTCTTCTTTTATTTTCTTTCTGTATAAGAAGCTATTTTTAGAAAATGAAAATGAAATAGAAAGCAACAACAGGCAGAAAAATTTCAGCATTATGCCAGACTTTTTAAAGCCTGTGAATTTTTCTTGAACAGAGAAACCAAAGGGCAAAGCCATTGCTGACATCATGCAGGCTTCATTTAAATCCTAAATCAGCCTCTACTCCGTGACAGGAACAAATTCTGAGATACCAGAACAAATTCACTCCTGGAAAAGTTTCACAGAAGAGCCTCAGGGCTCTTGTGATATTTCATTCCTGCACCTGAACTGTGAGTAAGGACACATGAAAGCTATTCAGGAATGACTGGGAGTAGGATGAAGTCACTGCGTCTTCGCTGTCAGGTCTGAAGTCAAACTGCCTGACTGTCCGTAATCCATTTACCTTCCAGAGCTCGCTAAGGACAAGCTGGAGAATATTAACAGCTCCTAGCTTTCTCTAGCACACCCCTGGGCCATAGCAGAGAGGATTTTATCTGAAGGCTCTTGTTGGCATGAGAGGCCGGTGGAGCTGGTCCATGGCTGCTTGCTGGGCTTTGGGCCAGGATCACCCAGTGAAGGAATGCTATAGCTGAAGCCAGTTTGGCTTCTAGCAGCAAGAAATTAGCATCCATGCATGGACCATTAGTCTCATTAATCCCATTCTCCTCAGCACTAACTAAAGAATTCCTCTATTCTTAGACAGTAAGGTAGCTTTTCTGTGTTTCTGTTAGGGAATTAGCAAGGCCTTTCCCTTTAAAATAATTAGTAGGACCTACAAAGGATTTTAAGTTTCCGCATGGCTGCTTCTTCAAATGTATGTGGACATTTTTCCACGAAAACAGTTTGCAGCTGGAACCCAAACTGAAACCTTTTTGCTAATGGCAGGCATTTTTCCTGTGGTTTCTCTCCAGTGCTCTGTGATTTTAATCTTTCCATCTAAATCCAGCCTGTATTAAATTTTGGATTTAGAGGTGGACAGCCATGCTACTTCTTTTTCTCTCTTTGTGTTTTTGGTAATCAAAAGATTGCAGAATAAAACTTGTACATTTTGCTTAGTTAGTGTAGAAAATATAATTTACACTGTCCATTGCTCTTTACCTGGGAGTTATTTTGCAGTGTTTGTTACCTGTGTGTTTTCTTGTCCAGTGACTCCAAACAACTTCTCCCTAACAGACATTTTGACTAGCATTCCATTTCAACTGGCTTCAGCATTTCTAATTCCTACTGATTTTCATCTTTGACTGTGTTGTCAGCTCCTCAGTACCATTTCACACTGGCGTGGAATTAAGAAGTGCTTCAGTATTAACTACTAAAAATAAATACTGTACGTTAGACCTAAAACTAAATGGACTTTGCCATAGTAAAATGTACAAACACACTAAATATTCTCTTCCTTTAACCTGGCTATTCCACTTAAAGATACTTCTGATACAGCACATTACTAATAAAATATCTCTTGAAAGAACTGTTACTAAAAGTGTGGAACAAAGAGAAGACATATTGCGTTGAAACTTGAAAAAGAACTTGTAAGGACAATAAAACTTATTGGTGAAATGCAACCTCACTGCAGGATGTTGGAACTCTATGGTTTGAAGAACCTTACCCAAGAATAAGGTTGGTTAGAAGAGCTAGAATTTGTAATCAGAAAATATCCTAAAACACACATACTTCTCAAAATGAAATTAATGAACACAAGCTAGTCCACAGAGTATAACTTCTAACCATCAGTGTTAATAGGGGTTGAAATACTTGTAAACAGAGCAGAAATCAGTAATTGTATTGGTTTTCCTCTTGGTAATGTTAAACTTTTTCTCACAGTACTATTTTCCTTATTATTACTGTGTGACTGAAGATTTGTTTGGAAAATTTTGGATTAAAACACTGTTGAAAAGTTAGCCCCATGAGCTGCTGATAACAGCAACTGCTGCTCTGTTTACTTGTGCATTGAAATAAAGGATGGAGTTTCCTGCTGTAGATTGTGTAAAGTCCAACCATTGTTAATCAAAGGAAGCTCCTTTCCCTGATATCTGGATTGAGATCTGATCAAAATATTCCAGAGAGTTACTAAGGTTGGACAGAGTTTTAATGACAGTCATTTTTGGCAGATTTCCTCAAGGGCTCCCGAAAATATTAATTTTCAAGGAGTGGCGTTTACAAAGGCTGGAGATCTCACAGCCCAC
Organism: Melanocharis versteri; assembly: GCA_013397845.1. Taxonomy (NCBI): domain Eukaryota; kingdom Metazoa; phylum Chordata; class Aves; order Passeriformes; family Melanocharitidae; genus Melanocharis; species Melanocharis versteri. The sequence continues at coordinate 1,491,805 of VZTG01007054.1, forward strand.
TCAGAGTGCTTCAGCTCCCCGGCTTTGTGCAGCTCCCCTGAGCCCATCAGCTTACACCTCATACAGGAAAGCCAGAGAGCTTTCCAACCAAGGGGGCTGCATCCACGCTGCTTTGTCCCATGGAAAAGGCCACATATACCAGCACCTCATCAATAGTAATAATTAATGATAGTAAAAACAAGAATGTATTTCTATATTAAGTAATGTACATATAAAATATGTATTATACATGCTATATATTATATTACTATCTATATTTACACTAACTTTTCTAGAAGAGGAAGTATTGGCTGTTTTTCTCCATATTTATACAGACAGTAGGCATCTCGTAACCCAGCATTAGGAAACTGCATGTGCTACTTCTCACTCTTTTATACATGAATGTCACAGGAAGGGCAAAACACTGCCAGAGTGGTCTGAATTTAATCTACTGACTTTCCAGGAATGCTTCAGCTCTAACACAGCTGAAAACACAGTTCTAAACCAGATTTTTTTTTCTTTTTCTTTTAGTTACTGCAGTCAAAACTTACATTTGTGATAATGATAACTCAAGAAAAATAGAATCATGTGACACTGTTTTTAAGTTGAGACTGCATACTTTAAGGTACCACAAAACTCTTGCTTCCATATATAAGAATTACTGTATACAAACAGTATAAATATTCATGTTAAACTGTAAAGTTAGGACGACGTTTAACATCACTTTAACCTTACTGTGAAATAATGAACTGTAAGAATGATTTTTAGGTATATATCAAGAAAAATAACTGTTAGACTATGGATCCACTTGGCCAATAATTGAAATAGTTATTGAACCATTTAAATGCATATTGACAATTCCTGTTTTATTTTAAATAACTTGCTAAAATTAATTTCATTTGGAAGCCCATTTTTCTTGTGATATAGGATTCTTATTGCTTGAGCTTTTTCTTTTTTTCTGCAGTTTTCTCTTTTCTCTTAGTATATTTGCATTCATGACATTTTCATTTAATATATTCCTCTCCTGTTAAACTGTTTCATCTTCAGACAACGCACTATAACAGCAGAATATAACACCAAGGACTGGTGATATGTTGTGTTTATTGCCATACAAGAAAGACCTTTACTGCCAACATTTGTTTTTTTGGTTTTTTTTTAATTTAACAAGAGGCTCAGAAGCATATATATATATATATATATATATTTACCTTGCCAGGTAAATGAGCTGAATAAATGATGCAATAGATGCAATAGACAGAACTATGGGGGCTCTACAGGTAGGAAAGGGTTCAGTCTCTGAGGACAGAATACACATATAAACCCAGTTTCTCACTGAAGAATTTTTCACCTTTTCTCACTGAAGAATTTTAAAATTTCTTCTTTTTTCCTTGCCTTGGTTTTCTGCCCAGGGTACCTTTTCAACTCATACAATGTTTCTAGGTTAGTTATATATTTATTTTTCAGTCTGTATTCCTTCTTATTCTTGAGACATAACCAAGATCAAACAAGGTCTAGACCAATTTTGTATCCTCTCTGTATAGTAAATTTTCATTATATCATTAAGTTGTCTTCTTAATTTACAAATTTAAAGTGGAAAAATATTTTTAAAGTTTAGATAACTAATAGAAACAGTGCGGGGTTATTTTTTTGTTTCTTTCCTTGTTTGTTTTTCTTGGGGTGTTTTCTTTTTCCTCATTGGAAAATATCTCTAATTAGGAACACGCTCAAACACATATTAAAATCTGAATGTATTTCAACTTCCCATTGAAAGAAAAATTATGCAGATGTTTCTGTTTTCACCTGAATGACATTACTTTGATGTTTTCAGCACTCATCTTTGCATACACCAGTGTTATCCTGCTAAAACTGGGAGCTTCCAAAGGACATGCTCTCTCTCAGCCTGTCTTTCCTAGCTCTGCCTGTCTGACAACTCTGCATGTACCTTATTAAGTATAGATGGCTGCCAATTAGAAAACTGTTTGGAAATGTAGGATATGTGCCTTACAAACTTATAGTCCTCGCGTCTTAGAGGTACTTGTAAATGTGTTGAAACTGGAGGCAGCTGGGTATGTAAGAACGTAGTAGTTACCCTAAACAGTGTTTCAGGGCCTAACTTCCGTCAGTTAAACTCTCTAAATATCTTACTGGATCTGGGCTTTAAAGACTTCAAATTTGTTTTGTTTCCTTATTTTCTTAAAAATCTCAATTGCGTACTATTGTGAGATCAAGTTTCCTGTCCTTCCAAGCAATAAATATTTTTAATAGAGTATTTACTAGAGGATTTGCATTAGTTTCTACCTTTCTAAAATTTAATATTAAATGAAGTCTTTGCGTGATCTATATTTGCCATGTTGGGCCTTGTTTTGCTTCTAGAGAAATGAATTTAAGAACCCTGGTTGGCTTCGTTAGATGTTAGAACAGTTCTACAATAATGTGTATGTATAGCCAAAGGGAAGGTGCATCCACAACATCTATGCCAGAGCATGCATTCTCTGATAAAGGCACTGCAATAAATGTCCTGTAAATTAATGGGACACTAGTATATGTTTGCCTGCATTTGTGTTACTACATTTTGATATTAATGATGTTTCCTTAATGAGTTATTTTATAATATTGTATAATATGATATGATTAAAAATTTTCATTTAAATTGCCATGAGGATTAATTGATTGTCTTTATCTATTGCTTGGACAAACTTTCCTTAAAAGGTGTAAGAAGCATTTATGTTTCACTCATATGCTGTTTCCATGATGAATCACTTAATCAGAAGGCAGCATTATCCCTGCAATATAAAAGCGTAAGGAAGGCAGGCCTCTTCCTATTCAGGATAAGATACATGCAGAATCACAGCAACAGGAGAAGATCATGGTGCCTGGGAAAAAGCTTCAGGGTAAAAAAAACGGGTGGAGGGAGGAGAGAGCAAAGAAATGAACTGGCATGGCTCTAGGGTTTTGGTTTCGGCTTTTTTTAACAACTTCATTTAATTCTAACACAGAAGCAAATGATGGCTGAGAAGTCTTCCTGAAAATCTACTGCTGTCTAAACACTGTTGGGAACAATGCTGAGAGTGAACACTTTTGAATTCCAATAGGGCCTTTACAAAGAAGAAAATAACATTGTGTAACTTTGGACCAGATATCTTATGAGGGAGAGCTACTACATGGCTAGGAAAATAATTTGAAGCCTATTACAGAACAAGAGAGCAATTGTTTGTGGGAATATGAAAGTACTGGCATTAAAAACCCCTCAAAACAGTACAGAGAAAAAAGTCCTTTAAAAAAACAAGAAGGAAATTTACATGTATTAAAAAGATATGTGCAAATATCAGAAATCAGCTGGTCAGTTTAGAGAAGGTAGGTAGTAATCCAATTTGTACCCTGATACTTGAGAAACTGGAATGAGAAAATTAATTAACAATTTGTCCATTATAATTAGGTCAACTTAACCTGGAAACAATTTCTTTTGGTACGAAAGAATGAACAATATTTTATTGAGAGCTCTGGAGAGGATTGTGTTCTGATTAATAAGAAACTGAGACACTCAACAAGCAGCAAAGGCTTTGGACCTAGTTATGATTTTAATTACAGCAATATGAATAAGACTGATCTTTCTAATGCATTTTCCAGTGAGAAAATCACATCACAAACAAGCCATTCAACCTTCAATATGTACCTGGAAGAGGTCAGCAGTGAATAGCAAAGAAAATTACTTACACTTACAAATTATGTTACTTAGAAGAATCACTACGGAATTTAGAATAAAGAATTAAGGCAGTTCATTACTCCGAAAGGGCATCAGAGAAACGGAATTTCCTAGCAGGGAAAAATAAAAAAAAGATTTAGATATTACTAACACCGTTTCCATGCTCACATAATATTTTTGATTATGACATGTTAAATTTCATAAATTAAAAAAAGGATATCTGAAGTATATGTGAGAGAATCAAAATTAAGATGGTGGGGGGGTTTTTGCTTGTTTGTGGTTTTTGGGTTTTTTTTGTTTTTGTTTTGGTTTGGTTTTTGGGGTTTTTTGTGTGTTTTTTGTTTGGTTTTTTGTTTGTTTCTGTTTGGGTTTTTTTGTTTGGTTGGTTGGTTTTTTGTTTTGTTTTGTTTTGTTTTTTGAATTGGAAAGTTCCAAAACAGCCTGAAGTTATGTGGCTCAGTATGATTTTATAGGTAATATAGCCAACCTCCATAGATAGCACAGCTAGAGATCTCATAACTGTATTAAAAAGAGGGAAATTTTCACTGTTATTATCCATTGCCTCTGAGTTAGTTTGGGAAATATGATGCACAGGAGGGATTGTAGGGTTTGAGGGATTTATCATCAAAAGGAGACTGCATCTTCATAGTACATGAGACCCACACAGCTCTACCTCCATTTTTTTGAACTCTGAAAATTCTGTGTGTCACAACTTTAGGACATGTTGCCAATGCCTTTTTTTTTTTTTTTTCCCCAGCCTCATCAGTTATTTTCTTCACATTTGTTTTTTTTCTGTGAGGTCTTGTATCCTGGCCATATTGCCAAGGGCTACTAGACTGTAACATACACTGAATAAAAATTTCAAAAGCATTGCACTCCATAGGAAAACATGAAAGAGTCCTTCATGTTCTTTGGAATAATAAACTAAAACAAAGGAAAAGATCATGTTCCTCTCTCCCATGCTAGTTTGAACACATGCTCAAAATGCTTACAAACTGAAATACTGCTACCCAAAGCAGCCACAACAAAGAGCTGTAGTGGAACATTTACAGAAATGATGCAGAAACATCAGTTCATCAATTTTCTTCATTTTCCATGAGCTTGGAAGTCCAGCCCTTGTGACCACATTATTCAATCAGTAATTTCAAGGAGAAAGTTTACAGATTTTATTGTGTACATCCATAAAACGGAAGTGAAAGTAGTAAATGCAAATAATATGTTCACGTTCACAGTAACTCGAGGTACATTCTCATTTTTAATTGATGTCCAATCCACAAAAGCACTTTAAGCATGTGCTTACTTGATTACCTCATTAAAGTTTTAAAATTAATGGTCCCACTGGGGTTTTTAACACTGACTTCAAAGGGAACCAGATTAGGATTTATACAGATTTGGCTAGGGGTGCTGCTTGTTATTAAAAACCTTCTTTCATGTTACATAAAACTTTGCCAGATTTTAACCATTTAGGCTGAAATTCCATATGCTTCATAGCTGCCTCAGGCTGAATTCTTCTGGAAAAATTCAAAAAAACTATTTAGCTCTTTTCAAGAGTGAGGACTGACTCGGCAATAAGACTAGGACAGGTAAAAAACCAGGGAATGTGAGAGGGACTGGGAATGTCTTGGAGAGAAAAGTCAGACTGGCAGTGGCCAAAGCAATCTTGGACTACAAGGAAAAGCTGAGAGAGAGAATCAAGAAATGTATGTCCTTAAAAAAGGACAAGCCTGAGGAGCTGGAGATAAAATATTATGGATGGGACAATATGACTGGTACAAGAAACCATAAGTGGGAAAGATGCAGAACTGGGAAAGAGGCATTATCTGGGACATGAGGATGGACTATAATGCTGGAACAGCCTGTGCTTTTGCAGCATCACCTTGTCTGAAGCTTGGAGCAGAGCCCTGAGCTCCATAAACTCATTGTTTGTTCCTCTTGTGGGAAAATGGCCATAAAAGCCACCAGCAAAATTTCTTTCTCCTCTATGGCTTGCCCATGAAGATATTTCATTAGCTTTGGTAAGCTTAAAACCTGTTTTTTTATTCCATTGGTTTAAATAAGGGATATAAATATTTCAACTTGGGTGACCCATACATGTGTCAATAGGAAACAACATCAAAGAACTTCATTTCCCCCAATTTCTTCTTCAAAAAGTTTACACTGTCCTCCTGACTCCCTTGATAAAAAGAACATTATTTTGCCTGCAAAATATCAGATTTAGGGGCAGATCTTGGAAACAGTTTCCTTTTGATCATGTGATTCCTGCTGCCACCTAAACCTTTTCTGGTGAGGAATAGGAATTGTATACTAATGAGAGACCAACAATGAAAAAAAAAAAAAAAAATAAAAGAGTCATTTTGCAAACCAAGCAGGAAAACTCAGGAAAAGAATAGAGAACTGAAATTTTAGATAGTAGCCCAGATTATTCCTAGAAGTTCTGACAAGACTTTGAAGAAAAGTGTATATTATTTATTTGCTTCCAACTTGGATGCCTTCTTCCGTATCACAGAGGGTGAGGGAGATTGCAAAGAAAAGTAGAATAAGAAAGAGGACCATCAGCAAGGAGTTGGGAGCACAGACCACTATTAAAGATCAGAGAATGGATGTCACTAGGATAATGGAAGGAAAAAATACCTAGGGACCAGCAGGGACTGTGTCATTTACTGCATGATTGACTGGCAGACAACCACAACCTGTCTTCAGGGACACAGAGGACAAGCGAGTGTGACTTTTTTCCTTGCTATTCTTTTTCTAATTCTTTTTAACTGCATTGTAATGTCTAATCCAAAGATAGCTAGAGATTTGATTGGGTTGCTTTGATAGATTTGATTTGGTTAGAATTTTTTGGTTTTACTTTAAAATTCTTGGGTTGCTCACCACAAGCAAATGATCTAAGACATTAGCTGAAAGATTAGAAAATCTGGGGTTCTGACATGATGATGAAATAGATGTTTCAAGGGCAATTAGTGACCTTGCATTCCTTGACTCCTAAACAGACAGAGATTCCATAGGAGGAAGCATGATATGCCTTCTCTCTTTCTAACAAACATTACCATCCCATGCTGTCCCTGTGCTGTGCATCACATGTTGTTGCAGTGCTGAAGCTGCACCGCTTTCCTCCCCCTCCAGCTGGACCATTTTTGCTCCTGACAACCTAATGCCTGAGACTCAGTGAAAAATAAATTAAATCACTGGAGGGCTGGATTTTGAACTTGCACCTTGTACTATTGTCCTTGTATCATTGAAGGATGTACATGACTGCTCAACTCTTGTTTAACATGACATACTAATGGAAATGTTTGACCTTTAGCTCCTTCTGCCTCAGGTTCCACTCTTCCAAGAGTGACTTTTAAAAAGAAATTTGTAAGTTTTTGTGAATCTTATGTGTCTTTGATTTTATGGAATGAAAGGAAAGGGATTGAATAAGTTTTCTAATTGTCTGCATAGTGTGCAATGCACAGAGCAGGCAGCTACACAGGGAAGAGTAGAGAATAATACCTGAAACAGGGGTACATTATGTGGTAAGAACTTTACCGGCACTGCATAAAGGAAGGTCCTGCTGAAAAATAGTATGTTAATGTGATTGGTGCCTGCATATTATAATGAATGAAGTCAAAGGAAGTGAATTCATTTTGTGAAAGGAAACTAACCCTGGCATGCTTAATTTTTCAGTAAAATTACATAGTTTGAAGTGCTTTTCTTGAATAGTGTATTTTAAAAAAAATTATGCCCATATAATCTCCATGTAGATATAACACAAATATGAAAAAAAAATAGGAAACTATTTAAATCTACCAAATGATTATGATTGAAGAACCATTTTCATTACCTTACTTGAAAATTTACGTATCTTCTTTCATACACCATACCTGCACATTGACAAAACTGAAAAGATAGCACTGTATTTTTTTCCATATAAATGTTATAAATTATCATTTAATATAGGTTTGCTGCTAAAAATGCACAAAATAATTTTACTGTTTAAAAAAAAAAAAAGTTTTATCTTTGAAATGATGGGTTTTTTTACAAGTAACTGTTTGCTATTTTATACAATCACAGAAATCTCCAAAAAGCTGTTGTTCTATTCGCCATTTACTGTGTTCTCTGGATTAGATGGAAGAAAATCTTCCAGGAAGAATGCAGAGTTAAAAATCTCTGGTCCCAGCAATGACTATTACTGAGGATCTTTTCATTCACCTAAGAGGGAATGGGTAGAAAATAATGAGCAGAAGACTCTTCTAGAACTAAGTATTCTCATTAAAAGTCCCAATTCTCCCACTGACTGAATGACAAAGTGGTCTTGGCCAACTTCATTTCCTTCTTCTGCCTAGCTTTACCTAGGAAATAGTAATACTAACATGTTCCATACAGTGTTTTAAGGTCTCAAGATAAAAACCATTAGAAGAGCTATGCTTTCCTAAAAGCTGTCACTGAAATGGTCAGATGTAATTAAAATGCTGCTGTGTGTTATGAAATTCGGACATTCTCATCTTTACTTTCTTTTTCCCCTTATTCATCCTCCCCAATACACACCCACACTTAATTTTTGTGTATCCAAAAGCATGCTTATGAACCTATCCCACGCTCCTATGGGTCCAATGGCCTCCCCAGTATGTACCTGCAAGAGATCTCAGCTCTCTCAGCAGGCACTTGAACATGGATTTTCTGTTCAGCTAGCACATAAGAAGGGAAGTTTTCAGCACATATCCCTAGTCACTGCCTAATAGACCCAAGTCACGGTCACAAATGTCAATGACTCTGACGTTAGTAGCTTTCTCTCTTGCTTTTGACTTGAAAATGTTTCAAGATGTGATTCTATGTTGATAAAAAATGCCATGAGAACCTACTATACTTGGAAGCAATGGCAGATTCTATGTCATTTGTTGCCACAGCAGGAAATTCCTGACCATGCCCCAGATGATGCATCATAAGGTAGAAAATTGAAAGTAAATCCTACATGCTCTTCCTACCTCATACCCACAGCTCCTTTGCAGTACAAAACTAAACAGATCTACAAATATAGCAGAGAGGCTGTTGCACAACCCCTGTGCTCTTGGCAAAACCTCTGCTATTGTTTTTGGAAAAAGACTGGTAAACACTGAGAATTTTTGTGCAATAAAGACTTCCGCATAAGGAAGCAATGCTGGCAGTAAATCTGAAGGTTATTTTATTCTGTATGTAATCAATACTCAATGCTCAGCTTACCTGGGGTCCGTGATCAGCCATGGAGCAGGTACAAGACTCCACAAATGGAGAAATACCAGCTTGAGCTCTAGAAGGAAACCAGAGCAGAGTGATTCTTCTTCCTGGGCATTGGCACTGCCAGCCACATTACACAGTTTTTCACCCTCTCGTGAGTTGAGAGAGCCCTTTTCTCCCTTCCTTTACCACATCCTAGTGCTAGTAAGAGAGTATGGAGGGAATTTCAGTACTGGTGCATCTTCCTCTACTTTTACTCATCTCTTCTTTGTGGAACAAAACCCATTCTCAAAGCGTCTTAAGGAGACCTGCTCTGTTGAATGTCTGGATTGCACCTGACCCAGATTTTATAATATAAAACTTTGCACTGTACCTTCTTATTAAAAAATTTCCTTCTGTGGTTTGAGATCAATATGTCTAAAGTGAGTAACAACTGAGGAGGTTAGGCAGACTTTAAGACTGAATATTTTTCAGTATTTTACCATTTTTACTTCTCACCCATGTTAAATGGTTTTTTTTTCCTTAGAAATCTGCATTGCCATAACTAGTTTTGAACAGTTATTCCCAGATTGGTTTTCTCTCTAGCACTTTCTTCCTTTGATGTATTTATAAAATACCTTATGCTCCTTAATTCTTTCCCCTGTCAGAAATAGTTTGCTACGAATTACTTCACTGTCAATGTTCCTGCAAAATTTTACACTTCTAAGTCACATGCAAATTTTCTGAGATTTATTAAAAAAAAGTCAACAGTCTATGCAAAGAGAAGGAGCTCACTATTAAAACAAAAATAGTGTGTGTGGGGGAGCTACCAGAATTTTCCATTTTTAGCAAAAGGTCCATAGCATAGGCCTGCAAATTATACAATTTCATAAATTACTTGCTCTGGACTACTTGCATCCTAAGCTGGGAGAGCGTCATGTTGCATCCCGTATAAACACTTGATACCTTCACATAGAGTAGCAGAGAAATTGCTTCTTCGTGCTTGTAGCATCATATAGCATTTCATCACTACCATATTTACTGTACCATATCAGCCTTGAAATTGCTTGAAGATTCAACAAAATCTCTGCTGAAGTTTCAGTCCTGCCTATCTAAGAACTAAGCATACCAAGTTCCCCGCCAGCTACATGAGGTCAGATCACTGTTTCCACACTGCCAACCCCTGAGCAAACTTTTCTTTTTTTTCCATGTCTCATGACTATTGCATGCTTCATGGTACAGTTTCCAGGTACATCTAGGCTTTGAGAGACTATCAAAGCAGCAATCCTAGTTCTTCTTTTGGTCTTTACCTCTCTTTTTCCAAGAATATTGTAGAATTTGCAAAGTTATGTAAGGAAAGGTGTATTTAAATAGTGAGAAAAATCATGCAAGTCTGTATGAAGTAGCTATTCTGTAAGTAATAAATTCAGCTTAAATTGCAGATGTTCCTAAGCTTTCACGTGTAATTTGTTCCACAGCATAGGTGTGTATATTCAGAGATCCACAGTTCTGCAGGAAAGCAGGCTGTTTTCAAATAAGTTTATTTAATAAAAGGCTATTTGAAAAATTACCTTCCAGAGGGTGCTATCAAAAAAAGCACTTTTGCACCAATAATCTATCAATTTTGTTGTATAGTAAATTATCCAATTTCCATTACCACTGATGGAGTGCAGCAATTAGAGGATGTCTCATATGGGATGATACGAATTTTATTAGCTGATGTCTTTGCTGAAACTGAAGCTGAAAAATTCACAGGGGCATTTCTACTTATTGTGATCTCATACCTGAAATGAGATCCTTCATCTTACTTTTGTCAATCAGAGTAAACACAATTACACTGAACTTCCTGAGATTGAACTGTCATTGTACTGAGTCCTTCATGTGTTAAAACCTGAACAATGCATGATGAATAGCAGTTCAGTGCACCTGAACCTACTGTCCCAATGAAGTTCTGTAGATAATTTAAAGATGGATAGGCTCTGGCAACATCTGTTTTTTGAGCTCAAAAAAGTGGTACTTTTATGGAAAAACTTTTCCTTTCTTTTGCTTCTTTTAACTAAATGCTCTTTTCTTCCAATACAGATATTAGAAGTATCAGTAGATAAGACAAAGGAAGTGAGATCAGGTATTGATGCTAAATGAGTTTCAGCTAAGTAACTGCTGGTGAAATAATTTTCACAAAATGCTTTGCAAACCATGAGTGAGGAGTACCACATAGGAGGGAATATTTCTGTTAAAATAAATTAGGAGAGATCAACCCTTCTCAATCTTTTCCTTTTACTGGCTAATGTGCATTGTCCACAGACCAATCAACCATCTTAATGCATGATTTTGTGGTTGTTAAAATTTCATGCTTTGGTGACTAGAGATTATCAAACACCCCACATTTCTCAGACTTTTTTATTTTTCAAATTTTTTACCATACTTAGGTATTAGGTCAGATATATTATCTCAAGTGTTCTGATCTGCCACTTTTCTTATTCATGGACAAGTTTTTAGATGCTATTCTTCTGAGAAATACCTTAGATCCTTTTCCAGCCATGACCAGTCTGTGATGTAGAGAGAGCTGAAAAGAAGAAGGGACAGAAAGATGTTTTCCCCACAGTTTTCTGGGGTGGGGTCATCTGAAGGATCCATTGTGTATAAACTTCTGGAAACATTCTGAAAAAGATGAAAAACTCATTTTCCCTTGCTGACAAGGTTTCTTTTTCTCTGTGCAAGCTCGAGAGAGCAGACCAATATGTTGTGATATAAAAGGGTATAAAAGGGTATAAAAGGGTATATGTCAATACCATGACAGTGTGTTATCATGTTTTTGACATTTTCTCCAAGTACATGTAATATACCCCTTATTCCGTAATCTTACAAACAACTTCTGAGAATTTACTAAGCTATGTAACTAGAAGTGACAGTTAAACATAATTGCAGCATTTCTGTTTGTGTGCTTCATGATTTAAAGTGAATGTACAGAGGAAACAATGCAAAGTCATCTTTGCAGCTACAGTTTTATAAGAATAAGTTAAAGCAACTTGACCATGATTGCATAAAAGAAAGTTTAAATAGACTGGATCAGATTTTAACTCTAATGAAATAAAACCAAGATTTACTTTCAGAGTTTTATGTAAAAGTAGATGCAGCAGAACTGTCCCAAACCTAAACAGAATAAGTGAATGGAGAATTAAGAATTAAAGTCACACAAGTTTGAAAATTCGGAATTCATTCTAAAAAGGGTGAGGCTTACAGCTAAAAGCTAAAGGAGAAGATAGAATTATTAGCTTTTGGCTTTGGTATTTGCCTTCTCCATCTTTTGCACTGGTTCAGAAAAGAAGCAGAAATTGCTTCCCTTCTCTTATTTCATATGGTAAATTATTTTCCCTTTGCATTCATCCATTCTCTCCATCTTCTTTTCGTCTGTTTTAAAGTGTTGCACAAAGAGTACTCCCACTCTCTGAGCCCTGTGTAGTATCACGGTTTCAGCAAGAGGAAGCAGAAAAGATTTACTGCGTGCCAGGACTTTGTCAGTCTAGTTTCCTAGGACCTTTTTTCTTCTCTTCTTCTCTTAAAATGCTGCATGCTGTGAGATAGAATGGCAAAAACTAGATAGGAGGGAATGCCTTAACACTAGTAGCATGATAGATTCATGCTTAGTTCTATTTATTCCCTGGCTCTGACAGAAACTTCACAACTTTGAGTGACTCAGTCATCCTGAACTTAGTTTCTCATATGCAAGAAGACACTATTTCTTTGTCTGCATAGACAGTCATTGCACAGACAGGTAAATCTCTACATGGCTTGACATGAGTGATGCGCACTGCGGAGGTGTAGGCAATATATCTTTCAACTGCCAGAAGATAAAGCAGTAGAGAACTCACAGTTTGCTTTTTTGTGTTTATGAAATTTTCAGTTAGGCCCTGACTACGAACAAGTCTGGGGACGAAATAGTTCCAAATAGACAGAAATGCTCTATGTTCTTGGAAACAATGGTGCTTTTTTATAAGGAAAAGATTTAAGATTGTGTTTCAGTCCTCCTCTTTCTCTTCATCATTTTGCTCACAACGGTCTTTTTGAGCAGCTGTAAATTTTAAGGACAGATTTTAAGACATAAGGATCATCTGGTTTGATCTTTGCCTGACACAGGCCATAAAATTTCACCAATAATTCCTGTAGTGGAACATATCATCTCCCTTAAATTGTAAGTGAATACTGTCAAGCCCAATAAGTTGTGGTTTACTAGAGCATAAAAACATCCTGTCTCAATTTAAGGAATCCTGGAGATGATGAATTTCCTTCTTCCTTGGCAATGGATGATTACTGTCACTGCAGACCAGTTGTTTCTAATTATTGTTCTGAACCAAAACCAAATACAGGGCTGCCATATGATACTGGTGAGTATGGCCTGAGAGTTTGTCACACCCACAACAAGGAGCAAAATATTCTGCTTTCTATCTCTGCAAATGTCCTTTGTCTGCTGGCCTTTTATAACTATGTTTTAAGGGTTTTATGCTATGGTTGGCTCCAGTTCAGCTCTTACTTTACTTTTATCCTGTTTAATGCTAAACCACACTTAAATTAATTCCTTTCTCAGGCTTCACAAAAGTGGTCTCAGACCACAGAAAAGAGAAGGCAGGAATTAGCTGGTATGTCATGGGATGTAACAGACAGCGCACTGTGTGATGATGGTGCTTTTAACTCATATAAGATTATGTGTTAGGAGAAAAACTATGGTAGCACAAAGCAGTTGTGAAACTCAGAGCTATCTGCCTTGTGAGCCAAGCATCTGCCAAACATAAATTTGCTGACTTCTGCGTAAATCACACTGGGACTTCAACTACCAGGCACAACTGTCCATTTCTAAGCCTGCCTGAGTGGATCAGACACAGGGGATCACGGAGCAGCACTGTGTCAACACGGTGGATTCCTGAAATATCAGTATTGTAACAGGGAAACTTCAAATTGAAGAAAGATATGACCAAATGCAACAGTCATAACAAGTCCATTCCCAATGTATTTCCATACTCTTTTGACTCTTAAAAAAGAAAGGAACAAATCCTCTAACCTCTCCCACACTGAAATCCTACAGATAGGGTTTCTTTATTCCCTTTATGAGCTGGAGATTTTCCATTCTCATTGTTTATCTATCTGTAACTGGCAAAATCATGCATTTGCCTTAGAAAGAGATGTTTTAAACTATTTCTATAAAGTCTATCTCAATAGTGTAGTAGCTGCATTAACAAACCAAGGTGTCTAAATCTGTGTGTGCTGATGAGGGTCAAAATGCTCTTTTGGGAAAGTCAGAGTATAAACAGAAGAAAAAACAAATGCTAATTAACGAAGTACATATTGAAACAAACGGTAAGATTATTACTTAGCAACATTAATATTAGCTAATATATAGTGTACAAAATCCCATATTATGGTTAAAAAAAGAAAATGGAAGTAAGGTAGGTAATAATATAAAATTGTGGAAAATTAACAGGGAATCACAACTAACTGTTGTGCTTTTATGCAGAAATATCAGGATATTAATCTACTCTTAGAAAAGAGATGAAGATATTCTTTCCTTCTTTTAGTCCACTGAATTTGCTTATAGCACAAATGTGAACCACTGTATCATTCTTTCAATATATGAAAGAGTGCAACACTTACTGTGGAATTTACAGCAAGGAAACAGTTACACAAGCACAGGACTTGGCCTTTCTCTAAATGCCTATGTTTCATAGCTCAAATATTGACTTAACTACAAACACCCTCAGCCTGTAATTTTAGACATGAAAACCAAATATATGAAATATGTCTTGGAAAAGAACACTGAAAGCAGCAATAGCACATAAGTGACTGTTCTGTACAGAAAGGAATAATACTGTTTTTAAAGAACACTTGAGCTAAAATTCATTTTTGTAATTTTGCTTTTTCAAAAAAAAAAAAAGAGAGAGAATTGAAAAACAACTCAAGATCTGCTTGTTAATGCTAAGTCCTTCCAAAAGAAAGGGGGAACCGAATTTTTTGCATAGTAAAATAATCATCCAGATGGCAAAACAACCCACCCTGAAAATAGTAAATGCGAAGATGAAGGCTATGATTCTTGAGATCATCATCAGTAACAGTTTCATAACAACTCTTACAAGCTCTCAGCTGTAAGCATATCAGAACAGTTTAGTGAACTTTAGCCAAACTGTGTATTGCTAATCTATTATTCTAGAAATGTGTGACTGCAATACAGTCCTGGGTTTATGATTGATCTGGCCCTGTTTGACATGAAAATACCAGAAAAGAAATAGCAGTTTACTTTCTTTTTTTTTTTTTTTCATAGAACTCCTCTGCTTTCAGAATTCATTACTACATAAATATAGATAATGTAGGAAATATTTTAATGAAGACATTCCTATGTTACATAAAATCATCTTCTGACTCACATTATTTTTTTCATACATAAGGAAGAGAAAAGGTTAGGGCAATTTACTATATACAGATTATTAAAAGGCTAATCACCTTGGTGAACTGAGATTTAAGTAGTAACCTCCTTCTCCAAGATAATATATACATCTATTTTGCAACTATTTGAGCAAAATAAAATATGAAGCTACTTAATCTGCAGTTTAAAACAAATGCATGGACTCAGAAACAAGAACTTGAAATATAGCCGTTCTGGAGCAAAATAAGAATGGACATAAAATAAAAGAGTGTGATATTTGATGTTGGAAGACATTATTAATAAAATCTGATCTAACCACTGAATAACTCAAAAAACTGCAGATGTGAACATAATGAAATGTTGTGTGGAGCTGAAAATACATAAGATAGGTAATTATTTAACGTAAATTAAGGAGAAAAGTCAAATCAGAATGGGCAAAAAAAGGGCAAATAAGGTTTACATTCACAGAGTCAGTGGCAATTTGCAAAAGAATTAAAACTACCATGTGTATTTTTCTGTCGCTATAGTCTGACAAAAAAGGAGTCCACACTACTTCTAGGTCATGAATGACAAAAGCTCTCTAAATCAGAAGGTCCTTCTCTGTGCTTAGCAAAATTTCTGAATACACATAGAAAGGAATTAACAATTACTTCCTGGTAGTGAATAACTTCCTAAATAACTCTCTCCCCCTGTAATCTGTAACAGAGTTGCTGGCAGGTGTTATTCCCAGGAATGCACTGGTAAAGGCCTCAGATACTTTTGGATTTCGTATACTCCAATTTTTTGCATTGTGGAACATTTTTTTTTTCTTTATCATAGCAAGTGACTGCATGACTTTCTTAATAGTTAATATTATATGATTTATCCAGCCTCAATACTTCTTAGGATTACACTGAATGTATCGATTAAACTGAACTTCTTGTACCAGCTAAGCTTTTTGTTTTAACTACATCCTAGCAAGACAATCACTGTATTGTTCTTAACAAAAAAATTCCCCTCTACCCAGAATTATTATCTCCTGAAAAATAGATGTTCGGGAATGGATTGAACATCACAAGTTTTCAAATATTTTAAAATTTCAACCAACAAGCTAGTAGAACACAATATGCATACAGTCATTGCATAAACCTGCATTTGCATACACAAAGATTACATTTTCCCACCCTTATGTGGATTCAGCTGACAAGAACAGCAAATTCAAAATTCTTGCTGTAAATATTTCTGAAAATGTAATTATTATATGTTTATTTTTTTAAATAATTGATGTAAATCCCCTTAATTTCCTGATGCATAATAGAAACCTGACTAGAATACTTTTTTTAACCTGGAAAATATATGTAGCAAAAAATGTAAGTACTTAATTCATAATTCAAAAAAAGCAATACACTACCCAGACATAAGTAGCTATAGGTTCTTGTGAAGGTTTCTTGAACTAAACCTGGAGGTTTCTAAAACATATGCACATCTCCCATTGAAATTAGTGACTGGATCCCAGTCGGACTTGATCTGCCAGCAATGCAAGGCAGCTACAAATCTAATTTCAGAAAATCAGTCTGTAATCATCTGTCTGAAATGCTATATTTGATGTAAGGCATATTAGCTGTATATTAGAATCTGTTACGCATTAGGAAGAAAATCTTGATGTTTGTACTTAAAACACTGACAGTCCTCTCTGTAGAAGATAATAATTTCACTCATGGACAGTTTTGTTTAAGATTTTGACACTGTATAATATATTCTGCATTGCTTATTAAATTTAAAAAAAAAGCAAACAACAACAGCAAACTTCAGAATTAAACTATTACATTTTACAAAATACTATATCAGAAAGGCAGCAAAACATTAACCCCCCCTATACTCATTTCAAATCCTTTCAGGAAAAATTAATGGGTTTAATATATGGAAAAATCATTCTATTATAGACATTGAAAATTTAGTAATATTTGTTTGTACTGTGTTTATGTTGTCAGATAGAGCCTTGAGAAAAATAGCAATTTCTTTCTGGAAGTTAAAAATGGCAAAATAGTGTAGATGTCTTTTAAATGACGTAGTAAAATACCCAGAAGGATAAAAAACCACAGCTCTAGGAAAAGAAAAATACTCTGTGTGTAATAATTTTGAGCATGCCACTGTTGGAAAAATACAGTCATTTATGTTCAAGGTAATTAAACTGGTGAGACAAGAAGAGATGGTCTAAGATAAGTTCAGAGGAAAAGTCCTTTAGATTAGAGACTTCTGTTCTAAAATGCTTGTTTCACTTGCATTGCATATGAAAATGCTTATCATTATCAAAGATATTTCATTACAAAACCAGAGTTTCATGGGATGAAAATGGAAATTAATTTTTTGTTGTTGTTTGTTTGGTTGGTTGGTTGGTTGGTTTTGTGTTGCTGTTGTTTTTTGTTCTGTTTTTTTTTTAGCAGAATGAACAGTTACAAGAATAGTAGAAATTTAATAAGGAATGCTCAGATAAGGTTAAAGAAAATATATGCCACACTGTGTTGTGTTGATCCTGGCTGGGCACTATCTGCCCAAAATTGCTCTATCCCTCCTCTCCTCAGCTGAACTGGGGAGAGAAAACACAAACAAAGGCTCTTGGGTTGGGAGAAGGACAAGAAGAACTTTCCATCACAGACAAAACAGACTCAACTCATGGAAATCAATTTAATTTATTAAGTAAAGTATTAATATATTGATCAAATCCTAGTAGGGTAATGAGAAGTAAAACCTAAACCTTAAAACACCTTCCTCCCATCCCTCCCTTCTTCTCAGGCCCAATCTCACTCCTGATTTGGCTCTACTTCCTGTCCCCGCAGTCAGGGGGTCAGGGAATGGGGGCTGCAGGCAGTTTATCACACATTGTTTCTGCTTATCCTTCCTTCCTGCTCCAGCACAGGCCCCTCTCTCCACAGGACCACAGGTCCTGCCAGGTGCTTGATCCAGACACCCCAAGAGACACTGCCTTCTTTGGATGCATCCACTTGCTCTCTAGCGGGGTCCAGGGCTGCAGGGGAGTATCTGCTGCACCACGGACCCTCCATGGGCTGCAGGGGCACAGCTGCCTCACCATGGTCTGCATCATGGGCTGCAAGGGAATCTCTGCTCCAGCACCTGCAGCACCTACTGCGCCTCTTTCTTCCCTGACCTTTGTGTCTGCAGGGCTGTTTCTCTCATATATTCTCATTCCTTTCTCCAGCTGCTGTTGCCTAACAGTTTTTCCCCTTCTTAAATGCTATCCCAGTGGCCTTGGCCAGCCACGGCCTTGTAGCAGTCTTGGAAACAGCTGGAATAGGCTTTGTTGAACACGGGAGAAGCTTCTTGCAGCTTGTCACAGAAGCCACCCTTATAGTCCCGCCATTGCCAAAGTTTTGCCATGCAAACTTAACGCAATCACACAAAATCATTCAAATTACTATTTGCTTAACACTAGATATAGGAGTACTTTGCTGGATTAGGTGCATGGATCTGAATCTTTCTCCAAAGTGAAGATTAGACAATCAGAAATAGAAATTATATGATTTTGAAATACTGATTTGTTAAATTACACTTATGTGCTTACACAGTTGGAAATATGCAGAAAATAATGATTCTGAGCATGTAGAGAAATGTAAAGCCTATTTTAGCAGTCTGAAGTTGCAAGTCGAAGCTCTAAACTGTGAATTTCAATCTGTCAGTCTCATACAATTGAATCTGTTTTAATAATACATATGTGTGTATGTATGTATGTACAGAACAAAAGTCAGCCAGTAGAACAACTGCTGAATGCACAAGACAAATATATAGTCTATAAGTTTGAAGTGATGAAAGCTCTTAGCGAGTGCTCATTTTTGTAGGAAAAGAAAGATAATAATTTTCAAATTATATGGTAATTTTTATGAACAGAAACGAATAGTAAATACTGGAAATTTCTATATGAGCAAATGATGTTTTATATTTGAAATAGTCATCAAGGAACTGAAGGAGGTAATTAAATTGACTCATATGCTTTCATCAAATTTGTAAAAGTACATGATAAAGTCAGTCAGAAACATGAATTTGGGGTATACATGGTTCCCTGGAAATTGCTGAAATTATATTTTTTATAAATACATATGTGAGACTATTTATGTATGTAGAATCCCAAGAACTTTGTATTAGGCGAATCCATTCATTTCAGCAATGTTAGCCCAGATGACAGTCATTGAAGGTCTCTGCCTAGGTTGACTAGCCTATCCCATCCCAAAGCAGTCATAATAGAGGCTGATCCTGGTACCTTTAACCACAATATTCCTCTAATGCTGAAGAAAAGCAGAAACACTGTCACCAGGGCAGACGAATGAGGCGTAGCACAGTGGTGTTTGTGGAAGGATGTTTCTTTGAAGGAGGAGCATTCCACTGTCAGTGTGAAGAGATTTGAAGTCCACATATCCGAGCAAATGGCCACCCCTCTGGAACCATGTGCACAGGCCAAGGGCACTACCTGACCCTTACAGCTGCGCTCTAGCTGGAAGGGCTGCACCACCTAGCTCGTGGTGACCAATGCCTGCCTCCAGACCGAGCTGCTGAAAGGAGAGGCTGCATTGCAGATCTCAGAGTGTAAGAAGTGCCTTGACCCGTCTGCTGGGTCAGGGACTGGCAGCAGACCTGCCTGCAAAAGCTGTGTCTGGGTGGGAGACTTCCGTTTTTTCACCAGTGATACAGCCAGGAGCACTGAGTATGAACCAAGCAGGATTACAGAGCTCTGACAGTGGTGGTAAGGGAATCTGGAGTACAGGCAGTTTTCTCATCAGTCCTCCCAGTCAGAGACCAAGGGTTTGAAAGGGGTGGTCAAATGTGGTGAACCAGCAATGGCTGGAGTAGCGGGGCCAGAGCCAGGGCTCAGCTACTTCTACCAGGGGACCGACTTTGAGAAAACTGGACTACTGAGGGCTGAAGGGGAACATTTGTCAAAGAAGTGGAAGATCACCTTTGCTCATAGGCTTGCCAAGCTGGTGAAGAGGGCTTTAGACTAAAGTTGCTGAGAGAGGGGAACCTCAACCCACCCCATGCTTACCAGTTTGATGCCAGTGCCAGCAAGAGATGCCCAGAGCCTAGAAAGGGATCCCAGGTCGGACAGGAGACTACCTGAAGAGTAGCGCAAAGGAGTTCCTGCCTCTTTGGGAATAGGCAGTCAGCAAATAGTCTTCATCTACAGCTCAACTTAAATGCCTGTATGCAAGTGTGTGTAGCTTGGGAAATAAACAAGAGGAGCTAGAGATGTGTGCTACAACCTTATTGGCATCACAAAGACATGGTGGGATGGCTCTTATGACTGGACCATTGGAATGGAATGATACAAACTCTTTAGGAAGGACTGACAGGGAAGACGAGGGGATGCCGTGCTCTGTGTCAGTGACCAGCTGGAGTGCACGGAGCTCTGACTGCCTGCGGACAGATGAGGTGACCAAGAGACATCAAGCTCTGTGGTGCAGTGCACATGCTAGAGGGAAGGGATGCCATCCAGAGGGGCCTTGACAGACAGGAGAGGTGGGTCTGTGTGCATCTCATCAAGTTGAACAAAGCCAAGTGCAAGGTCCTGCATCCAAGCAAGAGCAATCCCAAGCACAAATACAGGCTGGGCAGAGAATGGATCAAGACTAGCCATGGAAAGAAGGACTTCATGGAGTGGTGGATGAGAAGCTCAACTTGACCTGGCAATGTGCAATCATATCCCAGAAAGCCAACCACATCCTGGGCTGCATCAAAAAAGAGGTGACCAGCAGATCGAGGGAGGGGATTTTTCTCCTCTGCTCTTGTGAGACCCCATCGGGTGTGCTGCATCCAGCTCTGGGCTGAAGGCAGGCTGAGAGTTGGGGTTGCACATCCTGGGGAAGAGAAGGCTCTGGGGAGACCTTACAGCCCCTTCCAGTACCTAATGGGAGCCTACAAGAGAACCGGAGAGGGACTTTCTACAAGGGCATGTAGTGACAGGAAAAGGAGGTATGGATTCAAACTGTAAGAAGGTAGGTTTCAATTAGATATTAGGAAGAAATTCTTTACTACGGTAAGTGGTGAGACACTGGAATAGGTTGCCCAGAGAATCTGTGGATATCCCGTCCCTGGAAGTGTTCAAGGCCAAGTTAGATGCAATCTTAGTGCTACCAGGTGTAATGGAAGGCATCCTTACCCATGGCAGGGGGTTGAACATGATGATCTTTAAGATCCCTTTCAACCCAAATAATTTTATGCTTTTATGAAATAACTGCCCTTCTGATTTTCCTTTCATATTACTTTGAAATTTCACATTTCCACTCCCTGGGTAGAATTTGTCTCTCCTCTTAGGCAAGACTTACTTGGTCTTCCTTTTTATCAGTAAGTATTCCACAGTCCATGTAGAATTTCATAAAATAAAACCAAATTTGAGGATGATATGTTAGCTGGCTTAATGGAATGACAGGAAACGATCCAAAGATTTTTATTGTGCATTTCCTTACCGGAATTTAAAACTAAAATAAAAAATAGATAGCTGAAACAAAGGAGGAAGTAAGGAACATAAAGGTTCATAAAGAATACTTTTAGCATCCTAAAACCAGGTCGAACAAGTGTATGGAAAGTGTGGAGGCAGATAAACAGCAAAGAGTTCACATAGTCTTTAATCATCTTGTACATTATAAATTCTGAAAGAAAAAGTTTGATATATCAAAGTATAAACTTCAAATAAATGCTTCAAAACACTGGATTTTTAATATTGTTTTATTTTTCAAGAAATACTCTCTCTCAACCTATTTTTCTTATTTTCTTGTTAAAACACAGTAATACGCTTAAGACCTACAAGTTGCAGGGGAGTACAATCAACCACCTAGTGTGGATAAAGATCAGTTGAGAGAACCCGCACAAGTTCCTGTGAGCAAAATAAATCTGGTGGAGTAAGAGTGGAAATTATTTTTTTCCCCCACGGGTCTTGTACTAGCCTGCACAGCCATGTATATTATTCTGTTTCAATTCTCTATCCTCTAAGTATTTATATATATAAAAAAAAAAATGACTCAATAGAAATTGTAACTATTGGTAACTAAACTCATAAGAACTCATAGAATACATTAGTCTACTCTCAGCATTCAGAGCTCTGGGCTTAACTACTCATCAGAGTGATACCACAGAGGTCAAAAGATGCAGAGTTGCGTTAATAAATTATTACAAAGATAAGATAATATATTTCATACGTGTGTTTTCATCAGGAGCTGATGAGTCTAAATATTACACATTATTATTGAAGCATTCAAATAACATTGTATGAAAAAACACAACACAAAATATATTAAGACAACTAGCACATTTTGCTGAAAGAGAAACTATTTATAATATCCAGGATTAGGAAAAAAACCCACAACAAATAAACCACAAAAATTTTCCTTTTAGAAAAGGATTTTTTTTTTTTCTTCTTTTACTTTTTTTGGGTTTTTTTGCATTAAATATGTGCTAATCAGCAGTCTTACCACTTTGGCCATTTTAGGAAACACATGGTTGACAGACACTTAGGAGAAGAAAATTAAAAAGAAAGCAATTTAACTGAAAGAATTTTACATTTACACCTTCTAGGTCCTGTCCATTCATTTACTTTGTAGGCTGTTAATTCCAAGATCTCTTTGAATTTTGCAGAGCTGAACTTTTTCAGAAATATTGTAACTATTTTTCCATTCAATTTCTTTAATCAGAAGTATTAAACAGATTGATCTGCAAAATATAAAGATGGCACCCCAGAAATTATTCATGAGCTCTCTGTTAGCAGAGCCTCTAGCACTGAGTTAGAAGTCTTGTTTGGTAACTGAGGAGGTATCTCAATTCTACAGCTTTGCTTTGGACTTACAGCAATGTGCTGGAGAAGGGTTTGAAATAAACTGCTACATCCTAAAAGAAAAAATTTGACTTAACCACATGGTTGTAACATCCTCATGCTTTGCATTCCTTTCTTTTTTTTTTTTTTTAATTTTATATTACCTGGAGCCCAATATTTTATTAGCTATGTAAAGTGGATCAGTTTTAGCTGTATCCCAAAGCCCTCACTGAGGAAGTAGGTTTTAGAGGTTCCTGCTCCAAAACAGTATGAGATGGGATTCGAAATTTCACTTGCTATGTGAAAATAGTTGCTAGCTGGCTATTGGGAAACAGTGTCTAGCCAGAGACTAAAATGTCTGGTTCCTGCCTGTTGCTTCTGTTATGCTTTTTTTGGTAGTCATGATTTGAGGAGGCTTAAGACTCTGGATCCAACCGGTGAGATAGGCAGGAGAAAGTCTTGCTGAAAATGCCCCTAGGGTTAGGTGTGAGCCTGGGATTTGAGCGTCTCGCACAAGCAGGACGTATGCAGTTCTGACATGCCTGCTGGCAGGAGCTCTGTGGACTTAAACATCACTGGGGCAACTACAGGCTAACAGCAGATAAGTAGGGGGTTTAGGGATCTTAAAAGGAGATAAAAGCTGTTGAAAGAGAACCAAAATTAAAAACCCATGAGTGTAAGGTAATTTTTAAAATGGGACTTAGGAGTCTTTAAAAATATCATCCTTATATTATATATAAACTAAATTAAAAAATACAGCATAAATGCAATTAAACTTCTTTTGTTCTACATTGTCATAAAAAGTATTTTTTAACAGATTAAATTCTCAATTATATATTCCTTTACAGCAGCTTCATAGCAGGGAAACTCCATCGGCATGAAGCTAACGTAACAGAGCAGAAAATCAAGCTCTCGGTCTAGTCTTCTCTAGTCTCTACTTCACATTCCTAAAAAGTTAAGAGATGCAGGAGTGGACCCAAAGATCAAAGGACATGAAATCTCTAAACTTTTGGTCCAAGTCAGTCAGAAAGCTCCCATTTCACTGAGTATCAATATTACAAAGTCAAAACAGTCTGTCTTGACGTAGCAAAGCCAACAGCTTTTCACCTATTACCAGTTAACCCATGCATTCTAGCACAAGTATACTATTAAGGACATAAATAGACACTGTTTACTCTGCTAAAGCAGTGCCACAGCTTTAATACCTTGAAGAGCTTAACTTTCAAGACAACAGGTTTACTAATTCTTATAAATATCCTCCAAAATAAAATTTTCAAAAATGCTTAACTATTTTCAACTATGTTGACAACAGCACCATGTCCCCTGCAGTTATTTCAGAGTCCTGACTGTGTGTAGAGCTGATTCCAGTGTCAGAGTCTGTATCGTTTATGTCCAGATTAGTCACTCTATGAACAAACTCAGGAACAACAATGCTGTTACTGGAGATGCCACTGCCCTTGCATGGCTCTTCATTTGATTGAAGCCTAGTTTCAATGTTGTCTTTAACATGTAGTAGATTAAATTCTTCTGTAAGAAGTTCATATTCCTTTTCCTTCTTTTGAAGCAGTGAGTCCCTGTATGTAAGTTCTTTCTGGATGCAGCTCAGGTATGAATTGATTCTCAGACCATCTTTCATACTTTTTTCCAGCTCATATTTTACACTTTCCAAATCTGAGGTTTCCAGTTCAGCATTAGCTGCTCCTTCTGTGTGAACATCCTCTCCATTTTTTTCCTTGCATATACCGTGTACCTCTCTTTCAATTTCAGCACACAGGTTCTCTATTAATTGTTTGTGATGTTTCAGTCTCTCTTCAACCTGTAAAATTCCCTCACTTTTGCTCAAATAGTCATGCATCTCTTTTTGATCATCTGACCTACTCCCCTGCTGCTCAGCCTCACTTGTATTGATCATTAAATAGGAGTCCTGCACATAATTTTCTCCATCATTTGCCACACGATCTAGATGGAATTTTGCTTCACATTTTTCAATTTCCATATCCAGTTCCTTCATTCTGAGGACTTGTTGATGAATGGTATGATCTTGAGAAATGATCAGATGAATCAGTGTCTCCATATTATCTCTCTCTTGCTGAACACTGTCCTGCTTAAGCTTGGCCAGTTTCCGGAAAGTCTTCCTCACAATTTTCTTTTGCTTGTCTACTGGCAACATCTTCATGTAGTTTGCTGGACTGAGGTCCCACTGCTTTTCTACATTTTGTACTACCTTGGCTTCAGCTGTCTTCCACAGTGGAAACGAGAGGAAAGCGTCTGACTTTACCAACACAAAATGCAAATTAGCCTGCTCTTCCCCCCAGGCCTTCCAAAGTCTCAGGATCTTTGTCAAGGGAGGCAATACTCGCTCTGAGCCTCTCCATTTTTCTACAATGCAGTAATCACTAGGTTTTCCAAAAAGGACCTTTTTCTCTCCAAATGTTGTCTGATGTTCCTCAAGCAGTGCTTGAATCACTTCTGAGCAAGTTGTGCGCTTTGTCAGGCCACATACAATCTTCTCCTCCTGGCAAACCCAAACCACAATCTCTCTTTCATTTGAAGCCATGTCCTTGCTGGAAGATCTGGAAAACAAGAAGAGACCAAGTATAAATTACATATCAATGGCAGAGACAGCAGGAATAATTACTATAATTCTGATATGACTAACACATTGAAAAACTCCTGTATTGTTGTACAAGACAATACACTTGCTTAAATTGCATGAAGAAATGTCTTTGGATTAAGTAACAGCTTTAATTGACTAGTGCTTTAATATTATTACTAGTCCAGCTCAACGAGAATCTCACACAAAATGTCTTTTATCAAATCTTGGTTTTGTATACCTAGCAAGAGTGCATTAACAATCGGTGATAAAGTCTGGCAATCTGCATTACACTTGCAGACTGTCCTAGGACAACACAGCTTTCAGATCTTCATGTTTGTTCTCATTACAGAGACTGCAAAGACATTTCTAAGCTCTTAGAAATGGCTTCTGAAGGGAAGAATGCACTAAACATAAATGGACTGGGGAAAGATGACTGAGCACCACCAATGAATCTGACAATAGGATAAATCAATAGCTCTTCTGCCACAGGTGCATACACACAAGCATAAAAACAATTGTTTTCCACTTTCTTTTTTCCCTAGTAAGTGTCAAGAAATTCGTTGCTCTTCCTGAAGCATGAAATAGCCTGAATTCCAGTGAGTTGTGAGAGAATACCAGTTGCAGGAGAATACATACATGGGCCTGCATTTTATTTTTTAATTTGAAATGATACAGAAATGCAAGAAAAGGAAGAAAAGTTATTTTATTTACCTTGTTTATTTACTAGTTTGTTTATGAATTACAATGAATATGCTATTAAGCTGGTACCTCCTTATACACTGAGATACCTAACTTGAGGTGTCTGAGATCCTGTAACTGTCTAATCAGTACAATCAGTAGTGCCTAGAGAGCAATTCAGTTGATTAAAAGCAGAAGTTCACTTTACAGCTAATTTTTCAGTTTCCCCCATCTGGTCCTGGACTGCTGTGGACCTACACTGTCAGAGTCTCCTGAATATTCATGTCCTCAAGATTCTACATGAATAGTTTTATTCTTGCCCAGACCTGATGGTTTGACCTCTTTCATAAAATGATAGAACAGTAAATTCCCTGAAGAAAAATGCCTTTGGATTTTCTGGCATCCCTTGCAGTTAATTTGAATGAATGAGGTTTAATCTAGTCTGTCACAGAAAGCTTGAAAAGGAAAATAACTATCCAGACAATATTCAAAGGGTGCAATACGACATTTGTTTCTATTTAGGACTACTTATTCATAGAACTTTTTTAGTCTTCTGAGTTGTAGTAAGCATGGAGTTTTATTTGGCTTAATTATGGTTATACCCTATGATTAGTAAAGCAATCCTACTTGTTCTTTTTTTCTTAATTATTACACAACATGACAGACACACGGCAATCCAATAAGTTGAACTATGATTGACTCAGCTCTAGGTGCCACTCTGACCAGGAGGCAAAAATCCTTAAAAGAGAGAAAACTGCAAATGAATACTAATAAAACTGACAAGAGTAAGTTTATTACTATTATTGCACAGGAGAGCTCTGTCCAACTACATTGCTTCAGGTCTTGGAACATTCTGTGTAAAATGTGTGTTTTGGTAGATGCGTCTGAGTAATAACATCATTTTTCCTCTCCAATAGCTCGACCTTACAGAACAGCATTTTACAGTAATTATTTTTTGAAACTGGTGCTCAAAAGATTAATAATGTTTTCATAGACTACTTCCCAAAATACGAAAGCAGGTATCACAGACACAGAAAATGGCAAAGTGGCACAAAGAAAGAGTAATATTCAAATTTAAATGGAGGGGAAGGAATAAAGGATGATATTAGATTAAATGGCATCCCTGTGAAGTATAACACATGCTAAAAATTCAGTATCTGTAAGTCCTTTGAGATTTGCAATATACAGGATGCTATTTTTTTTCTGTTGACAGATTGGCAGTTAAGTAAAATTCAGGTAAATAGCGAGCTGCAACGTAAGTCAGCTGTGACTAAAATAACTCAGTATTTGCTTTACACTACAGATATGAAAAGAAAAATAAATGAATAAACTACAGAGCTACATCATTTATTATTCATAAAATTATGCAAAATGAATTATCAAAAATATGATGTCTCAAACCATGTTCATTACTGATGCATAAATAATTGATTTACAAATATAACTGTATTAACAGTCATTGAATTTAAGTCCGTAAAAGTACTGACAATAAAAAAAGAAAGGCATAAAAATATAAGAAATACCATTCTGGGGACTCTGAGGCAGTAAATTCCAGCTGTATCTTTCCTGGTTTCTTTTACAATCAGGAAATGCATTTCAGGAAATGAATGTCATCTCTTTGAGCATTCTTCTGAGTGTCTTATACAGTTTGTTTTCAAATCAAAGCTCTTCCTATTTTTTGGGCTTTTTTATTCTTGTTTTTGTTTGATTGGCATATTTTCACCTTGTCAATACTTTCAGTATGTAACTGATTATGTGGATTAAGCAGGAGCTTACTGTCTCTTGTCCTCCTGGCTCCTTTAAAGTTTTCTTATGAAGCCAGTTTCTCTCTGTGTTATTAGCAAATCTTCAGATAAATCTGCAGACCCCTAGATATCCCATCATTATTGTACTGATAAATACTTTTACTATACTTTCTTATACGGAATTCCCACAGAGTTCAGCTGGAGTTAAGCAAACTTCTGATGGAAACACACTGTATATTGTAAAGCAATCTCTACAGGATCCCTGAAAACAATATGGGTGTAAAAATGACATCTTTAAATTCCTGTTTTCAAGCCTTTTCTAGCTGTTTATAGCCCCCTGTGGTTTTTCAGTTATGATGCACCTGCCTGCCCAAACTTTACATTAAACATTTTTGGGGAAGGATCGTTCTTTACTTTGCCTATAGTATATAACTAGTAGTAGCACAATTGGACAATGTACGCACATGCAGGTATACATAGAACTCAAGTAGCTTATACATCGAAATATGTACTTATAAATATATATGTATATAATGTATGTAGTCTACATCTTTTAATTATATTGTCACATTTTACTGAAAAGGAGAGAAGAAATTAAAATAAATTCTGAACATCTCTGTAATTCTTGGATCAAAGCAGAATGGTAAAGTACAAATTCTTTCCTCATTTTTTCTATGTGTTTGTCCCAACATATATTATCTTAATTTATATTCAGTCACTTCACTCAAGTTTTGATCTTTATTTCTAACCAAAAAGAATTAGCAAGACATTTATAATCTTACATTGCCATGGAATTCTAATATCTTCTAAAATATCAAAAGTGGTTCTTTATTATCTTCCACCAAAAAATGGTAAACTGGCACCTTACCATGGAACTTTTAAGTAAAATTTCTTGTATAATTCTTTTATCATAGTTAATTCAGGTTGTTCCAAACAAAAATGAAGCATGATCTTGTCAGTCACAGAATAACAATTACTAAAAACTTGTTTTCAGGATGCAAGAAAATGCCAGTACTAGGAAATATATTTTGTTCAACTGTGCTTTCCTCATAGAAAGTGAAGAGCAGATTCTGCATAGATGAAGTGGAATTCATCTGAAAGTTAAGATTTCAGTATAAATTCACCATCAAAAGTTCCTCTTTACCAAGAGAAGAGACCTCCAAGAAGAAATCCCTACTGTCTAGCCCGTCTTTGATCATTGAGGATAATCATCAGATGAAGCTATTTCTCTTTCATTAACTACAAGAGACCTATGTGGCCACCTTCAATCAAATAGCTCACTTTCAGGTAGTTAAACTCAGGCGCGATTAATCCAATAAGATTCATTCAGTTGAGATTAATCCAACCAGATTCATTCAGTTGAGGTTAATCCAATCAGATTCTGGTTTATCTGAGAGAAATGTAACAACAATGGTTACAGCAGCAGTTGATTGAGTAAAGACAACTAAATGTGGGACCTACACACAATAACTTCACAGCTTTAGACATCGACTGTTCAATTTTGCCAGTAATTTATAAGGAAATCCATTCATTCATTTCAATACTAAGGAAGAGGTCTTGAATAAATTTTGGTCATTGACAGGAATTCCTTTTTTTTTTTTTTTTTTCCTGAGAGGCAATACGAATAGTTATAGTCTTCAGGAACAAGACCTGCTTTTAGACAGTTATTTTAACAGGGAGGCAACCTTCTCATATTTACAGGTTCCTTGAATTTCATGTCCCGCAGTTTCGTAAAGAACACAAAAGAACTAGCATTTTTAATAACCTAGCAGTTAATAGGAGTGTAACAGACAAAGCGTTTTTCCAGTTTAAATGTTTGGCTTTCCTGAAGACCACAATAACAATTTTTTCAAAACTAGCTAGGCGACTTATATTTTTTTCAAAAATATATTCCTGCAGTAAACAGGCTTTGGAGCTTTCAGTTCTGGCTTGAATTCTGTTTCTTTGAATTAATCACAGAAATGTTCTACTTATACATCTAAGATTATAAAATCTTGATGATAACAACAACATGCAAGTCTGTATTTTTTGTTGCAAAGCCACTAATTACTTAGGAACAGATGGGAATTTAAACTTAATAATGGTCAAAAGTACGTTTCAAATCTTTTTGTTTGCTTGGTTTGATTGCTATTTTCATGCCTTCTGCTTCTTGTTTCTCTTCAAGATGACCCAAAACCCCAACCCAATCATGTTCTAGACCTCACACAGTCTTAATTACATCAGCACAAATTGATTGGTGTATGTCAGATACACAATTTGTTAATTTATTCTTCAGGCCTAAGGGAAGGTAACACATTCCAGCAATGTATAGACAAAACAAAAACATGTACTTATGTCACACAAATTCAAAATGCTGGAAGGGGAACTTTTGATACTCACTGATTTTAAAGTATGTCTGGCCCAAAAATATACATATAAACACATAATTCTTTGCCTTCCTAAAATAATGTCCCTAAATACGCAACATACAGTTTTGCAACCAATCACGGCAGTCAAATAAAGGGATCCCCCTACTTTTTAGAACTTCATCTTCTTATTTTTCTTTACTAATTTCTGCAAACATTCTCTTGGGACTAGATCACTTCCGTATCATATTGTTAGCAACTTAATGCAGTGTTTCTAAATTATAATGGACACTAAAAGAATATTTTGCCTCTGTTGAGAAAAAAAGCATAGATAAAAATCTTGTCTCCCTTCACTGCAATAAATTCTTTCAAGACTTCCCCTCCTCAAAAAATTAACTTCTTTTTCAATATTACCATACTTCTTGACATACTGGATGAACATTTCTGGGATGAAAAATCAAACTGATTAACTAAAAAATACTCAGGAAAGGGATTCCAACCTGAGATTATGTTTATGACCAAAAATTTTTCTTGTTTCCTCCTCCTAGCCATTGAAATAATTTATATGGAATAAATATCAGTTGGTGAAAATAATCGTACACCAAACAATATATTAACCTTTTCCTTGAAAATGCATACAACTCTTAATAATTTATAAATTTTCCATCAAAGAGCTCATGCTGGAAAGCCATTTGTGTAAAATATCTTAGTCATTTTTTCACCAGTTTATTGGGAAAATCATGTTCTATTCTACGACAGCCTAAGCCCTCTCAATTGCACATACAGTCTAATCTGCAACAAATCAGATGATAATATTGTTTTATAATTGACAGACTGCTGTGATGGGGTCCTCAGCTGACCAGAGTGTGTAGGTACACAGGTATGCTGCTGTCCTGACCTCCCCAAAGTAAGATCAAAATGCTTCTAAACTTCCAAGCAAACCCCTACATTATTTCAAGATGCCACTCAGAACAATTCACTTTCTTCCATGGAGAAGCCAAAAAGGCTCTAAGAGACAATCCTGCTGTGCTGCCTACTGTGTCCTTGCAGTGAAGTCCTTGCCTAGAGATTCAGGGTCTACAATTTAGGTCCTTTCCTAGAGTCCACAAAGAAACATAACACTTTTAGGGAGACGCAGGCAGGTCTGCTCCCTGTGTTGCTCAGCAGTCCATACATTCTTTCTTGAGCAGTATGCTCCCAGCTCCTCAGCAAGAGGTTCTGTGCCACATCTTCCGCCTGCCACACTGCACAGTGGGGAACAACCTCTCAGCCAGGCCTGTTCAGTGTCTGAGCCACTTGCCCTCCTTTGAAAATGTTGTGACACCATAGCACGTATCATCCTTGGAAAATCAGGGACACTAAGCACTTAATAATCTAGTGTTTTCAAGGGGCTGGTCTTTGAGCATGCTGCTGGGGCACATAAATGTGCCTATTGGGAAGTATGTATTTGTGCTATGGTCTTCTCTTTGTTCAGCACCCACAGACGTTTCTTCCATGTGCAAGGGCTCAGAGAGCACTTGCCTTGTTTTCATGCACTTTCTAAAAACCTTGTTATCTCAGTACCAAGTTTATTAATCTCTGTTATCTCTTAGAGCTGAGCTATAACTATCATCAAAGATATGACTGACTATCAATCAAAACTGTGACGGTTTTTAATTATATTTACTTGCTGGAAATAATAAGAAGCCAATATTACAGGGAAAACTACCGGACATAAATGACCTACATCTGTAGCACAGGGCACATGCTACACGTAATTCGAGAGCTTCTGATACCAGTGACTCTTACACATCAGGGTATATAAAGGCTAATTAATTTATCAGCCACAGAATCACAGAATATCTCAAATTGAGAGAGACCCATAGAGATCACTGACTCCAACACTCTGCTCCCCACAGAAGTCCCTAAGATTAAACCATACGACTAACTAAGAGCATCATCCAGAAGCCCCTTGAGCTCTGATAGGCTGGGTGCTACGACCAACTCCTTGGAGAGACTGTTCTCATACCCAACCCCACCCTCAGTGAAGAACCTCTTCCTAATATCCAATGATTTTTGGAAATGGTATGAGAATGCCGTTTCTGCAAGACATCTGACCTACTATCAATAACCAAATATGAAGTCGAAGCATAGAAAATACATACATCATCATATACAATTTAGATAAGATAACACTGCTTTTATTGCTTTTATTGCATTATTGTTTTATTGGTTTTTTTGCTTTTATTGCATTGCTTTTATTGTTTCTTTTTCAAAATCCCAGCACGTTACCATATATATGTGTGTGTGTATATATATATATGCATATATGAGACAATAGATGATCATTATGAAAGAAAAGATCAAAAACATACTCTAGCTTTTTGTGATTTTTAGCTGTGAAATTTGAAAGAAAGTAAAGCTATTGGTAGCCATAATAATAGCTGCCATGTGTTGCAGCTCTTGCTTGGAAGAAAATCTAACTTAATTTGATTCAAAGAGATTTTTGAAAGTGAGTTTAATTATTAAAGGTATAGAGAATACAGAGTCCATAAGAAAGGGTCAAAAGTATTCCAACCTTTCAGGAATAAATGGATCATACTGAAAGTCCATATTAAGTTCATTCAGACTACCCACATTTAAACCACCTTTTCTCTCAACTTTCTGTCCACTTCTGTAAAGTTATACAAAAAGCAATAAAGGCCAGATCTTATACTTGGTATGCCTCCTGCCTAAGTAGATTACACGCTTCTGAGTTTCCTAAGGGCAGCAACGAGGAAGTAGCTACTCTCTCACTACCCAGTGAAGCTGGAATTACTCCAAAGCCTTAGGGATTCAAGTGAGCCTATTAACTAACTGCATTCCCATTCCCCTTCACAAGTCTCTAAAAACAATATTAATGGAGGCACAGTTAGTGTCCATGTCATGTAGGACACAGAAACTCCATACATGACATGTCAGAAACCTCGTTCTTCTTCCCTTCTGCATCACATGAAGGTCAGGAAACGGCAACCTGAAACGTATCATGGCAAGGCAGACCTAGTACTTTAACTGTGAGAATAAAACCTCTCGATACAGATAATCCATGTAGTCCCAATACTGCAGGAAGACACAGAAGGAACACCACAGAACTTCTGAAAACAAAATTATTATAATTATTATTATAGAGACAAATAAAATTCTCTCTACCATCTGTTTCTGTATCCATTTAATCTTGCTTTATGATAAAACTTCCTACTTTACAGAAATGTACACAGGCATTTACTAAAAATAGAAGAAAATTAGGCATCTTGTGAGCCATGTGATATTTTTCAAACATACATATATACACAGTAGTTTGGATGCTCTAATTGAAATATCTCAGATATTTGAAAAAAGAAAACAATTTTTAAAAAGTCTATTTTTATAACTAGCTAGTTACAACACATTTTTTCCTGGTATAAATTTATGTTCATTTTTCTGGTTGGTTTTTTTTTTTTTTTAAGGCATAAATTTTTTATTCAACAAGATACACATACTGTCAGGAAGGGTCTATGAAACATTTTAACTAGCAACAGCTGTTGCAAATTATGTCCTATATGAATTAAAATTTATGTACTTAAAACTATAAGTAGTTCCTTCATCTCTTCTGCAGAGAAATGCTGTCACCTTAGCTACTGTACAAAATTGCATACATTATAATTCAGCTATGATCTATGGTTGAAATTTCTGTTCACCTAAACGCTTTATACTATGTTGGTTCTCTACGACAAGTTTCAGTGGAATGACTTTGAATTGCAATGGGATAGTATTATTTTTTTTAGAATAAAAACAAGGTATGACAGTTTAAAGAAAATAATTTTCATAAATATTTTATTGCAAATAACACCAGATTGCTGCTGACTTGAAATGTCAGGCTTTGGTAAAAATCCCATGGGAAATCATGTGCTTCATTCTGATAACTGTACTGCTTGGAAACAGGTGTCTGAACACGGACCAATTGTTAAGAAAAATTAAAAAAGGAAAAAATCCCTGACAGCACTTAAAACACATAAAAAGGAAAGTAAAGCAGCCAACAAGAAGGACCAACAAGGGCTGACAATAATAATTCTATCATCTATTAAGTGGATGGATAGCAGTTTGTACTGCATAGAAAATAAGCCAAGAAATTGCACTAACTCAGGATATTGCACTAACAGAAATAAAAGATACTGTAAAAGGAATTATACACGTTGTTCACTAGATAAGAGCAATAGTTATGATGGATTAACCTGAATACTCCCGTGCTGCTCTATTTAATAATGACAGGACTCTGTGTCATTGCCACAGTGGCCGACATTATTTTGGAAAATCTCATTTGCAAGGTCCAAGTGCAGATTTTCAGTGAAGATGACCAAAAGTTTGCTAGGTCCTCCCCTTCACTTATTAGCTTAACCCTATACCATGTTTATGCTTCCAATCACTTAACCTACAGGCAAGTGCAAAGGCTGCAGTGGAGACTGCATTTACCCCTGCCTTTTCTTCCTGTTTTACCTCTGAAATTTTCCTCTGCCCCTAAGGGTACACATTCTCCATAAATTACATATGCTTTAAATCTGCCGTCCTGTCAGACTAATCATCATTCCTCTATTGTATAGTCAAAGTCACAAGGTTGGTAAGTGGATATTAGTCAAAAAAATGTTTGGAATTCCAGCAAGCGTGGTGTGTACATGAAGTGCCATGACAGGCAACACGTTGATCATACCAGGCCTGTATTTGCAGTAGCCCGACACAGTGGAGGTTTGAGAAAGGAAGAGGAGAACTAGCTGTCCACCAAAATATTTTCCAAGATGAGTAGCAGTAACATTAACAATTTACTTTACTGGGAAAACATGCTTTGATGTGTATATTGCGACTGCTACTGAGGAAGCAGCTGTTATACAGGAATGGAATATACAGGAAAAACTCCAGAGCCAAAACAAACACTGACATATTCAGTGATAGTAATTCTTTAGATCATGGTGGGGGGGGGGAGGGGG
>VZTG01007054.1:1527213-1558128 GCA_013397845.1 Melanocharis versteri
TGGGGGGGGTGGGGGGGGGGGGTAGAATGGGAAGATGGGCGTTTTCAAATTCCTCAGTGTTAATAAGCAACATAAGAAGTTTAGCACTATCAATACAGTAAATGATACATCTTAATTTTGACAAGTGGGTAGTTCTCACTAGTGAACAAATGAAAATGTCATTGGTACTTTTCATCCACCACAAGAATTTTGCTACATTGCAAGAATATAATTCTTTAAATTGCTCCTGTGTCTAATTTAAGTGCCTATGTATATTTAAGCACTGGTTACACTATATAAGCTTTATGGATTGCCTATTAATAATGTACAGAATGTATTTAAAACTCCATCACTTTCAGTAGTATAGAGGAAGCAGAATAATTTATAGCTCACTTGGAACACTGGCTTCTAAATGATAGAGCTGCTGTTAGAGTTAAGAGAAATTTATGTTATCTAACTTCTCCAATTAGAATTTTTATAACTGACTTTTAGAAGCACTCTGGTTGTTTATGAGCTTTTGAGATCAAAGAAGTGAGGGGAATTCCAAGCACTGAGAGTATGAGGGTTTTTTTGTTTGTTTTCGTTTTTGTCAGGGTTTTTTTCTCTTTTTTTTTGTGGTTC
Organism: Melanocharis versteri; assembly: GCA_013397845.1. NCBI lineage: Eukaryota > Metazoa > Chordata > Aves > Passeriformes > Melanocharitidae > Melanocharis > Melanocharis versteri. The sequence goes on from VZTG01007054.1 coordinate 1,527,814, forward strand.
CATGAAATTCAGTTCAGCTTTTGTTGAAAGGCAAAAGTATACTGCTTCCCTCCCCTGCCTTTGTTGACATTTTGCCCAGTGAAGAAACAAACACAAAGCATTCTGAGGTTAGGTCTGAGCTGCCAAAACATGAACAAAGCACACTGTATACAGACAGATGATAGTAAGGCAAGTTAAATAATGGAATGAGATACAGACAAGGAAATAATAAGACTTCATGCTACTTTTCCAATACTCCCTGATCTGAAGGAGGCTGGGATGGTTACCTTCTTACAAACCCCTATATGCTGTGCATGTTTTACACCTCTTCTCTGCTGCTGGTGGCACCATGTGAGACAGGTGCTGTTCTCATGCACAATGAATAGAAAGTCCAGATGGACTTGGTTTCTTTTTGCTAATCCTAAGGTTGAACTCAGGCCCAGAGAACAAAATAAGAAAAATACTTGTTTGGGTTCTGTGGTGTCAGGCAATAGCAGCAATACAAAGGGAATGGTAGAGAATGGCCAGGAGCCTGGAAAGGGGGCTTAAGACTGCTCTTTGTGCAACAGCAAGCCTTTAGAGCTGTTCAACCACTTCATCAATCAATATCCTTTCCTAACTTCTTAAAATCTAGTGATTTGTCAGCACAGATGTTTTGTATATCATAAAATCTAGTTTGAGTATCTCTCTACAGTTTGCCAGGAGTGAGAAAGACAGGATGGGCTTTAATATTCTCCTGTATGTACTACAATAAATTTTACAGAGCGAACCACCCCACTTTGAAAAAGTATTGTATGATCTTTCCCATTGCACTTGCTTTAATTAAATCATTTTGAAAAATACGACCTCAAAGGATGTTCTATCATGACTTAATTTACAATAAATTCTTTCTTTTTGCTTTTTTTTTTCTTTTAAATTTCTCCCTCGAACTTTCTGAAAGACAATTCAGTGACAAATGTGTTCCATTACTTACAGTATTTGAAGAGCTGAAAGGAAAAAAAAGATGAGATAATGAAGTGGACTCTTATATAAATGTTCATTCTAAAGAGCTAAATTGAGTACTAGATACATAATTATGCTAACAAGAAGAGTGGACATAATTTTTTTTAAAAGAAACCTGAAGCATTTTTACTGTCCATTGTCAGACTGAGAGATTTGTGCAGCTTATGCTTTCAAGTAATTTTCTAAAATTGCCTATCAATGAATGCTTCAATATGTAGTTAGTCAGCCACAGGCTGACAGGGTCTCTGAAATATAACCACATCTTCTCTGAAGAAGCTACTGAACAAATGAAATAAATTGTTAACCTCACCAACTGTGCTCTTCCCAAGCGATGGATAGCTGAAGAGGGCATAGGAGATTGCAAAACTAGCTGTAGCCAGCTGAGCAATACAGATAGGAAAGGCATAAAGGGATGTATTGCTGTCTGGAAGCAAGTTTAATGCTGGATCATAAAGATTACCAGAGTAATGGGAAATTTATGAGATTAATGCAAAGAAGAAAGGTGTAGACAAGAGAGAGATACAGAGAATGGTGTCCAGTAGCACCGCCCCCCCCAAATTTTTAGCTGTAAGAAGATGAAGGAAGCTGACTGCAGAGGAAAGACGTTCCATGTGATTCAGATAAAAAGCCATATGAATCCTAAAATATTTGAACGATTATGACTTAAGCCCAAAACCTGTTTTATGACACACATAATGGGTTCAGATAGTGTGTTTCCAGTTGGGTCCATATGAAGAGGCTCATAACCACGTCAGTTGTCCATCACAACATTCCCACTGGAGCTGAGCTTCTTGTCTGGTCTCCAATGAGTCATGATGAATTAAGCCATAAAGATAAACGCCTTGTTAAACCATCTAAGCCATCTAAATGTGATTGAACAGTTTAGCAAGAAATTTCAAAAATTTAATGCATTGAAAAGGTTGTAACTCCTGGCAAAGGCATTGTGATGAATAGGGAGAGCAGGTATAGGCCAAAAATCTGTAGTGGGCACAGGTGAAGCTAAGCACAGCTACGTGACTGTGACCAAAGACCAAGGCAGGCCCCAGAAATAATGCTGCTAGTTTTGTAAGACGCAGCTATGGCAGGATAGTGATTATCCCAAGCAGGCTGTGACACCAGAAAGACACTGCAAACTGCTTGTTGTCATTAGTTCACAGAAAGTCAGACTGACTCAACATTTAAATTAATCCTATGTTTCTTTATTTCACATATCCTAATGTCTTTGCAGGTGAGGATCCTTTCAACACATGAGCAATTCAGATGGCTTCATAGCTCAGGGAGGATAAAAAGGCCTTTTAACAAGGTACTTCATAAGCTAAGTGGTTACCACAGTGACAGCTGGGTGAAGGCATGCTTCCCTCTGCCATGTGAACAACTTTGTCATGTTGGAAGAAATACACATATTTAGCTTTGTTCCATGACATGTGCACATTCTGTTTGTCACTTCAGACTTTTAGAGAAGCCTAGTGTACACTCAGGTTTGTAATATGTAGATGCATAAATATGTAATCTACAGAAGTGGCTATTTCTGCATGTATTGTTTATATATACAATGATTTGGTGGTTGTAATATATTTTATTGTATATATGTGACACTATATCTTATGAGCTATACATATGCATTCCATGATCACATACAGTACAAGCTGTCATACATGCATTTTTATACTAAATATATGCCTACCAGGGACAAATGCTTTAGCACAAAGAAATATGTTTAACATGCAGCCAAGTACTGAAAAATTTCAGGCATTGTTGTTAAAAGATTACCATGCTACTTAGTTCAACAAAAATTAATTTGATTCAGTGTATCCATAGCAAGATTCATTCTCTGCTACACTGGTCACCTGCCTCACTTAAATGCATATAAGAGACAGTACTCAGATTTGTTAGAGACACAGAAGGTACTGAGGCGTTGCAGACACTGAATGTTATAACTTTTAAGTATCTTCCTTGCTGCTGAAACTCATAATGCTCACTTGGACATCTCAACTTCCACAGAAAGTACTACCGAAGAGTTGAATTCCTAACAATGGGGTGTGCTGACACCAGCAAGTTCAGCAGGAACTGACCTAAAATAGTCAGAAACATGAACAAAAGGGCAGGACTTATGTGCTGTTAGATCATGTCCAAATGTTCATTGCATAAAAAAAGAGAAATATTAATTAGAGCAGCAACCAAAAACCTGATTCCCTTCTCTCACTGAAGCTTTCAACACTAATCCTTGTCCTTGTCTGCCTTACTGTAATTTAAGCACAAAACTGAAGCAGTTTCAACACGAAATATTGAGACAATTTCAGTTTAGAATAACTTGACAAGACTTTCCTGAAAAATGCACAGTGAGGAAGGCACATATTCCATGGTGCTCAGGACCAGTGTAAGACATGATAGGAGTACAGGTGGCTGGGAAGTGCTACCAGTCAGAATTGAAACATCCGGAATTCTTAAAAATTGTCTTAGGTGACTACAATTACATATAGGCACCTTCATAAAATTTGCCCTTATTACTTACATTTGTTCAATATATGTACATCTTTCACTTGTAGCTTTTCTCCTTGGTATGGTACAACCCTTTTAGAGGGCACCTTTTAAAATTTAAACTTTTGATCTTTACCATCAGATATTCAGTTGCTTTTCAGGCTGGCATTACTGAATTTATCTCCACATACTCTTGTACAAAAAGAACTTCCTTCTACAAACCAAAGCTATTCACTCATTCAAATTCCCACTCTGTCTAACTGAATTGATATCCATAGCCATGTGCAAAGCAAGACATCCATAAACTTCCTTTGCTCAGCCCTTATGTAAAAGAGTTTACAGGACACTGAATTAGCAAATGAGGAACACACAGTGAGTAACTAGTTCTGTAAACTGTGGTTTGTGTGACTTGCCCAAAACCAGGTAGGAATTTTGCGGCAGGGTCAGGGAAGACATCCATGCTATTAGGATGGTTCTCCCTTAATCATACGTTATCTACCTGTAATTCACCTCTCCGTTCATGTTTCCCTTTTTAATTTCTAAAATGAGTTGTGCAAAAGACGGTTAATAACCTGCTCTACAAATCTGAGCATGCTCCATGAAAAGTCATTGGGTGGAGCTCATATCATCCACCTTAAGCTATTTAAAAATGTAGATGTGCAGTCAAAGATAATTTTCTGACCTTCCTCTGTAATCAGTGGCATAAAATAGGCACCTCCAGAAGGGTGACTAATCCCATACTGACAGCCTGTCTAAGACTGAATGAATTGCCCTCCAGAAGTGTTTAGATGTATCCATTAACTACAAAGAGTACCTAGATGACTAGATACCTAAATTTTCAGTGGCTCAAGTAGAGTAAGATGGAGCTTGACATTTGTGTTTTACTGTGTACTTGAATCTCAGGAGCAATATGAGTGTCAGCAAAAGTACTGCGACCATCTACAGCTGCAATTCCAAAAATAACTTAGATCTTTGTCTGACACCTGTAGTGACTTCCATGGGTAAACAAACATTATTAGTTATCTACTTAATCCTTAAAGTACCAAGAGCCTGGGAAAGTGCAGTAAAGCCAATACCAATCCTAAATTGTTGTTAGAAAACCGAATTTGCGCAGGGTTTTTTATGTAAAACAGGATATTAACAACAAAGTGGCCCTGAGAGATACAGGCAATAATCAAGTTTAAAAAGTATACCCAGTGCCTTAGTAATCAGTACAGAGGAAGTCTGTCAACAGCTAATGTCCAAATGAAACAGCAGGTCAGAACATCAGTTTACAATTATGAAGCCAATCAAAACACCAGCAGCTGAACATCAGCACAAGACCCCACATTTATAAATATCACTAAACCACTCTTTGATCTGTGAGCAAAATCTGGTAACTTCCTATGGCAGATGAGTTATACTTCAGGTCATCAAAACAGTGTCCCAACTGTTGCTCTGAAAAATGTTGTAGCTTGAAAGTGCTTTCACAGTGGAAAATACCCTCGTAGAAACAATTCCTCGGACTTGAAGGATGTTGGGGAAAGCAAAGTAAGATGTTCTACATGGATGATGGAATCTATTAACACAAAGCAAATTGCATGTTCAAGACCCAAGGGCAGACTCTCTTAAAAATTAGTAGTCTTCACTCAACTGCATTATTCCAGTGAGGTCATACTCCCTTACAAGCTAAAGTAAGGTAAACATATTTATACCTGACCAAAACAAAGGTCAAATAGGTTATTAAATTTTCATAAACCTGATTTTTTCCTGCGACATGAGAATATTATGCTTTTACATATTTATTTTAAGCTTTGATATTTTTGTGTTATTATTAAAAGGAGGAAAAAATAAAATCTGCTTTTCAATAGAGATTATTATATTTACCATTATGGTGGGAAATTCGTAACTCAGAACTCTTTACATCAATGAAAGAGAACAAATAGGGGTGAAGAATTAAGAAAGCAACTTAATCAGATTCATGATTTTGACCCTCGATATAAACAGATTATATATTACATTCACAGCAAACACTTACTGTCTTTATAATTATTTTTTCCTCCTATGATTATTCTGCAACTTACTAATTAATGTGGAAAAAAATCATTAAAAAACAACCATAACCCAGAAAAGCAGAGGCTTACATCACCTCCAAGATTACAACATAGCCTGGCTTCTTCTAATGCTGATGATCAAAAGTGCATGTCTAGGAACCATCTAAACTACAATTTGTATGTCTCAAACTGACAGAGGCAAAAATGCACTCAGGTAGACAGGAGTGAGAATGAAACAGGAAAGTTGGTGAAAGAGAAATGCAATTTTAAATAAAGAGTATAAATAAAGTGCATGAGAGATGTGCCAAACATGCACTGGAATTTTTTCTTTCAAGTTTGATGTCTTTTGCTCATTTCCACATGGCATCAGGACTTGGGTTTCATAGCATTTAAAATATAATTACATGACAACTTTATTATCATTACCATCAAGAACCTTCCTTTCTTTTTTTTGGTTTCTGCAGGTAATTTTCTTTTCTTTTGTTCACTTCACAAAACTACTTCAAAACACTTTAAGATGCACGTGGCATTTATTTTTTAATTTCTTTTTCTGGGACATTAAAACCCTCCTTGCAAGACATTTTTAACATTGTGGAAAATTTTAGACTATTGAAAAATTTCTCAGAAAATCACATAAAATCAAACCTAAACAATCCAGTGTATTTTCACTTCCCTGCATGGCATCTAGGTTTAGTGGACTGTATGAGAACTAGAAAAAAAAGAACTCGCAGATTTAATTCATACCTCTCCCACTAACTGGCTTTCACACTCTGAACTTCTACACATTTTACACTGTCTAGTCATGTCCTACTTATTTTCCTGAGGCATGTAAATATTAACACCCAAATTACTGCTAAGGAAAACTAAGTAAGCTTATCGGTTGTTTGAGGTCACAAACAAGTCGGTATCGTTATCACTATTGCAACACCTGCACCCAAAGTGTATTTCTGGCTAGGTCAAACCAGGAAAAGGCAATGTGGCTAAACTTGGAGCCTATTTGGGTCAAGTTCCAGAAACGTGCTCAAAAGAGCGTTCTTTTGGACAAGGCTTCCTGAAACTCTCTTATCTGTTTTGTCCTGCGTGATACCCAAGGAATTGCTAGCATGGAAACACTATACAGAAGAAGAGCGAAAGTCATCATCTCGAGAGTATCATAATACATAAGAAAAACAATAGAAGTGACAATAATAGCCCAGTTACCTATGCACACGACTGGGTACCAGCATGTCCAACATTCAGTTCTAGGCTTCACTTAATGTGTGGTCTTAATGTTTTTATATTGCATCATCCTTTCTGTCACTATTAATAAGGATTTATCAACATACTAAATATAGGAGCTGGATGAACTAATTAAGGCTTGTGCAGCATATGAGACGTTAATGTTTTCATATAATAATGTTTCAGACTGGAGTTTAAAATTGTTATTATTAATCATATAAAACAAACAAAAACCATTTTTTTCTGAGCATAGGTAAATCAAGAGGTACTACTCCGTGATTATCTCTGACTTTTATTAAAGTTAATAGAATTTTAAAAAATGCCCATCTCTGAAAACTTACTTCTGTCTACTGAATTAATCACACTTTTAGCAATATGTCAGAGCCTTTCTTCAAGCACAATACTAGTTTTTCAACAGTAAAATAGGAAACGACCACTGGCCAGCAAGATTTTTCCTCTTTTTAATTTTTTACTAAAAAAATGGGGGTATTGTCTGAAATGTATCTCTCAGCCTGACTTTACACCATATTACTGTATCAGATTAGTTTCAACTTAACCTAAGTCATGCTCTTAGATGGTGTAGTATTACACTTCTATTACTCATTTTATTTACTCCTTCAGGATGAAATTGCTGCCTGCCCTCCCGGAATAGTAGATAATTAACTCTTTAGAAATAAGGTTAGTGTTTTGCTAGACAAAAAGCTCTTCCTGAAAGTGAAGTGAACAAATATGTACAAAGATTATTAGAAAATGTATGCAACCATTTTGACCCCTAAGACAAAGCTTCCAGAAAAAGCCAGACCAGAAAACAAATTATAATGTATGAAGTCTGGCTCAAATATGAACAACTTCTTTGATAGTTCACTGACACATCTCACTCTCAGGGAAAAATTAAAATAATATTTAAAAACAATGCATTCTACCATTGCCAAACAAGCACCATCTTTTCAATCTAAAAATTTAAAACAGGTAGCACCACTGATTCCAAAACTTTTATCTACCCCCTCCAACATACATACCAAATACCTTGTAGTCTTGTCTCAAAAAGCGCCTTTATAGCTTCGTATAGCTTTATAGCTTCATATAGACTTTTATCCAGGCGTGCTTATCCAAGAGAAATATTAGACATCTCAGATGATGCCATGAGACTTACAGTGTGGGTCATACACACTTCATTCAGACAAGCAGCTGATCTCCAAGAGCTTTACCAATCCAAACCTCAATGCTGAGCATTTTCAGTTTTACTTCATCAAGGTTTAAAATGTACAGCGGTGTACTCAACCATAGGTAGAGCAGAAGAGATGTTCATAGTAATACACAAATCACCGGGCTAACTAGATGCAAAGAGAAACTACTGGAGGGAGGGAGAAAGGGAGGGATTATGGAAATGCTAGGTCAGTATCAGATAGGTGAAGTCTCTAATCTAATTCACTACCCTGCACTGTAATATATAAACTGAGAGAATAATCGAATGTGTCTCTCGTGGGGAGGGGCCTCTGACTGTCAGGACAGGAAGAACTCCCTCTTATATCCGCAACACTGAATGGAGATACGTGATCTTTCTTTCTACCTCTGAACCAGAGATGACCTGATTAAAGAAAGGCAGAATTAAAGACTAGGCAACTCTTTGCCTCCTACAGAGAAACACTACGCTAACTCCTGTGGCAGTGAGTAAAAGTGGAAAACAGTGGAAAACAGTAAACACTAAAAGGTAGAAAAAATATAGGAAGTAAAAGCAAAACCAGTTAACACATTTAAATATTAACAGATTTATAACACAACACAACAGATTTATTTAATCGTGAAACACTACTCTGGGTTCAGAATTGTTGCATGCCAACAGAGCGTACAAACTTTTGTAGTAAACATAGGACCAGCATGATGTACGCTGGTAAAATGTATTTCTCAAAGTGTTGTGCATAAAAAGACAGCCCTACAGCATCAAGATGAATTATCAGTACCCTCTCCCTTTCGGTTTCCCAGATACAACATGAACAAAACAGTAGAGGTTCAACAAGTCTGGCTAAGGCTGATGTGCAAAACCCCAGGAAATGGACTCAATGAAACAAATAGCAAAGAGGTCAGTTTTCTCACTGTGACATAGATAGAGATATCCTTGAAGTATTTAAATAAACCTAAAGACCCGTTTTCAAAAGTGGTCAAATCTAGCATCCAATAGCAGAGAAATCTTAATCTTACCCAAAATCAATGCAGCATAAATTCCTGTTCTGCTTAGCAACCAAGAAATCGAATACAATGTGAAACCCTGGTACCTAAACATTTCAAGTATATATGTTCTGTATGTCTCATATTTGGACAGGGAACTGTTTTTTCTCTGTGCAGAGCAATGTGTTAGATCAATACTAGACCTTATGTGCAAAGAACTCAGTGCCTTTTCTCTTCCTCCACCTTCAGCTAAGCATTTCTGGCCCTCACTACACTTCTGAAGAGTGATGTGAGCTGAGCATCCCTCTCACTCTCAAAGTAAGCATCTTCAAGAGATTTGCATAAAAATAAATCCCATTTAGTTTATTCATGTTGCAGAGCCTTAGTACTGCAGGAAACTTTAGTTTTTCCTTTGTTGCCTTTGAGAGTACAACCTGTCCCTGCTGTGCACATTTGGGTTTGTAAGTGGGTGGGGCGTCTTGGAAGTATTGTTCTCCTGGGGACACAGTGACAAGCACATATACATTCTGGGGACAGAGATTACTTCTGGTTATCACAGAAGGACAACCATAGTGTGAAAACTACTTATAGCCCTTGAAAAAGATATCGAAATATCACTATTGTCTTTCTCACCAAGAAACATATGTTGGAGTCAGTCCTAGAGGCCACTCCCCTGAAATCAAACCAGGGCTTAAGTGATCTATTGGCTACGTGGTCTTTGTGCTGTCTCTGTATGACTGACATTTCAGCAGCCCAAGAGAATCACACTGACTGACGATCTTTCAAATACTAACAGTAGTTCAGCACAGGTTTTGTCTTCCTGAAGTTTAATCTCAGTTTCTTTCTCTGAAGACTCGCGGCAAAATGGACAACATCCCTCGTCTCTTGCTCAGAGACAGACTCAGTTAGAGAAACCTCTTTGTTTAAACTCTGAGGTCTTAGGGGCAGAGACTGACAATGTACAATCTGGATGTGAAGAGCCTACTATTAAACAGGGCCCTGATCTGGAACCTCTGGGCGATGCTGCAAGACAAGAACTAATTACAGTGGTGTCATCTTGTTATCTGAGCAAATGACTGTAACGCCTTCATTTTCCTTCTGGCTCTTCTTCCATCTACCTTTGTTGCCTCAACTTAGCTTTATGTCCTCATGTAAACATAGATTTTATTCCTTATTTGCTTATCTTACAACTTTCAGAAGTTGTATTTGCATGTAGCAAATGGTCATTAAAAACTTCCAGAGAAAAAGCAAAAAGCTGAGTTTCCCAGAAAGGTGAATGAGCACTAGGCCTATTTTAAAAAGCAGCAGCAGGTTAAATATATACATTTCTGTATATTCCTTTTTGGTCATTCTTTACAGGTAGTTGGACAAAGTAGTGAGACACAAGTTCTGACTCTCCAACTACCGGCCTAAACACAGTGAAGGATTTTAAACTCACTTCTCAAGGTTTCAAAGGAGTTCACCAAGATAAGATTAAAATGAGAAAGAATTATTATGTAGCTCTTCAATCATACTGCAAAACCATTTTACTAACTGCATAAGCAAAGTTTAATTCTCAAAATTCAGTATCAAAGCTAACATTAAATATACAGAAATGTAAATATCTGAATAGATAAGAACACATCTTAAGAACTATGTAATTTGCTTTGTTCTTGTGCCCCTCCCCCTACATTTCTGTGGTCACACAGACCCTTCCTATTGCCACAAAATCTCTCAGCCATTAGAGGCATTCATTTATTTTTGGGGATGGGAGGATAAAATGAAAAGAAAGTCCTAGATGTTCACAGTCATGGTTCCTTTGGTATTTTAATTTTTATTGCCTATTTAAAGCTTTGGATTATGACTTTCTTTTCCTGAGGAGTACAATGTCACATCAGCAAACATAGTGAGATTGATGCAACTAGTGTGAAGATATTGTAAATACCCAAAAAGAGAAACAGTTTCACTGTTGGACACAGTGGAACTGTGCTTTGTGATTTAATCCTTTTTCAGGTAAGTGATAGGAACAAAACTTCTATTTTACGAGTAATAAATTTCCATCTCAAAAGTAATGTCTTCTAAAAGTTCATGTCCACCTTTCTAGATCTTCTAAACATAAAATGGCCACATGAGAACTATATTAAAGTTTTACTGTTTTCAGACACATTAGCAAAATATGCTGTTTAATCGGTAACCTACAACATTAATAATTCTAAAATAGTATCCAATTTTCAAACATCGACTGTTACAATCTTTCTAATTTATATTCCACATAATATGCTGACTTAATATTTCTGCACAATCTCAACAAATACAAGTCCCCCCAAGTACTCTTCAGTATATCAAGTGTGAAAACGAAAAACCAAACATGGAAAAGAAATGGGACATTTTTACAAGACTATTTAGAGTTCAATTATATTCCTCATAGAAAAGATCATCCTTTGCATTCTTTTAAATACAAACTAAATTTCAGCGAAGAGCACTAGGCGAAATGGGGATGAGATTACAAGTGATTTTGGAGTTTCTCAGTGTGGCAAAATTTCAGTGATCTGTTTCTGTTCAGCTTTAGCTAGATGGGCTCAGCCACTGTACATTCCCTAGGGTCCAAGCAAATTTACTCTTAAAATATGCAGTACCACCCTAGCACCAAACATGATTACATAACCCTTTTTCCCCTTTTTGCAGCCCGTGTGTAGGGCATGTGGAAGCATGTACAGCGTCAGGGGCAAAGTCCCCATAAAGAAACTTTGCAGTATCAGACCCAAGGACGACAGCAGTCCCCCTGAAGAATTTTCTAAGTAAAAAAAAGTATATATAGCACAAGTCCATCCCGGACTAAAGGCTAAACAAACAAACAAACAAACAANCCCCCTTTCCCCATGCTGAGAGCTCGATGCTCTCCTACCTCCCAGGCTGACAGCCAGCGGACAAGATAAGGGACGGGTTTCATGCGAAGGGGTTGCAGGCTGCCGCTCAAACCTCCCAGGGCAACGGAGCTCAGGCGGGAGGCGAGGGGCCCGGAGCCCGGCCCTGCCGTGAGAAACTCGGGGAGTTTTGTCCCGGGGCGGGGAAAGGGCCCCGTGCTCCCCCCGGCCGCCGACGGGACGCGCACGTCGGGGTTGCAGCCGGTTCTCCCGGCCCCGGCGAGCCTCACCTTCCCAGCGCGGGGCACTGCCGCTGTGCGCCTCGGTTTAGCCGGGGAAGGCTCCAAGTCCGGAAGAGCTACCTCCCGCTCACGGAAAATATTGCCCAGGAGTCAAAAGAGCCAGAGAGAAGAGGGGCACGACAGGTCCGGGGGAGGGGGCCGAGGGAAAAGCCCCTTCCCTCGGCGCACTCCGGCCCGCTGCCCTCCGTTCCCCCGGGCCGGCTGCCGCTCGCAGGTGAGCCCAGGAGCTCAGCTGCCGGGGACGGCACGGTCCGGATAACACATCCTGCCCCCAGAACCAAACAAAAAGTACGAAAAATAATCCATCCCATAGCGCCCTACCTTTTCCCCCACATACCCACGCACTTTACCTGTTTTTATGCCGGGTTTTTAATAAATTCCTTCCAAAAGGAGCCATGATCCCAGCGGCATAACATCAGCGATCCCCAAACAATTCGAGGGTGTTCCCTTCTCCCCTATTTTTTTGCCTGAGCGCCTTCCAGCTCGTTAATAGTCACCGAGCGTAGCGATGAGCTGGAAGTTGTGCAATTTACTGCTAACTTTGAACTCCAGCTTGTTGCTGCTGCTGCACCTTTGGAGTCCTGCCCAGCTGCGAAGTTGAAGGAGGTGTTTAGAAGCAGGAAAAAGAAAGGGGAGGGGGGGAAATACGCACTTGCTCCTGTGATGTGAAGTTATGCACAGAACTTGCTAAACTTTCAGCCTTGTCACCCTCAGGGCAGCAGGCAGCAAATGGGAAAGAGGGGGTTTTGCTCCCGTGTGGAACTCTGTAAAGACACACACAAAAGCGCTGAAAACTTTCCCTGGGAGGCTACAGCCACTTCAGGTCAAGTCGCTCAGCTTAAACACACGCGTTAATGAAGGGCAAGCTACAGTTGCCACACCAGTTCTCAATGCATAATAATCTGCCTTTCCAGTACCTCAGTACTTCTTTACAAGGCGTTGAACGAGTAAGGGGAAGATGAAGGGAAAAAAGACAGCTGTGGCCCCTCTGCTCTCCCTGGATTTTTAAGTAAACGAGGTATTTGCATGGGAGCCTTCACAGACTAAATGCACCGTCGAAAATGTGGCCTAGCAGAGAACAAGTGAGGCAGCAACACGAAAGACTGGATTTGTACTAAGCTGTTCCAGGACCTTTTTTGTTATTATTTTAAATTGGCTTTGCCAGAAGGGAAGTGAACACACACCATGGTTCCTGTTCACTGCAACCCCCTGGGAATGAGAGATTTGGAATAATGCTTCAGAAGGAAAAACTTTTTTTTTTCCCTCCTCCAATTTGGAGCAGAGCAAGGGAAAGAGAACTCATTGTGCCCAAAACGCTGATACCGGCAGGTGAAGGTCCCAGGGCAGGTGGGAAGTCCCGTGCACAGCCCTAGCACACCCTAACCCTCTACTTTCTGCAGTAATTTAACAGGTACATATCAGACGTAAGTAATTTTTTTTTCCTCACAGGGCAGATTCTTTATGTGGCTGCTTAAAGGTGCAGCACAATAGGGAATTGTTTTATCAACCAGGGGCAATGATTAAATAGGAGCCTACCAGAGTAAGGGCTTATCTGAAAAAAAGGCTTTTTTTAAATTTCCCCTTTCCTCCCTCGTTCCAGAGTTCCATTTTCCTGAAGAAAACAAAGCAAAGGCTCGTTCCATGGTTTACCTATTACTGGCAGCTCTAGGAATACCCCACATATTTTCAGTTCGGTCCCACGCCTCTGAATTCTCTGAACTGTAACTACAAAGAGAGGGAACGGAGCCTCTTAAAAGCCTTGTTTGTGTATTCATTCAAACAACACAAAAAATAGGGAACCTGAAATGAAATAGCTTTCAGATTTCTTATCCTGCTGCCAGGGTAGGTTTGAAATAGTCTGATTTCAGTATTATGAACATAAGCACACATTAAGTCCATAGAAGTTTTTCCTTTTGCTTTAAATCAGGTTATACATGGCACAAAGAGAGGATTTTCTTATATCTGAAGGACTGGGAAAATTTTTCAGTCCCTAAGACATGTTCAAGGCATATTTGGCATAAAAATCAAATCAATGTAGAACTTCCTAGAGAATAATTAATATTCAAATAACTATTTATATTGGCAAGTTAAAATGAAATTGCTTTATCTACAAAATAATATTCACTTTTAATTATGAAAATAAATGGGAACTCGAAGATATTTGTAGCTGTTTTTATTACCTCTGAATAGTCATCTCACAATTCTAATTTATTCAAAAATTAAAATACCATGTAAATTGTTCCTCTTCCTCTAGCAAATGCAAAATAAAGTTCAACCAAATATATGTAATGTGGGTCCCTCCGCACAAGTTAATCAAAATGTTTTTTACATTCATGTAGCTATGCAAAGAGTTGCAGAAAAGACTCCAGCATAATAAGCAGACATTTTCCCCACAACTGAGGGAAAAGAGAGGCCTTTCAGTCTATGCACTTTCACAATTAGGCTAGCCAAAACCAGGAAGAAAGTATGTGAGTGTATGATAAAGTCTTACAGAGTAATAAAGCAGAGAATCTTAAGAATGAGGAACACAACTCTTTCCTAAAAACAAGAGTGAAAGATATTTAGTATACCATAAAGGAGTGAATACATGCAGTTTCCTCCTATATTCAATTAATCTGTCAAACCCAAAGAAAAGTAGCATAGAGGGCAAAAATACCTACTTAGTTTACAGAAAAACATACAAAACCACATAAAAATGCATGGATATTGCTCTTTGTAAAAGAAGGGACTTGAATTTCCATTCCCCATCACATAAGCTAGTTTCTGGATAGAGTAGAAATAGTAGCAAAACTTTGCAGAAAGACAGGTTAATTTTGTAGGCAGTGTTGACACAACAGCTCAGTCAGCTTGTCCTTAAACTTCCAAAGTGCCTCAAATTATCTGTATCTGTATGTACACGTCCTTAGTTTTCTTTAAACTGCAGCTCTGATCTTCCAGGAATATTGTACTAACATTCCAGACCAGGGCCCTGGCACTTCCCAGCATGCCACGTTGAAATAAAAGGCAACAACCACTCAAGTTTTGAGTATGATCACCTTCTAACCATACTTTCTGCATGCAAAAATCTAATAGGTGACTAGCTGGTAACGTCACATTTTTCACCCACAAGCTCACCAAATTGTTCTCCATCACACTATCTTCCCTCTAGGAGAAGTAATGAATGAGTTGCAGGCAGTCTGTTTTGCAGGAATCATTTTCTGAAAAGAAATACATATGTATGGATCTTGAGATCTTCAGAAAGACATGTCAACAATTCACTCTTTCATTTAAAAGAGAAGGAAAGGGAATTATAAGTACTAGAGTGTTACCTGCCATCTTCCAAAGCAGCTCACTCTGAGTGCTTTACCCCTCTCTACAAAAATACTGCAGCACAGAAATGCTTTAAATCCCACCTTTAACTTAGATTTAGAATCCAGCTTTAACCATATGAGTCTATGGGTAAACCTGCAAATTAACTTCTTAAATGGAACAAGAAATGGGTGTGCTAGTGCTTCCTCCTGCCGTTTCTCACCTCTCTTACCCACCACTCAGCTCCAGTGCTTATCCTAAACAGTCTCCAGGATCTCATCTGATCTCCTTGCAAGCTGATGTAATATATGCAAATTCCAATCCATTAAAAAAGTTTGTTTATTCTATTTCGGCTGATTGCTGAGATGAGTTGGCTTACCTTGGGATCAGAAAAGTTCAGTCAGACGGTGTGATTTCCAGAGCTGATGCAAGGTAGGAATAAGAGAAAAAAGAGAGGAAACAAAGGAGAGCTTGGAAATAGGGGGAGCAAGACCTCCTTTGGCTGAGTGGTAGGGTAGCTTGGCAGCTTAACCTATTCTAAGAGTGGGTTTACAAGAAAGGACTTCATCTCATCTAATGGCTTGCTGTCTTTGAAAGTGGGGATATCTTACTACTTTCACCAGCCACATATTCCTGACCCTTTCCTTGTGTCAAATCTGGTTTTCAACAGGCTTTGTGCTCACACCATTCAACTTTTTAAATGGATGGAAAACAGACTTGATACAGGAAAGCGAATAAACAGCTTTTTGTGGGCTGGGTGGTTAAATTGGCTTATTGAGGTATCAGACAATTGGCAGGCCTGGTATGTGAGGAGAGAAACAGGAGGATGAGGCCAAGAATGTGGGAAGAGAGATGTGGGAGGAAGATGTCTTGTCTGAGCAGCCCTGAGCAGCAGGATTGGCTCAGCCACATTGTGTAACTTCATTCTGGCTGCAGCAGTGAGCAGCTCAATGGAGACAGCAAAAGGTACCTTAGGAATAGGACAATTGCCCATTCCTTGCTCTGTGCATAGGCTGATTCGGGTACCTTGGCTTCCTCATTTTAAACCTCATAAATATTATGTCTGCTTGAGTCAGCCAAATATATGAATGAAAGACACTAGACCAGATGATCCAGTAGTGTAAGAGGGAAAGGGCAATATTGGCATTATAACCCAATGAAAGGCAGAAAAGTTGGTGATCAGTATTCAGAGAGGATTGAGGATTTGTCCTGCTCAACTTACTTGAGAAGATTTACATAAGGAACTCAAGAGGACTAGTGGCTGATAATAAAATGGCAGCTGAAGGTCATGTTGATGAGTGTGGAGTAATATACTCAAAAGGAAATCTAAACAAACCTTTAAATTAACTGTCACATCTTGGAAATGTAATTTATTTGGAACAGTTCATGAAAAGCCTTAGGTTAATGTTCTATACTGTTAAAACCAAAACTAAACCAAAACAAACAAAAAGGGAGAGTTAACAATTAATGAGAAAGGAATGCAGAATGAATAGAAAGAGGTTGTTATGCCACTGTAAACTTTCACTCTGACTCTACATTTTGAATAACCCAGGCAGCCCATCTGAAGAAGGGTATGGAGTACATGGCAGAAAGAGAATTTTAACAAAGAGAATAGTATCATATGTGAGGAGAAACTTAAGTAGTGAGATAAGACTCTTGGCTCTGAAGAAAGGTGAATATCTGATTAATTTAAAAGATTTCTGTGATAATCTACATCATGCAGAAAATAAACATGAAACATTTATTTCTCACAGTGTAAATATAAGGGTCTGCTGAAAGAAACAATCATAAAGCAAAGTTAAAATAAATACACATAAAACAATTGTACTTGTAAGTAAATGACTTTTACTTAAAGATAGAAGTGCTGTCTGACTGCAAATAACGACAGAACTGCCATCTGACTGCAAATTTTGGGAAGAAAAAATGTAGGAATAGTTAAAAAGAGAGATTAGGCAAAACCATGGATCTTATGTCGAAGGAAAGTTGGAAAAATCACAGTATTCTGTGTCTTTACCACCTCAGTCCGGCTGTTTCTCAAACCTCTTTTTCTTTTCCCTTACTTCCCTACAGCTCACCAGCTACTGGCATAGCCTAAAGTACAGTAAACCTAACAGGTTACTCTTGACTTGCGGATTGGGTCCACATGAAGCATCACTTTGGCTGCTGTGCCCTCTAGTAGAGGACTTCCATGTAAGAATTTTCCTGTGCTTTAATAAAACAGCGAACAAAACAATCAGCCTGATGCCCTGTAAGTAGGTTTTTATTCAGTGTTGCAGATACAGAACTAGTTTTTTGTATTCTACAAGCCTCAAGTACTCCTAAGCATAGGCAAGGAGAACATCCTCAGATACGGAGTTGAGTTCTTCGTCTGCACAATCACAGTCAGCCCACTCTTCATCCAGCCCCAAATCTCTTTCTCTCCTTGTTTTCATTAGGTGCTGGGACAATTTCCTGTGACTGGATTTACCCTTTTTCCATTTCCAAAACTCTCCTCCCTTATGTATTCCTGCTCTTTCTGTAACGGTGTAAATTTCTGTCAGTTATGTACTTGAAGAGTCTGCAATAAAAGGTTGAAGAAAATTGAGTGAGCAGAATGTCCTTCTGTCTGTAGTGGGGTTTGTTAAATGTAGTGGTCCAAATAAGCTTTCAGCTCTCAAAATCTTTGAATTGCTGATTACCTGATGCTGGGAGTAAAAAAGTCTGCCTGATATTTGCCTTGTTTTTGTGCTCTTCCCTAAGCATGTGCTAGTGTCCACCTATCAGAGACAGGACACAATGCCAGCAAAGTGCTTGAGACGATCTCCTAAGCAGCTTTTCTGTTAATGATTGGATGTAGCATGAAAATAAACGTGAAAATTATTTCTCCTTGTGTCTTTTCTCCAGCTCTGTAGCAGATCCTTTCTCCTCACTGTAAATTTGATAAAAATGTATTAAGAGACATCAAATAAATTCGCAGATCCTACAGATTTGCACGTTTATCTTGGAAACAGCAATCGGAGTTAATTTACCTAATACCCTATTTTACTTTTTTTTTTAATCCTCCTGTAAAATATATTGTACTATTACTTGTCATAATAGCTTTTGCAGCATGTTGCAATAGTATTTTGTGGCTATAGTCTTTGGTGTTAAGTGCCTGACTTGTGGCATCTAAGTCAAAGAGAGCAGTTTAGATGAACTGCAGTATCCCAAGCTGCCATACCTGGGTCAACAATGCTTGATGTAGAAAATTCATCACCAAACCTAAAACTGATCTAAGAAAACTTCCAGCAGCCCTAGCTCAAATTGCATCCATTGAGAAAGACACATTGAAAACATACCAGGTACATCAAAGAAACTTTCTATGACTGGAAGGTTTTAGAAGTTGAAGAGACAAAAAGGAAATATTTTTCCTTTTTTCAAAATTGCAACAAAAATACTTTCCTGATACAAATATAATATAGGGTTCTGAATATCTTTAATAAAGCTTTTTCTATATAAAAATATTTTTCTTTCAAAAGACACATACTAAATTTGCATTATGTGCTATAACCTACTGAAAAAAGCCACTTATGCTGCCTACATCCAGAGATAATCAATGGGAATTCTTGCAGCACTAGAGGAAGTATGATCACAGGATTTGTAGATAAGCAAGCTTTAAGAAGGACTAGGACCACCTATCCACCAGACAGCCTCCAAGATAAGGAGCCTTCATACCCCATGTGTAGAGTTTACTTCTCTTCTTGAAAGATAAATTTTTAAATTGCTTCTTATCATTGTTACTGGAATTAAAGATAAACTGTTGACACACGCAGGGTCAGATATGATTCCTCAAATACACACATATACAGAGGAAACATTTTTATTGTGGCTGTATTGCAGAAGCTTTTGCTCAATTGAGCTGGATCAATTGGGTCATTATTTAACTTCAGGTCATTATTTAATCTTTCAAAAGAGGAACTCGTTTTTAGATAATTTAGGTAGATTTTACAATATTTAGAGGAACTGACTTTTTCAATTGAAAATTATTTTCAGAAAGACACATGCTTCTGAGTGTGCTCTTGTCTGTTGAATGAGAACATCTTTTAGAGACAAACATCTGAAACAAATGTCCCCTGGAGGTGTACACTATTCCAGTCATTACAGAGGGAGTACTCATGTTCTTATTTAATGCCAGTCCCTGGGATCCTGTCAGTACCTGCAACCATTAAGCCTATCACTTTGCAACTTTACACCAAAATCCTTGATATTGTTTCCCTGTGTAAGCTTCCAGCATGCCTGTTCTCGTCTTCCTGCACAGAGAGACAGAGATCTCCACATGTCATCTCTCAAATGGGCCAGACACACATTAAAATACAAGCCCTCTTCCTTTGCTAGATTCCATCCATGCATGGAAAATACTCAAACCCTACTTAGATGGTAGAATAAATCCATCCCTCCAACCTGTTTTTCAGAAGAACAGAAACAAATTTTTGTACTCCACTCATCTTTTCTCATCTAGGAAAGCATGGAAACATCATCAAAAATTCCACAGTGGTGAAAAGCTGCTGTTTCCTAATCTTATATTGGCATTATAACAGTTCATAAATTACTTTTAAAGGTGATTAGGACATCATGAAGAATAAGGAATCTTCTAATATACAACATATGAAAATTCTAGGCTGAAGCATCTTCTAAATCTATCTCTCACTCCATTTCTAATAATAAAAATCCTAAAACCAGCAGGGTAGGAATCTGCATATGATGTAATACCTGGAGACAATTAAATTCACATTTCTATGTGCTTTTGTTGAAGCTTTTTCATTGAAACCAGTGGGAGTTTTGCCTGATCAAGGTCTTCTTGCACAAATGAACAACTGCAAATGTGTTAGGAAAAACTGATATCTGGGGCAGTGAATCACAAGTGATTTGTCTCCCTTAGAAGTAAATAAAAGAAAAACCTACCAAAATTTCTTGAGACGGTTTGTTAACTCCTATCCAAAACAATTTCTTACTTGTGTCCTAACTGGAAAGTGGATTTATTGCCCAGAACATTTACTTAAGAATAAGCCTGGTGTTAACTTCAGAATGAAGCAATTAAAATAAAAACAATTTAAGACAATGAAATGAAAAAAAAACAAAACCAAAAAACACCAAACAAACAAATCAACCAAAACAACCCCCCCAAAAAAGAAAAAAAAAAAACAAAAAAACCAAACCAAAACAAAAAAAAAAACCCAAACAAAAACCAATCAAAAACTGTATTGAGCTTACTCTCCAGATGGGGAAGAATATTTTATATAGCATATTCTAGCATCTTTTTCTGTTTCAAGTACAATCATACAATCAAAACTGAGTCCTTCAGAAATACTCTCTTTCACAGATTTAACATTAGTTCCAGTAAGGAACGTAGGTCTTTAATGAGAGCTTCAGGTGGATCTCACATGCCTGAGTGTTTCTGACACAGATGCCAGAGATGGCATTTCAGACCAGCTATCATCAGAAATGTTTTCAAAGGGCAGAAAACCATGTGGGTCGCATGTTTGCATCTGACAGACCAACACAAAGGAGCAGGGTGGGACAGTTTACACAGCAGAGGTATGCATGCCAAGACACATGTCTTCTCCTGAAGATATTCTCATGTGTTGAACTGGGGTATAATGCCTCACAGTGGAGGATACTTAGCTCCTTTTGCGCAATTGCTCCTGTGAAACTCTTTTGTACCTCTTGGTCAAGTACATATTTTTTCACAGCTAAATTGTTAATTGTTGCTTCAGCAGGATTATTCCCTGAGGCCCAGGCATCCAAAGTCTAGAGAATAAAAAGAATATACTCCACTGGTTTCTTCTCTATCTTGCTAGCTGATGGTATCCCAATTCCTGAAGCAGTATAAAGGAAACGAGGTTATTTAGTAAAAAGGTGTAGAGACTTTTGACTTAGTATTGACTCAGTCCAAATCCACAAAGTTGTTTAGATAATTAACTCCAACTGCTTTTAGTATGTATGGATACTTTTACTATTTAAGCCTAGCTCCCCTGTGCTGAAAGATGTAGCACTAAATGGAAGACAGGCAGTTCCCGACTCTGACCGGCTTACTGTGCAGGCTTGTGTGATGGCTTCAAGGCCCTACTCCAAACGGATCTGGTTGGTTGGGAGCATAAACCTATGACCAGGATGGCTATAAAATCAGCTATATAACCACAAAGAGTTTGATCTGGCAAGAAGCTGCTGCCATTGAATTTATATGCAAAAGGATATATTCTGCATTGCAAATATGGATGACAGCTAGCAGTAATGTGCCGTGGAAGAGGGAAATGGAATGGTTGCTATGCATGGCAGAGAAATGTACTATTCCCTTCTTGCCTCAATTACTGTTAAGAGCACACAGAGAGTCTCACCCTGGCACAAGGGCTGTAGGCTGTGTTGTGATGATGCTGGTGTCTGCACACTGTAAGAATTTCAAAACACAATTGTCCTATTGCACAAAAAGATAATGAGCAGGATCAGCCAGCGCAAGCTATATGATGAAATCAACATTATATCAGAACTACAAGTTATAAACAAATGTATAAACAATAGCCAGCTCCTTATCACTAGGTGTGCTGGTGTTGGCCAGGATAGGGTTAATTTTCTTCACAGTGGCTGGTATAAGGCTGTGTTTTGGATTTGTGGTGAACACAGGGTTGATAATATAAAGATATTGTTATTGCTGAGCAGGCCTTGCATAGAACCAAGGCCTTTTCTGCTTTCTGTACTGCCACGCTGGCAAGGAAGTTGAGGGTGCATGGGAGGAGACACAGCCAGGACATGTGACCCCAATTAACCAAAGGGTTGTTCCAGACCATATATAAAGGTGTATAAAGTGAGGGGAAGAAGGAAGAAGTGGGGGACATTTGGAGTGATGGCCTTTGTCTTCTCAAGTCACCGTTACGTGTGATAGGGCCCTGGTCTCCTGCGAATGGCTGAACACCTTCCTGCCCATGGGAAGCAGTGAATTAATTCCTTGTTTTGCTTTGCTTGCATTTGTGGCTTTTGCTTTCCTTATTAAGCTGTCTTTATCTCAGCCCATAGGTTTCCTAGCATCTTCCCTTCTGATTCTCTCCCTGGTCCTGATGGCAGGGGAGTGAGTGAGGGGCTGTGTGGGGCTTCACTGCTGGCTGGGTTTAAACCGTGACACCAGGTTCCTGAGAAACCTTGTTGAGTGGTAAACTCTGTCATTATTGTCCAGTACTTAACACACCTCAAGTACTGTGTTTAGTTTTGGGCCCCTCACTACGAAAAGACATTGAGGTGCTGGAGCATGTTGAGAGAAGGGCAACAAAGCTGATCAAGGGTCTGGAGCACAAGTCTTATGAGAAGCAGCTGAGGGAGCTGGGGCTGTTCAGCCTTCAGAAAATAAGACTTATTGCTTTCTACAACTACCTGAAAGGAGGTTGTAGCCAGGTAAGTGTCAGCCTCTTCTCTCAGGTAATAAGTATCAGGATGAGAGGAAA
The DNA here is from genome assembly GCA_013397845.1 of Melanocharis versteri. Taxonomy (NCBI): domain Eukaryota; kingdom Metazoa; phylum Chordata; class Aves; order Passeriformes; family Melanocharitidae; genus Melanocharis; species Melanocharis versteri. The sequence continues at coordinate 1,550,571 of VZTG01007054.1, forward strand.
TGGACTCAAGTTGTGCCATGAAAGGTTTAGACTGGATATTAACAAAAAATTTCTTCATGGAAAGGGTTGTCAAGCATTGAAACATGTTGCCCAGGGAAGTGATGGAGCCACCACCCCTGGGGGTATTTAAAAGATGTGTAGATACGGGACATGGCTTAGTGTTGACACAGTAGTGCTAAGCTGGTGGTTGGACTTGATGGTGTCTTGGCTTGATGTCTCGAAGACTTTTCCAACCTAAAAGATTCCAGTATTCTAGTAAGAGTTGACTCTCCGAAGTGAGGCATTACTCTGTGATGCGCAGCCCTCTCCTGAATCTTTAGACTGTGAGGGGTTGCCCCTATCTGATGGACCTGTGTAAGCCTGCCAGAGGTAACACACCATATCTGCCTATTTTTTTAACTCCTTCACTCCCCTTGGGTATATAGGTGTGGTGTCTAACAGTATTCTTTCTGCATCAAGACCTCAGCTGGCTATTCATGCAGCAAAGAGATCTCGTCTGTGTAAATAAACCTATTCCTTTTAGTGATATTAATTGAAATAGGGTCAGAAATGTTCACTTCCCGTGCTTTACCTTACTCTTACAGATATGGCCCTATGGAGAGAGACCACTGTAATTGCGTGTATACAAAGGTACCATTTACTTGCTAGCCCTAGCAGTGAATGTCAAGCTGTCCCATCAGTTACCACAAATACAGCTGCAGCACTTATTCATCCAAGGGAGACTGGTGACAATGAGGAGAAAAGCTGGAAGAAGCTGAAGTTCTTGTCTGCACTAAGTATTTATTCCTGATGTTGAAAATTTTAGTTTTACCTAAATCAACAATATGAAATGCCACAGGGTACCAGCAGGTGAGTGAAATGCTTTTGAAACCTGCTTGTAATCTTTGACTGCTAAATATTTTCAGTTGAAGCCCAAAGTATTCCATAGGTATCTCAACAAAAATCAAGAGTTGGAATTCAGGCCTCACTATTTAAATCAACAATCCATGTTCCTCTCAGTGTGGGTACATGAAATTTACAGATACAGACAAGCTTAAGTTTTAGCATTTGAGTCATGCTGCTCATCTTCTTAAAATTAGGCATGTATGGAGGTGTTTCAGGATTGGGGCTACATCATCGAGTGATTAGAAAACAGTCCCCTCTGGGTCTCAATTAAACATGGCTCCAGCAGCACAAATCAATGTACCGGGATAGTGGTTTGAAGCTGAGATCATGTCTACAGCACAAGGCATGGCTGACATCAGCGTGTTAATCTGGGGTGTGAGCGCTCTGTGCTTGCTGAATCCCTTCGTTTACCTGCAGTTATAACAGCGCAACTGTTCTCTTGCCAGTCTAACATATTTCTGCTGGGAGGGGGGCGGGGGGAGAGAGGGAGAGAGAAGTGAGTACACCAAGGCTCGATGCCATTGTGATATGGATGGTGATCATAGATCTGGAGCTACTGTCAGGACATATATCCAGGAGGACGCACTGCTCTGGATGGCTTTGATAAGGGCTAGAGATAAACACTGCAGCTCTTCAGCACCGCCTGTGATAAGTCTTAACAGTAAAATCTAGGCTGCTACAGGCTGCCGCAGATGACAAACTTTTCTTTCTAGAGCAGTGTATATTTATAAGCTGTATTCTAGTTTAGACATGGCTATAGTTCATATTTATAAAGCACTGAAATTGAAAGGTGCTATGCAAATGCAAAATATTCTTCAGATGCAAAGCCTCTTCTTATTTTTCAAAAGGTGTGCTTTATTTGTCAGTGATGTTTTCGCTTATGTTGTAAATGATTGGTTGCCTGTGTTTGCTGTTGTAACATGTATTCTTATTACCACTTTGTTTGTCTTTATTGGGATGTCTGCTTTTCAATTTCCAAGGAATTTCTTAAATACTATGCATGCAAATTTCAGTTCACAGATGTGCAAATTACATAGACGCTTTCCATCCTTCTTAGGTAAAAAAGCTGGAAGTTGCAGAAGTGGTATATACTTGGTATGTGCACGCTGGCACAGTACTGAAACCACAGTTCTTTGAATCCATATTTTGTTTCTGAGTATCACTGCTGAATCCAAAATGATTAGATTTAACATTGGTTTTTAAATGATCTACTCATAAATGGTCAAGTCAAAAACCTTGTATATTAAGAATAGATTTAAAACTGGTGCTTTTGTCCTGCTTAATAAAATTTTCTGAAGAAGAAAATTAACTAACAAACTGAAAAAGGAAAACGCTTCTAAGTGATTCTTAGTCTTTTCTTTTGTTGCAATGGAAGAACTGTGAACGGCTGTCCGTGACTCTTTGAGGCTACTTTTATTTTAAAAAAGAAATGAAAAAGAATAAAAGAAGAGAATAAAAAGGAAAGGCTACTGGTTGTTTGGAAATCTCTTAAGGACTCCTGGGGAAGAATTCGTATCTGGTCAAGATGAAGGTCTTAGCATAATCTCAGTGATTTACAGTGCTAATAACATATTGCCTCTTTACTGTGCACAGAGGAAATGTTCCTCAGTATTTTTAATTCCAAATCTTTTCATGGCTGTGTGATTTTAAATAACTGGTTAAAGTAAATTCTCTTTTGGGTACAAGGAAAAAGCACAATTTTTTGAGAAATTTGTGAAGGAAGCAGAAGAGGTGATTTCAAAATTTCACAGTGTGGAGTCCAATTCCTATTTATATAGCATAATTGAACCAGTGTAATATGACAGTGCATACTTATGTCTTCGGTTACCACGTTCCACAGAATGCTGAAAAATAATTGCTGACAAAAACTGAATATCATGGGAAAAAGAGAGTCAACCCTCTGAATTCACATCAATTTCATTTTTTGCTTTAAGGAATTGTTGATAATTATCATTATCAGTTCAACAGTAACGGTATTAAAACAGTAATTTTGCACCTTTTGACTATTTCATCAATTTAACACAAAATTTCAAAGCATGATCAGTCTGATTAACAGTGGATTACATGAATATGCAATACTCAACACAGTTATATCAGGCTTTTCACCCATGCCTCTTGTATATATTATACCCTGGAACCTAAATTAAAATATTCATAGCTCACTGGAGAGAAATGAAAAATTTATTAACTTAGGTATTTGGGGAAAATTTGTAATCAGGGAAATGGGAAAGATACAGTCTGGCCTGGGAATGAATTGCTGGGAGGTGAGAGTAAAGAGGAGGTGCCTGAAGCATAACTCCCATGACACACTGTGGTGGCACTTCTAACTGCACTGTTTGCTTTCTCATATAGAAGGATTTTAGTAAAAGGAAAAAAAAATAAAAGAACATGGAAAATAGGAGTAGGAGTGAAGATTGTTTACTTATGGCCTTTTTTATCCAAATCGACCTTTATTAAACAATTCCCAAATAGTATATATATATATGTCCTAAAATTTAGATTTTCAGTTGATTTAACTGTTGGTATGTACATGCATACATACTGTTTTTACTTTATAGTAATGTAATTATTGAATCTATTTTTTCATGAGAAGGGTTAGAGAATCTCAAAGTCCTGGAAACATAATGGCTGTGCTTTAATGGGAAAAAAAGTTTAAAAGAAGAAATGATACTTCAGATTATTCTGTTGAAATGATACTTTTAAATTTTCTGTGATTTGAGGATGATTCCCTGAGGTACTGAGATGGCGTTGCTGTTTGAAACCCCAAAGCATTGAAAAAAAACCTCTGCCATGCATACCTCATATGGAGAAGCTACACAGAAGCCAGTTTCACAGTTTTAGGCCCCAGAAATTTAAAGCACAAAGGGTCAGCTCATTAGACACCCAGGAAGTTTCTCCTGATTTGTGGCTTCTTAAAAATGTGGCAGAAATTTGTTGCATATTAAGAAATTCTCCTGATTCTGACAATAATGTGATTGTTCATGTATCTGGGGTTTTTTCTAGATCAGTGAGTTCTTTGATACTACTCAGTATCACCTCAGTTGACTTCTCAAGGATTCCTTAAAGTGCACAACCTCACAGAAATAAAAAATTGAGTCACCGAACGACTGAAGGAGATTGGCTTTGAAGTAGAGAGGATGCTTAATGTTTTACTTACTTAAAAATGATCCAGCGTGTTAAGCACCATCTGCCTTTTACTTCTGAATTCTTTACGGATTTCTTTTGCAGCAGAGGTGGTCTCCAGGACTTTCAACATTTGAATATACCATCGAGTTTTGAGCATCACTTTGTTGACCAAACAGAATAAACCCCCTAGACTTAGTTTTAAGCTCAGGAAAAGAGATGCTGAGAAGTCACAATGCCTGGGAAATTCTGCTGCAGTGTCTGACTACATTCATGATTTAAATGTGCTTTGAACACCCTTGCCTGTCTGTCCTGTTGCTTTGCTTGAGCTTGTCCCTTGACCTGAAACGATAGAAATTAATTTGAGTCATCAGTTTTTTGCCCAGCATGTTAACCTAAACTGCCAATGGCCAAACTGTTGTAGGGGAAAAGCAGCTTAATCACCACAACTAAAATCAACTTTAAAATTTTGAGTGAGTATCTTAAGCTAGTTTGCTGTATAAAACATTTTCTGGATGACCACCCCCAGAATGATTCCTCTTGGAGTTTTCATACTTGTATAACTACTGCTAGGTTTAGCTAATACATATATATGTATCTATAAAATTTAAAAATTCTGAGACATAAATATATTTAATGGCAAGATTGAACATCTTGAATTTTCTTCCCTTCATTCTCACTGTGCTTATTTTTATTCCAAAGGCATAAAACTGGTAACTGGAATATTGAGAGTTCGTTATTATGATCCCCAGTACCTTCTACTGCAGGAACATTAGCAGAATGGTACTGTCCTTCTGTTTGGTGATTACAGCTTTTATGTTCGGTGTTATCCATATGCTATGATGGTAGTTTTATGACAAAGTAAACAGAGGTTTATGTATCTGTTCTTCCATGAATCTGCCATTTCCCTGATTGTTTCATTATCTCCAGTGCCTCACAGTTGTGAATTGACCTGACTTATAGGCCTGGACAGGCTGTCTAAATCACGTGCTGAGAGCAAGTAAAGATAAACTCTGTTTCCAAAACGGAATGACACTAATGAATAGTTAAAATTTTTTTCTTTATTTAAGAATATTTAAAAATAAGAGGGAGAGAGAGAGACAGATCTGCTAAGAGGTTGGCTGTTTTCCTTATGAAAGCTTCTCTTTTTTCATTGGAAGAAGTGTGATATGAAGATGACTTGAAGAAGTTGAGGTGATTTAGGAAATTAACAGTTGAAAGGGTTAGAATTCCTATTGTACAATTCTTTGTGAAGCAGTACAAGATACAGATGTGGGAAAGAGATAGAAAAAGTAAGTAAAGGAGCGTCTGAGAAACAGATGACAGCTGAGTTCTACCGAAAAAAATATAAAATTGTCCAAGTTCAGTTGAGCCTGAGCCAGAGGACTTGAAGATAGTATGTCAGGAACATAAAACATGGTAAGAAGGCAAAGAAGATTTTCAACACTGAAGTTTCTGCCTTGTCAATTTCCAAGAAAAAGAAAAAGGAAACAGACCAATGGCAAAATCTATTATGGTTCAAAACATACCATACATTTGTCCCCTTCACATCACTAGCAATTATTATTTCAGAAAATAAAAAAAAAAGCCAAAAACAAAAAAGGCAGCAATTAGGCGATCACAGATTTTAATGGCAGGAAAAATGGCAATTGCTCTCTTCCTGAGGAAAAAAAATTCATTCCTTTAAATTCTAGTTATGTAAGAATATGGGTAATTAGACTATTGAAGAACTCTGTGACAGAAAGTGGGCACTAGAAAATATCTATGAAATATGATTCTCATTCATAGAGCTTTCTGAACTCTTGAACACCCACAGAGCAAAATTAGCTGCAGATTGGTCTTTCTATATCACGGAAATAATAGAAAATAGGACTAGAGGGAAGTGTGAGTGTCTGCCTCATCTAACCTCAGTGCTCAGGCAGATGAATGATAGCTGAAACTTTCTGGTAGACTAGCATAGCCCATACAATGTGATAAATGTGTTTTGGGGATTTGGGGTTTTTGTTTGATTTTCTCTCCCAGAAGGATGTGTTCTTAACTGTATGCAGAAAATCGTATTCTTAAAACATCTAATACCACCACAGTGCACTCAATTTCATTTCTATGTGCATTTATTTCACCATAAACGAAAACAACATTTGAGTTTAAATTCTGTTGTGCTGCAAAAGTTGTTTCAGGGAAGAAAGAATTCAGTTAATTAAACTTTTCTCACCAGGTGTTCCTTGTGGCAGGATTTAGAAAATTCTGCGTGTTTCTGTGACACCTATTCAGTCGCAGAGGGTATGGGAGGTAAACAACACCCATCTCTGCTCTTTGCATTTTAAAGGAACATTTCTGCGTTGAAGGCAACATCCACGACAGAAGAATCTACTCCCAGCTTGTGTTCCTGCTACGTGTGACACGTGTATCTGTCCTTAAATGTATTCAGAGAGACAGAAATGTTCTGCATTGTATCTGTAACTGTATTCAACATATGGAGCATTCGTCTGTATCTAAGAAGAAAAAAACAACAAAAACAAAAAAAACCGCACAGCAAAAGCAGTAGCACGATGGAGGCTGACGCCAGTCTTCAGCTTTACGTTTTTTATACTCACACGTTAGAGGTTACCCTGCCCTCACCTTCGGGTCGTATCTCTGGGCTTTACAGCTCAGGAGCTGAGAGCTGGGAGGCAGAAAGGGAGCCCGGAGCAGAGACGGGCTCCCGGGCACCCACGGAGGGCAGGGCATGCGGTGGCGAGACGCAGACCCCGCGCACCCGCCCGCGGCCCCTCCGCACCCCGCGCCCCCACCGGGGCAGAGCGCGCCCGTCCCGCCGCCGCCCTGCCTCCGCCTGGGGTCCCGGCGTGTCCTGCTGGGTTCCGACCTCTGGGTGCTGTACGCGGAGCCTGTTCTGTGCTAGTCGCTGAGGAAGGATACCTAGTGGAAAAATCAGCAGGGAAAAGTGCATCTTGAGAGAAATGTCTCTTAGGAACGCTCGCTTTCCTGAAACCGCAGCGGGTGGCTGTGGCAAGCGCTCTTCAGAAGTAATAGGGAGTCTCGCCTGGTCGGGTCCCAGTTTTTTGCGCATCTATGAAAGACTGTATCAAGTGGCTTTCCCGTTATCTTCCTCCATCTCTCACACATACACACTTCCCTTTTTGCTTCTTCCCCTCTTTCTCCTGCTACCCGTGCCCGATGCAACGCTCCTACCCATGGCCAGGGTTATATCCCTGCCGTGCCCCGTGTCAGGCATCCCCTGCCCATCCCCGGTTTAACATCCCTGCCCGTCACCGGTGTGCGGTTCTTTCTCTTGCTGTAGGGAAAGGTTCTACAGATGGAAGACAAAGGGCGTCAACCGCACGGGGACGGCGGCGCGGTCGCTTCCCACCCCTGGCCCCGCGCCGGGGGACGGAGCACCTGCGGAAACTTTTTTTTTACCCAAAAAAAAAAAGTCCCAGGATGGCTCCCTTTCGGGAAAAGCCGTGCCGGGCGCGGCCCGCGGCCGTGGGTGCGGGGGTTCGCTGCGCGCCCCGCGGGGCTCCGCGTGCGTCAGGCGGCGAGTGGCGTCAGC
>VZTG01007055.1:1662-16831 GCA_013397845.1 Melanocharis versteri
TTTCTTGTTTTAAATCACCGCGGTTGCCGTGGGAGGGAAAGTCCAGCTCTCCGTTTGCTGCGCTGCCCGGGCTGTCCTGTGGGGCCCGAGGGGGGTGGGGCAGGGAGACACTTGGGCTGGAAAAGCTTGTCTCCTTTCCTGTGGGAGATTGTTTTTAAGGTTAATCCTGATGGTGGGTGAATAGGTGGGAAAGCAGCAGTTTCCCAAGATAACTGAGATTGACATCAGTATTATACCCCTACACACCTCCGCACCCAGCAGCCTCCTCTTCTCTCGCTGGGTTTCCATACTTTTGGCTTTCATTTTGTTTTTATTTCATTTCTGCTCAGAAATGTGTTGTCTTCAATTGAGAAATGAAGTACTGTCATTTGCAAATCGTTCTCCCTTAGGATTTTCCAGCTCCACTGCATAGGGCATTTAGAGTTGTTGCTGTAAGACACACTGGTTTTGGGGCTGTTTTTCCCACTGGTGTTTCCCCTGTTTGAGTCCCCAAAACACGGTGGTGGCCGTGCCTCATCAGCCCCTGCCAATGCAAAGCACTGATTGCCTTTTAGTGCTGCTGGAGGGGAACAAAGGGCTGCAGAAGAGTGGGAGGTGGGAGATCTCCCTCATTCCACCTGGCTCAGCCGCATTCAGCCTTTGCTCGTAAAACAAGCTTGGTGTGATGGGAGAATATTTTCTTGTGATTTGTGCTTAGGTGAAATGGTCACATATTTTCAGGAAAGGCTTTATGGCCTGTCTTGCTTTGTGGTGGGGACCCCAATGGCACCGCTCCTTCCCACCTGGATTCAGAGCCCAAGTGCAGCCACAGAAATGGTTGTTTCCCAAATGTAGGGAGTACAGGCACAGTCCCAGGCTGAACCCTGGGTCTGTATGAACAGGAACCGTTTCTCTGACGTTGCGGACTCCAAGTGCTGTGGCAGCAGCGGAGCCGGTGGCAGCAGAGCCAGCTCTGCCCTTTGTGCCGCAGGACCGTGTGCTGGAGCCGTGCATTCCCGCTTGCAGGAGGCAATCCCGGGGTGGGAGCCGCCCTGGCGGCGTGGGATGTCACACAAAAGCAGGGTCCCATGCCGGGAGGCCGCTCCAGGAGTGGCGGAGTGGCTGCCGCATTGCGCCCTGGCCGCGTCGCCCGCGCGTTCGGGTCGTTGCCTCTGTTCGTGAAGGCGCCTCGGCCCCGGGGCCGGGGCCTGACCTGTGTGTGTCCCCTGGGCAGCCGGGAAGCACACGGCCAGCTCGCACCGGCTCTCGGCCCTGGTGACCCCCGCCGGGCGGTCCTACGAGTGCCAGGCGCAGCAGACCATCTCCCTCGTCTCCAGCGACCACCAGAAGTCCGTGCAGCTCCTGCTGTCGGAAGTGCGGCTCCAGCCCTTCGACATCCCCGCGGATTTTGTCTTCAGTGAAGGTAAGGAGCAGGAAAGGCACTTCCTGCCTCTCTGAGGTGCTGATGCTGCCGCGGCCTTTGGGGATGTTGCAATGTACTGAAGGAATTTGGGTCCCACCTTTTCCAGAGTAACCTTCCCCTCACTCCAGCCTGTTACCGGTACTCCCTGCAGTCCCTCCAACCCATTCCTTTCCTCTGTGGTCCCCAAAAAGGCTGTACAAATTTAGCCCAGCTGCCAAAACCTTGGCTGTCGTTGTATGTACGTCGGCTTCTGTAAGGACTTGTAGAGTCAGATTGCCAGCAAGCCCCAATGTAGCATCCCTGGGGAGCCCTGCTAGGCTGAGGTGTCTCCTCTGCAGCACAGAAACGCTTCAGCACAGCCCCAGGGGCTTCTTGGGGCTGCTGCACACTGAGAAAGCTTGGGGCTGCAGTGGCAGGAGACACTGGGGGTGCACGTTCCTGGCTTCAGTTTGATTAATCCTCATTGTGAGGGTGAAGGAAGCGTAGCAGGGGCTTCAGTGAGGCTCCTCGAGCACCAAACACATGGGATACCATTCCTCTTCTGGGATTCTTTAACATCCGTGGTGGAGAAAAGAAAACCTGAGTTAAAATATGCTGTTTGTATCGAAGGGTTGTACTGGGACTGTGCTCTGGGACAGGATTCCTGCCATTTTAGCTTCCTTTATCCCAAGAAACCTGTGGTGCTCCTCCTCCCTGGCTCCCCCTTGACTTTCCCATCAGGTTGAAGGAGGCAGTGTAATCATGCTCACCTGGATTAGGTGAGACCAGTCCCATTCCACAGTGCTGCCTTAGGACTAAAATTAGTTAGGCCCTTTATTGTAACCAGGTGCAAATAAAATGTGTAATAGCCAACTCTTTTAATAACGAGTTAGAAAATGGTGGTATTCAAGCCTAGCATTAAAAACGTGGAGCTTTATTATTTTGCATGTGGGAAATATTTTGGAACACAATAAAAGCCCAGCACTGACCGCAGAGCCGAGCGGTTGCGCTCACGACTCGCATCCTGTCAGCGATGTAGTAAATTCGTGCTGTTGCATGTGCTGGCTCTGGCAGAGCTCTGGCTGGCTGAATTACTCATGGCAAGGCCAGCGTAATACTGAGTAGGTTTTATCCGTGGGCAGGTTTTTTTTGTATCCAAGTAGTACCACGTTTTTCTTAGATTTACAGGGAGGAAAAAGTAGGACTTAATAGTTTGCCGTAATTTTTTTTGTTGGCGTAGTTTTACCCTCTCCTTCCTCCTGTGGATCCAGGATTCCTGCACTCAGGGTGGTGCTGGGCAGACCTTGGAGGCTGAGAACAGCGTGTTTAAAATGCGCAAGTCTGTGTCTCTGTGACACTGAACCTGTGAAGTCCAAGAGCTCCCAGTTAAAACAACCGAACTGGGGGCTCATTGCCAAAGGAACCTACCTGCTGTATTCGTGATATGCTCATTCCTGTCAGGCAGTAAATTTGTTTCTGTTTTGTTTTCTCTTTTGTTGCTGTAGTTGGGTGGGTTTTTTTCTGCAGGACACAAAGAGATGATGTTGGTTTAGCGACCTTTAAACACATGGAGGGAATTCCTCCTCTGCAGGACAGCATGGCTTCTCTCTTTGTCAAGCTCAATGGGGTTTGTTCTTGTTGTTGCTCTCATTATTCAATTACACTCCTTCTTGTTGAATTCCTCTGGAAGTTAACCAGCAGAGAGCACCTGGAGAGGGTGGTCAGAAATCCTGGGAGGTGATTTATCCGTGGAGCTCCATCCAGGGCTCCGCCGCTCTCCCAGCGGCGCGTCCCCACCAGCCGAGCTCGTCCTCAGCACACGCATGGCAAAGCAGGATCCTTTGTGGGGTCTGAGAATCACTGCCAATCTTGAATTACAGTAATTAGCCTTCTCCTTTTTGGTTCATTAATTTCCCATTAGGTAAAATTTCTATTAATTATGAACAAGCCACAGAACATTTTAAAATATTTTAGCGTAGAGAAAGAGACCTGCTAGAGCAGAAGAATCGCCGAGACGCAGGAGGGTCGGGGCCCTTTTTCCACAAAGAAACTGGGGAAAGGTTTCTTCATTAGTCCTTACACTGTCCTGGCAGGGATAGGTTAAAAAGCTTGTAGGGATTGTTTTTGGTTTTTTGGAATGCTTAACCTCACGGGCTAGAGTATTTGTATTTTTTTTTAAGACACTGCTTCCAGCCTTCACAAATCCATATATATATATTCTTTAAGCTATTTACTTACAAACACCCAACTCGAAATCTCAAAAATCTTGTCATGCCAGACACAGCTGGGCTGTTTTTCCACCCCTTTGGACAATCCCTGCGCTGATGCTCAGGCTCATGCTCGTGCCTGCGGGAGGGCGCTGTCCCTTTTGCGGCGTTTTTTGCCGTGTTTGCTCTGCAGAAGGATTCTGGAAGAGGAAAATGGGCTCTTAGGTGGTTTCACAGCCTGGTACTGGAATTGGACGAGCACTCACCATAGAAACCGTGGCAGTACGTGAGCCTGGGAGGAGGCACAGCACAAAGGAGCAGTGAGGAATGTACCTGAACGCTTCCTTCGTATCCGCCTGCAGTCGGTGTTCCGTGGGGCAGGGACTGGGGGTGTCACTGTCCTGGCAAAAAGGTGACCCTGCCGTGTTCGGGATGCAGCAAAACTCCCGGCATTTCCTGAACTTCCCCTTTTTGCCAGGGACCTTTTTGCTTCCCTGGACTGAGAGTAAACCCCAGCAATTTGGGAAATGCTGAGATCCCTGCGACTTGGAGTGAAATACCGGGGAAAATTTGACAGAAAGGACTATTTTCCTGCAGGGTCATTAATTTTGAAACCGTAGCAATTCCCAGTTTGGTGGTGCTTCATTTGTCAAGCATCAACCTGCCCATACTTGATGGGGTTGAATGCCCAAATTTGTCTGCCATGGGCTTTATGCAAACCCTTCTCCCCTCCTGCTACCCCTTTGCTTTTTCCTGTGCCGATGGATCAGGAATGATACCTGCTGCCTGCCTGCCTCCCTGCTGTGTTGTGGACCTCAGTGCCATTGCTTTGAATTCTTGGGGTGAAAAACACTTTATTTGAATTCCTGGCATGAAAAATGCCGTATAAATATCAAAGTATGTTGTTATAAATGTGAAAATATTTTCATTTGTCATAAAATGATGTGGTTTAACATTTTATTAACGTTAAAACTGAGAATTCATCCTCCTAGCAGTCAGCACCCAGAGAGCCTCACTTCTGCTGCAAATGTGTTTGTGCTTAGCACTTCCCAGTGCCTCTGTGCTGGGTCCTCCCATTCCCCCTAGAATCTCCAAAGAGCCCAGGCTTTGGTGGTCTGCTCCAAAAGGAGAAAATGGGTGTTTCTCAAAAGGTGTGGGTAGGGCAGAGGCAGCTGCTCAGCCTGGGGAGGTGCAGTGGGTCCAGCTGGGTTGGGGATGTGCTGCTGGAGACTGACAGCTTTGCTTGGCTTTTTTTTTTTTTTTTTCTTCCTGTTGGCTTTATTTAGTTTTTTAAATTTTCTTTTAATCCTCTTTAAAAAAGCATAGGAAAAAGAACTCTCTTCCTTGGCTCCTTGCAGGAGTTGGTACCTTTTTGGGTGGTGACACAGACACTCAAACACAGCCGTGTCCTTCTGCGGACACCAGAGCTCGGGCCTCATCCTCCGGCGTGTTTTGTGCCCTGAAGCCGGTTTGCTTTGGCAAAAGCTGGTGGAATTCAAATGTTAGGAGTGGGTGCTTTAGAGCTGGCTCTGTCCTCTGCACTGGTGCTTTTACCTTTGCCTTCTCCACTCCTGCACCCCCCATGTCCAGTCCATTCTCCTGCAAGTGCTGGATCATTCCCATTTAGGGGAAGGTGCATGGAAAACCCGGTGTGTTTGAGCACGGGGGGAATCCTCTCAGCTGCGCTTCCAGCAGCTTTCTTTCCAGCTCCTGTAGGGTTTAAGCTAAGCCACTTCCAAAGCAAGAATCAGTGTCCAGCCACTGTGATCTCCTGCTCCTTGGCACCTCAGCACAGCCTGTCTGCAGCCATGTGGGGCTGCAGAGGAGCTCCTGGAGCATGGATCCTTCCCATGGGAGCAGTGCTGCTTCATATCTGTGGGCAGAGGGGTCAGAGCAGCCCTGGCCCCACAGCACTGCCCTGCGCGTGGCTTTTCCTGCAGCCAGCTCAGCCTGGGCTGTGTCCCTGTGAGCTGCTCAGGCCTGGGCATCCTAGACTGGGAACAGTTTCATGGAGCACTAGAAACCAAATTTTGGGAGCTAAATAATAATCAGGGTTTTTTTCCCCCCATTCTCCTCACTACAAACAAACAAAACCCCTGCATTGCAGCAGTTGCTGAATCGCCTCTACCACAGTCCTGGTGATTAATCACTCCTCTGGTGAAACAGTGAGCAACTGGAACTGAAAAGGACATTCTTTTGTGTTAGACTACATTTCACTTTTGCTTTTTTTTTTGTTTCACCTCACATACAGCTTGAAACGTTTCCTGATGGCATCGCTGGGAGGAGGCTGCACTCCAGGAAGCGATGAAGCTCCTGGAGGTGCTGGCACCGCTGGAGATGGGTCCCTGCTGTCACCTCCTGCCTGGGCCTGGGGGTCTCTGGGTTTTCCCTGCTCTTTGCCACATGCTGTTAGATTTGTGGAGCGTTTGCTCTTCGTGGTTATTGCAGATCTCTGCAATCAGCTGCCTGGGGATCCCATCTGGACAGTCTTTAGCAAGGGGGGGATTTTGTGGTGCCCTTTGTATCCGCTCATCTAACACACAGCCTTTCTGTTTTCCCTTTTATTTTTTTCTTGAAGTTGTCATTGTTTTCAGCACATTTCTAGTACAATGAAGAACGTGAGCCAGAGGATTGTCCTTCCTGTATCACATACTCTTTTTTTTCCCCAGAATTGGCATTTTTCTTTTTTTTAGCCTGGCAGCCCCATCTCGGCAGCATGGGCTCTGCCTGTCCATCAGAATGGAGAAGCAACAATCCTGTGGGGAAAAAAGTGCATCATGATCCTGTCACTCAGGCCTGCAGTAGGCACTGGAAGTGTAAGGGAGCTGAGCCAGGATTACCAGGGTATCACGTTCCCTGACCTTAGTGGCCTTTCCAAGCTCGATAGAAAAGTGTTCTCCCATTGTATCACTATTTCCTAGTGGTTTATTAGACCATGGCAGAGACTCATCAGCCAGAGAGAAAAACACTGGCAGGGCTCAGGTTGCTTCTGCTCCTCCTTTGCCGTGTTTGGTGGACAGTGTGGGGTGCTGGGGTGCTGTTTGGCACAGACGTGTGTGTGTACTCTGCCAGGGCTGGTGCTGTGTCCGTGGGGAGCTCATGGAGAGGGGGCAGCCATGCTGTTGGACCTCTGCCAACTTGCAGATAGAGGGGGAATCTCTGGATGATGTGCAGAATTAAAGGCTCACTGATGCTGAGGCCTCTCCAGACTCTATAACGGAATAAACCAAGCAGCTCTTCAGTCAGTCGGGAAGCTCGGGCTTTGGCTGCCCCGTTCCCAGCGAGGCACAGAGGGCTGAGCTTACGGGCTTGAAAGCGTTTTCCCAGTGTGTGGGCTGGTTTGATAGATGTTGCCTCTCCCCGCATCCCTGCGTTGTGACTGACTCCACTTTGCTCCAGAACAATTGATTTTCTCCCCGGGGCTCCGCTGGCGTCCTGCGCGGAGCCGTGACCGGGGAGCCACCGCGGCAGCAGCGTCTCAGCCACGTCCCTCTTTCCCCTCTTTCTTCCCCTGCAGAACACAAGTGCCCGGTGGACCAGAGGGAGCAGCTGGAGGAAACCCTGCCCCTGATCCTGGGGCTGATCCTGGGGCTGGTGATCGTGATCACCCTCGGCATTTACCACATCCACCACAAGCTGACAGCCAGCCAGGTGCAGATCCCTCGGGACAGATCTCAGTACAAACACATGGGATAGGGAGCAGGACTGAGCAACCCGGGCATTCATCAGGAAGAAAAAGCAAAAGCACTTTTTTCTGCGGGTGAGGAAAGGTTCTGGGGGCGGGGGGCAAGAGATGGTATTCAGAGCACCTAATCCTGAGTATTTCATGGAGACACTCAGGCTAAGGCTCGGCTTGAACACAGGCTCTGTAAGGAGACTCAGTGTCTGAGGGGTCTGTAGGTGGTTTGAATACCTTCTTAAGAAGCTGGGCTGATCATCTGGAAACAGAAATGCTTCACATGTCAGAGTTTCACACTGAGAGCAGAATTAGCTTCCTTGTTTTATTTATTTTTTCCCTTTTCCCCATCTCAAGAGATTCCTTACCTCCCCCTGCACCACCTTTGGAGCATTCAGCCCTCCACGTTCCTGTCCTTGCAGGAAGCAGGGCTGGGAGACAGAGCCATTGCAAGGGGTTCGTTCAGGCCCTCTAATGAAGGCACTCAAACCACATCCCTAAGTTTGCACTCATGTTAAGGACAGCATGGAGGCAAATGCAGGTGTGCTTTGAAAAAAAAAAAAATTCAAGGTCAGTAACTCCAGTGGAGCAGATCACAGCTGTGGAGCTGACCCCATACTTGAGACTGAGTGAAGAAAGTTTGTTTTTGCTTCTTGAGCCGCATCTGAACTAAACTTTTAAAAGAAAAAAAAACAGTATTGATATACAAATTATAAAGTGCCGTGCTACTGCAAGTCAACAGAGAAATGCTTCTGGCTGGGCATCCTGCACGTATTGTGATTGTGGTTGAGATGTTACATTGCTACCTGCAACTGATAATTTTCACAACAAAACAAAAAAAAAGAGAAAAAGAAAACAGTAATGTTAAAGTTACTATGCAGATTATTCAGGTATAATCTAATGTAACAGAAAAAAATAGAAGGGAACCCTTGAAATCTATCCTTAAATGTAGATGATTTTTAAAATTAATTAAAACATGTACATATATAATACTTGATTTGCCTTCTTATTTTGAGATGATGTAATACTTGGTACTCACTCCATGATGCCAGATGGAATTAGAGCACAAATGCATCATCTGAGTGGATGTTACACGTAGGATTTATTCCAGCAGTGGTTCTGCTGCAAATGGCTTGGTGAAGTGGTGGTTCAGTATTCTGTGGTTTGTTGGTTGTCTCTAATGTTCTTCTATCTCGTGGTTGTTTTTCCTACGTGTTGTGTGGGCAGTGATGTGTGGGGTTCCAGTGCTGCCCAGTTCCCACCGAATCCTCTGACTCCCCTTGGCTCCGGCGTTACCTCAGTAGAAGTTAGTCCAGGCCTTGTGTCAATTTGGGGCATGGAAAATACTTCCTTGTTCTTACACTGATTTAATTCAAACTGAGGCTTGGCTGTTTTCTTTCAGCTTAAAACTCAATCGAAGAAAAACAGTGATTTCAATGTTGGGAAAAGGCAAGAGAAGAAATTTAACTGTTCTTTAATGCTGTAGTCTCCTCCAAAATTTGTGTTTTGTTTTTTTCTTTATGAAGGTGGATGCAGCATAAGCCTTCCTTTAGTCCTGCCTTATTCGTGGTCTCATTTCTATGCTGTGCTCAGCTTTCTGTTTTCTCATTTGGATGCAAGAAGCAAAATTACGGCACTAATGATGATTGTGGCTTTGCCCTTTTCCTTTAAAACTCCAGTGAAAGGGTCTTGGGTGAGCTTTAGACTGACCAAATGCCACTGCCTACAATAAGTTGATAATTAACAAAGAAAAGAAAAGGTTCTTTTAGAGGCAGTTAGAAAAAGCCAGAGGTAGCAGGAGGGTGAATAAAAGGATTAAAGGTTCATCCTTAACAGAGAGGAGCTTTGTCCTGCCTCACCCTTGTCTGCCCTGGGGCAGAAAAGAACAAGAAACAGTAATTTCAGCTCAGTGAGTTAGTGTCCCACATTGATGTATCTTGGTTGAAAAAAAATTTATTTAAGGTTTTGGTTGAAAACCCTTTAAATCTTTTAATTCTTTCCATCCTTTTGCCAACAATTACTGAAATTGGTCTGATTTTTCCATTGCTTTAAGCTTTTCAGGCCTGTTTATGAAAAATCATTTATGAGAGAGATTATGTCCAGCTTCCCTCCTGCCTGTCAAACTGCACCAGCATCTTGAGGATGGCAGCACTTTGTTGTGATTTAATTTCGTATTTAGCTTTCATTCGCTGATGGCTTTTTATGGGCGAGCTGCAAATTGAAAGCTTTGCTTTATAGATGTTTATGAACACAGCAGTGGAAGGTGGATAAATACACCTTATCACCCTACTGAGCTCTGTAAGGACCTGTAATAATTAAGCACTTACTAAAGCAGCTGCTAATGACTTACAGAGTACTCATGATTAGAACTTTAATTATAAATTATTGATGTATTGCCGAGGAGGGGGCAGACATAGCCAGTAAATGTCCTGGCCTCTGCTACTATGATTAGGAGTGTTTGGGAATCAGTTTTAGAACTGTGAGCTCAGAAAAAACATCATTCCTTAGTGACAGGTGGGAATAATTTCATTGGAATATCCCACCATACCTGGAGCACGGCCTCGGCTTCCGAGTGAACGGATGCTCCTAACATGCCTTGTTTATTTGTTTTTTCTTTTTAGGTGGTGGCATTACACTGAAAAAATGTATTTTGAAGTATTTACTGCTGTCAGCAACCAAAAGTAATGTAAATCCTCATTTGTAAGACTTGAAGATCGCAAATAACATTGTAGATTCATCAGCTGGCTGGTGCTGCTGGGGGAACTGGAGGAACTGCTGTCAGTAGGTGTGAGAGACCAACAGTTGTGAGAGCTGAGAAACTGTGAGCCAAAAGTTAAGGATGTGTAGGGCAAAAATAGAAGGGGATTATTTAGGGGGCAGGGAAAGGAAGGTGGAAATGCACTGACACTTAGAAATCACTTAGGGCAGCTCTATAAATCACTATCTATATATATTTATATATATGTATGTGTATTGTACACGTGTATCATACACATGTGTATCTTGTATATAAATGTGTGTGTACATATATATATGTGTATATATATATATGTATGTATATATATATACAAGAACACTCTTTTTTCCCTTGTTACCTGCTTGGTCCAGTACTGTGGGACTGAGTCAAATCTATAAACTAGAAAAAAGGCATGGGGAAAAAAAAGACCACACTGAAACTTCAAGTGTTTATTAATTAATTTATTTAACTTGCATGTGCATTTGTCTCACCAGTAGCTGGTGTTCACAAAAAAACCCCTTTGAAATCGACAAAACTTTCAGTAAACTTGATGAACACTGTTTGAAGTATCTAATGATAAGAAAGTTGCAGAAAATTCTTCACTTGTACAGCCTAAAATGTGCTGAATATTGAAGAAAAAACCCCCACCAACCCCTTTTTTCTTATTCAAAGATGGTTAAAAAAGGTAATCTTGTGGCTAGTATTAAGTTGTGCCGTTGCCTGGACTGGTGCAGCCTGGTTTCCTGAGTTGTCAAGACTACAAAAGAGAGCCCTGGGAGGCTGTGGGTGCTGCTCCCGGCCGGGTGGGCTCCGGGAGCCAAACGCGTTTTCTTCAGTGTCTTCTTAAAATGTGCAAACAGGGGTAGGGAGAGAGAGCAGTGGGGTAAGAGACTGATGTAGGAACATCTATTCCATGTTCCAGATCGTCTTTATCTCCTTTTTTCTTTTTTGTTTTAATTGCTTCTCTCCCTCCAAATATTCTTTAAGTTTTTAAGGGCAGAACTAAAGGAGCTTCTTTACTATTGGCAACCCTTTTCTCCCAGAGGAAGATCTTTAAGCAACAGCTCCTGCCAGGTTTAGATGTTTGGTTATAATTTACTACAATAAATAACAATTAATTTCTTAACTATGAAACTCCATAAGAAAGAAACTGTGTTTTCACAAAGTTGGCTTTGTGGTTCTTAAAGATACCATAAAATGAGGTCAGTAAGAAAAAAAAACAAACTTGAAAAACATGGCTTTTGTATTATACATAATTAAAAACAACTAATCGTTAATAAATAAAATTAAATTCTCATTGAAATAATTATGAAGCACTTCTAAAAATTTTAAAGGCAAATCTATTTAGGCCTACAGTTAACATGCAAAGTCATCCAACAAATAACACAAAATTGTACCGCAGTAGTCAACTGTTGCATCAACATTCAGAAAGGTCTAGACAGCAGCACGACTTCTCCTCTATGGCAAATGCCTGGCAGCACATCCCATCTCCTCCCACCCCATCCCACGGCTCTGCCTGGGCTCCGGGGATCCCTCTGGGCTGGGAGGAGCCAGCATCACTTATCCTTGGCTCCTCCGGCTGCCGTGAGGGCGGGATGAGCCCCCTCCTCACCCCGTGGGAAACCTGCAAAACCTTACAACTTCCTAAAGGTGGCTGTGGTTTCTTTTTTTTTTTTTTTTCCTGTTTTCAAAAGGGTTAAAAAAAGTAGGAAACTTCATCTTCTCAAATTCTCGCTAAGTTACACTTATTACCTCAACTAACACAACAGTTACATGACAAAGTACTGCAAGTTATCAAAACGTACTGTACAGAAAATTACAAACTTGTTGCAAAATACATTGCGCTGCTCTGACCGAGATAAAAAGTGCTTTATTTTGTCAGAAAAGTGTTCTTCTGAAACAGAAGTGCCGTCGCCTGCGGTAGAAGCTCCGGTGTTTCGCTCTGGCTGCGCTCTCCTGTGCCGAATCACCTTCCCCCCGCCGGTGCCGGGCGGAGCGGGGCCGGGCCGGGCCGGCTCCCGGCTGGAACACGGGGAGCACAGAGAGCACGGCCTGGGCTTCGGGCCTCTCTGCATTCCCGCAGGGCCGCTGTCCTTCTCCAGGCTCTGCTCCTCCCTGCCTGCTGCCCCTCCCGCACGGCCGCCAGCCGGGCTCCGCGCTGCCCTCTTCCCAGAAAGCTTCAGCGGTGCCTGTGCTGCCTCATGAGGGGCACGATGCAGGAGGGCGGCCCGGCCAGTTTGAGGAAGGGGTGTCTCAGC
The DNA here is from genome assembly GCA_013397845.1 of Melanocharis versteri. Lineage (NCBI taxonomy): Eukaryota > Metazoa > Chordata > Aves > Passeriformes > Melanocharitidae > Melanocharis > Melanocharis versteri. Next base: position 13,922 of record VZTG01007055.1, read on the forward strand.
AGTTCCTGGGCCGTGGCTCTCTGCGAGGGCTCCCGCACCAGCATGGAGTCCAGGAAGCCCCGGAGGACCGAGGAGACCTGGAACACCACAGTGGCATTAGGGGTGGACAGAAACACCCAGTTCCAGCTACGCTGGCTCTCTGCATGCTGTTTTCTTGGGAAGGCAAGGGACACCCTGATCTTCCCTATGGCAACAGCTGTGCTGAGCTGAGGGGCCGTGGGTCTTTGGCATGAAGTGTTTGGGTATCACTGGGGTGCAGAACAGCGTTAAGGCAGGCTCAGGGCTCCGGTCTGGGGGAAACACACCCAAACTGGGAGGTGCCCAAAGGCTTTGGCACAGGGTGTGGATGTACCAACCCAGAGCTGCTCTGGTCCTGGGCCACGGTGGGAAGCACAGGGAACACCAGGCTGTGCCCAGCTCCCTTTGCCATCACCGGCTGCAGAAGCAAAGCCACGGCCAGGCACAAACCAGGCTCTGGCTGACGGCTTTGGCCTCACTTCCTCCCCACAGGAGTCCTGCACAGGACCCGCTGCTCAAGGTGGGCCCCTAGAGCTGTAAGTGATCATTTGGGCACCGCTGAAGGTGTGGCCTGGCAAAGCCCTGCTCCCCAGGGAAGGCTGACCTTGTGCACGTCCTTCACGCGGGGCGGGAGGTTGTCCCGGATGCGGCGCATGGCCTGCAGCGGCGGCTCGTTGAAGTAGGGGGGCTCACCGTCGATCATCTCGATCACCATGATGCCCAGGGACCAGATGTCCACCTGCAACACACGCAGGGCTCGTGAGCACTGCTGCCTGCTGCCAGCCTAAGCCGGCAGTCTGGACAGTTAGCACCATCCATCTTTCCTTTTTAACCAGCCAACCATGATTTTTCTTCTGAGCAGAGAGTGCCCTGACAAAACCGATTAGCAGGGACTTACAAACGTGGGTCTGTAGCTGGTTTAGCCCACTGGGAGCTCTGTGCCTTGGAGAGGCTGTGTCCTGCTGCCCTTCATTCCAGCTGCACTGATTTGCACCCACTGAACACCAACCCCAGGCTGGCTCTGCAGCTGCTAGAGAGCAGGGCACACCTCAGCTGAAATCACTTACTCCACTGCCCTGAAGCTTGAGGACTACAGGAACTCCATTCAAGACCCCAAGGCAAATGCAAGCACTCACTACACCCAGGCCTGTCGACAGCCAGCACAGGTAGCTGTGCTTATGCACAGCTTATGTAAGGCCTTTGCAAAGTGATTCAGCTCCAGCTCAAAAAAAAAAAAAAATTATTTTTTTTCTTAGTCCTGGCCTGCTGCAGAGCTGCTCCAGAATCCCAATCCTCATGACTGTAATTCCTGTCATTTGCCAGCCCAAACACAGCCAGGGCCAGTTCATTCTGCTTTTGCTCTTTTGCCAACACTATCCTTTAGCTTAAATCCTTTTTTTTGTCTTTCCCTTCTGGTGGGGAAACTTAATGTAGCCCCAAGTTCAGCTACTTTATAATCCCCCTAAGCTATTAATGGGCTAATAATAGTAGATGCTACTATCCCTGGAATACCTTCTACAACAGCACAGATCCCGGGTGCAGAGCAGTGCCTGCAGGGTGCTCTCCCTGTGCCGTGCCAGAGTGGTGGGAGGATGGAGCAGCTCCTGGCTCAGCTCATCTCCCCTTCCCTGTGCCTATCTGTATTTCTACATATCTATATTCTACATAGGTACGTGTACGTGTACCTGTGTGCAAACATATCCGTGGCCCTGGCTGTGTTTGCTGGCAGGGTCGAGCTCTGCAGCTGTTCCCCTGAGCACTCTGAGGCAGCAGCTCCGTCCCCACGCAGAGGAGCAGAGGCAGAGAGGAGCAGAGGCAGCCGTGTCCCCGCTGGGGAGGGGTGAGTCACTGTCACAGCTCAGCACGGCACAGGGATGGCTCTTTCCCGGCTGCCAGGGCAGGAGAGCCGTGACTCACAGCTGCCTAATGGATGGGATACGGCACTGCAGAGCTGCTGGGTGCCCCCACCTTGCCGGGCTCCTCTGAAGGGCTCCAGTAGAAACGTGCACACTGCCTTTCCCAGAACAGCTGGCAGTGCTTAAACAGCTCCCACAGAGGTGCTTTTCCTACCCCTGTCTCTCAGCTGGCGACAGCGATGAGTAAAAGGAATGAGCCCACGTGGAGACCAGTCCCACCACAGAGGGTGGCAATGCAACGCACCCAGCTGGGCCTGGGTTTGGGACCCGACAGGACCCGTGCCTCTGCTGGCACTCCTCCAGAGGGAGGGAATGGCAGGCTTCAGCTGGATGAAAGCAGAGTGGCCCTGTGCAAATACGGATGTGACCTGGCAGTGCAGGAGGGGCGTGTGAGGTGGCTGCTGGTTTGGCACATGCAGGTGTGCACACCTGTGACTGCGGCTCCAGCCTGCAGGCTTGGTATTACAGAGCAGCAAAGGGCCTTTCACAATGTGCAAATGAGGCCAGGTTCCTTTACTACAGCACCCCAAGCCGAAATACGTAAAGGCATTACGCTGCTAAGAGTGCTAAAAGAGTTGTTATTTAATAACTTCATCTTGGGGAAATACTTTCAAATCAGGCACGATGCAGCACTTGGGGCAAAAGTAATTGCTGCTATTTAGCAAAGCTGTACAAACGCTTCTGGACTGCACAGCTCTGACAGAGCTCCATGGGGTTGGGATATCCCCTCCAGCACTGCCTGCTGCACTCACCTTGGTGCTGTAGGGAGTTGGGATATCCCTGCTGGCAGTGCCTGCTGCACTTGGCTCTGTGTCATAGGCAGTTGGGATATCCCCTCCTGGGATATCCCATCTGGAGTGCCTGCTGTGCTCACCTGGGTGCTGTAGGGATTTGGGATATCCCCTCTGTGCTCACCTGGGTGCTGTAGGGATTTGGGATATCCCATCTGGAGTGCCTGCTGTGCTCACCTGGGTGC
>VZTG01007055.1:16972-98110 GCA_013397845.1 Melanocharis versteri
TGCTCACCTCGGTGCCGTAGGGCAGGCGGGATATCACCTCTGGAGCCATCCAGTACGGTGTCCCAACCAGGGACTTCCTCCTGGGGACCTCCTTTGACACCTGGGCACAGAACCCGAAGTCGGACAATTTTATCTGAAAAGAAGAAGTAAAATCCCCTCTTGAATAACAGGACAAACTCCTCCAGGACACGCCTCCAGCTGCAGCCGGAGGGACAGGGATGGAGCTGCAGTGTTTTCCTGGGGCAGGACAGCAGCCCAGCTCTGGAGGAGTGCCTGGAGATGGGAGCACAGCCTGGGGAACACGCAGCTCATTAAAATGAAGGGGAGATGTGGGAGAGTGGCAGTGGTGCTCATTTCTGGTATCATCTCCCACAGCCCATTGCCTCTCCACCAGCAAAGGATGTGGAGGTGATAAATAACACTTAAAAAATAGAAGGAAAACAAAATATTCCAAACAGAACCCCCATGTTTGTAGTTATGCATGTGATATCCAGTAATACACATATTCCAAGTGACACACACCCCTCCTGTGGTTGGCACCAGGTATACAATCCCTGAGTTTGCCAGAAAATGTGGGAAACAAGTGGCATTCCCCCATTCCCTTTTACCACCCACAGAAAATAAAACCCCTTCCAATTGTCTGCCAAGCCCCAGGACCTCACACTGGGGACTATCACCGTGATCTTTACACAGCAGGAGAGCTAAGCTGGAGAAGGCAGGGAAGGGTACGAGACTCCTTGAGAAAGAGTTAACCTGCTCCCTTTGCTTGGGAACTCGGGAATTAGTACTGTCCTTGAGTAGCTGTGGCAGTGACCTGAAATAGAAATAATGGGATATACAAGCACTCCGGAGAGCAGCTCTTGCTGCATCATGTGCCTGGCTCACACTTTTATGACGGTTTTTTTTTAACAACAAAAATTATGGAAAATTATCACCTCCCCCTCCCTGTCGCTGTACAATGCCAAGGTGAAAACTCCTCCAGCCTCCAACCACAACAAGCTGGTCTGAGGGTCGGTGGCATCACCTCCTTCCAGAAACACCTTGTTCCTTAGGACCAAAATCTTCTTTTTAACCCTGCGAGTACTTATTTGGAGGCCTGGAAGCTATCGAAAGGATTTTCCTGGACATTTTCCTAACCTCCATCACTGCACAGCTCAATGGTGACCCATGCCCAAGGCCCACAGGTTGTGTATCCCATCAAGTACTCAGTGCCTGGGGATACAAAGTGAGCCCAAACAGCCCTAGGACAACTGGAGTGGGAAGCTGCATAAATCCCTGCATTGTGTAGACTGATTGTCAGCACTCACTTGTTTTCTTTTGGATTCAGCACAGCCATTACTTTTTTTAAAAGTTACGGGTATTATTTTTAACAGAATTATGAAATGATTGTTGGTATTTCTAAAACAAAGCCAATAATAGCCAAGTTCCCCATGCTAAATGCATTTTTCAGTTTACAGCATGAAGAATGGAAGAAATAATGCATATTTTGGAAGCAGAGCCCAATCTTCTTTTGTAGGAGGACAAGAGGTTTTGCATATCTATTGCTCATTCGAGTACATAAAAGATGACGATTTTCTAAAAAAAGATAATTGCACAACACAGCCATGAAGAAATCTGCAATGCAGATAATAAGGACTGGAGTAATGAGTATAATGAGGCACTGTATGCAGATCCCGAGCGCAGATCAGATGTTATTTCAGCAACATGAACTGAAATCACAACTGAAAAACACGTGGGATTTTCTTTCCTTGACAGGATTAGCAGGAGCAGCCCGTGACTGCTGCAGGAAGAAAATCCCTCTCCCTCGGTGAAGTGGGCATCAAATCACACGGGCGAGCCTTTGGCTACGGAGTCAGACCAGGCCTGGAAAACGAAGAGCTTTACCTTTGGAAGGGGAAAGCCTGGATCTGGTTCCAAACCAGAGCTCTTGGGCTCAGTCCAACCCTCCAGGTCTTGCCTTGGACAGGTGTATACTGCCAGTGCAGCAACCCTTAATTTTTTTTGTGTGCAAACTACGTTTTGTTTACTGAGCAAGTCATGTGCAGCACTCTGTCCCCTTCTCCCCCTGCTCATTAACAACACAAAGACAGAGCAAGTCACATAAAGGGAAGTGTGGGACAGGTTTTATCAAGCATCTTGGAGGTGTGAAAGCTGCTCTCACCACCTGGGGAGGCTTTCAGCAGCAATGCAGATTATTTCCTAATTGCACAGACTGATGCTGGCCTCCCAGCTAGCTTGGGGAAGCAGAGCACAGGTACTGCTAAGTAAGTGATAACTAAGTGTGGTAAAAAAGAAGTGTTTTTTGAGAGGCATCGGAATGGAGTGGCACAGCCCAAAAGAAGGTGTCCCATCACCTCATCATCACCCTTGCTGCGTAGTTCCCTCTGCCACTGCCTGTTGCTGGCTCCAGTCCCTCCGCAGGGACCCTGCCTGCAGCACAGATGTCAATCACCAGCCAGGCCAGGCCCGCGTTTCTCGGATTCAGCTCTCTCCCAAGTCACTCACACTCCCTAACGAGTTACCCACGGGTCACACCCCTTTCTTCCCCACGCCTGGATTGCTCTGTCCAGGCAGTGCCCCTCCATGCCCGGGGCTGTCCTGGCAGCCAGGTGCTCACCCTGCCGTCGCTGGTCAGCAGGATGGAGTCGCTCTTGATGTCGCGGTGGATGACGCCCTGGTTGTGCAGGTAGGACAGGGCTCTGAGCACGGACAGACAGACCGTGGCGATCTGCTCCTCGTTCATCCTGCAACAGCAACGGGCAGAGGCAGCTCAGCGCTGGGGAACACAGGGAGGACAGGCACGTGGAGAGGCACAATTCCCACCCGCAGCACGGGCCAGGAGCTGCCAGGCAGTGGCTCTGCTCTGGGGGGAGAACCTCTGGTCCTGTTTCTGGCATGAAAGGGGACACGAGGTGAGGGGATCAGCTCTGCAGCGAGCTCTGGATTAGTCTCCCTGCAGCACTAAAAAAGCCAAGTGTGCCACGTGCTGCAGCCTGCTTCCCTCTGGGAAATCACGGAAATGCCTTATTTACAGTAAGCTCGCTGCTTGCCAAGCAGGGATCACTACTGGGATGGAAACAGGCGTGGAATAAATATGAGAAAAAAACGCCCTTAATTGTGTAGGCAAAACATCAGGCCCTGGGTTGTAGCTCTTTGAGAGCACTTTCATGGCTTCTATAAAAATATTCTGGGTATTTCAGCAGGAAAATAAACAACAAGAGTCCTAATTTTTGAGCACAGCTGAAAAACCCCATTCAGGGGTCATTCTATCAGCTGCAGTGGAATGCCTGGGATGGGCTGTGCATCCTGGTGCCACTGTCCCACTGCTCATGTCCCCAGCACCTCTTTTACGTGAGCAGAAGAACACCTGTGGAGATTTCTGCTTTACCTGTGTGCCATTTGCAGTATTTTCACAAAATCTCTGAGAGAAGGTCATGCAATGTAAAAAAAAAAACATCCAGAAGACTAAGAAAAGACTATTTTGAGTTAAAAAATAGATGATGGCTCTTAAGAAGTGGTGTCCTGGGAACATCTGTTTGCTGTTAAACTTCTGTCAGAAACATCTAAGATAGAGCTTTTAAAGGTTTGGCAAGTACTTGCAATATTGTGATTAATTTCAGCACATAAGCTAAGGTAACACTAAAAAATAAAACACCTATGTTATAACTCCTGGTAGGATATAAGAGCATCATTAAACTAGGAGAGAAAGCAAATCTTCTAATTCATAACTCCTTGCTTTTGTTCTTGCTCCCCTAAATACTCTCCCACTGGTTTGGCGTGGAAATTTTAATTTTCTTCCATTCAAGAGGAAGAAATCAAATAAAGAATCCCTCTTCCCTCATTTCATCCAGCTTATCGGAAGCAGACGAGCAAAGAGCAGATGTAAAGAGGGCTGTAAAATCTAATGTCTTCCCTCAGAGGAGGCAGAGCAGAGCTCCATACACTGCAGCTCTTGTGCTGGCTAATTTCCTGCTTTGAAGGTGTGATATTAACTGAAATATGGGAACGTGCTCCACCATAAGCACAGATATTCTGAAATAAAAACACTTTTCCCTTTATGTTTTAGGCTTGGTTTGCAGATAACCTTTGTGAGGAGGAATTACTCTTAGAACATACGTGGTTATGACAGCAAACCCAACAATACAGATCACCAAACAGGGAAAAGAACTTTTTTTTTTCTTTTCCCCCCACCATTTCAGGAAGTAATGAATAAAAGCTGTGTTGCTGCTTAAGCACCTCCCACAGCATTAGCAAATCCCCATCCACCAGCAGGCCCTCTCAGGTATTTCTTTCCCTTTGGTTCAGCAAACGCTGTATCGACAAGAGTTCATCTGCAATTCTGGCTCACTGATGACAGCAAACCAGCAGGCTACGTGTGGGTTTAACTGTGCACATACAAAATACATGGATATATATTCCCCATGCACGTGTGCTCCGTGCAGTTTCCTGCTCTCCTCTCTGCAGCCCACCTGGTGTGAGTGACGATGTCTGTGAGAGCGCCGCCCTCCAGGAACTCCATCACGACCCAGAGCTCGTCCCCCACCAGGTAACTGTTGTACATGTCGACCACGTTCTCGTGGTGGTAATCCCTCATGATCACGACCTGCAGAGGCACAAAGAGACGAGCTGGGAATGCTGCAAGCCTTATCTGACACCTGTTTTGACCTTCTTTCTCACTGGTGCTGAGGAACGGTTCTGTGATGAATCACATCCTCCCTAATCCTTATGCCAGCACATAAACAAAATCAACATATTTACATGAAAATATCAGTCATCAGAAATGCATCAGGAGGAAGAAAGAATCTCTAGCTGATAGAGTATAAACAGTAGATAATTGTTTTATTTCAGCCTGCAGGAACAGACCTGTTTATTTAATTGGTTTTTTATTGCCAATTGCTTTCAGTACAACTGATTTTTTTTTTGACCTGATCAATCGCTCAAACGCATCAAAGTCGTTTTTATCACGTACTAAATGGTACTTTGCACAGAATTGTAACAGAATGCAGGAGTAAGGCCCCAGAAAACTCACTCCAAGAGACTTTTAAAAGGCTTACTGGTTTTTGTGTAGTCTGAGTTAGACACATGGGAGAAATACCAACAAGATATTCTCAAGAGGTCAAACAACAAAAAAATTTACTGGCAACTTAAGGAAAATCAGAGAACTTTGGCAAAAGGCTTTGTGCAACACTAAATCAATGTAAAACACTTCTCAAAGCCCATTAACTTGGCCCATTCAACTCGGCAAACTCTAAGCTTTTAATTCGATTTTAAGTTACTCAAAAATTCTGAGAAGAGGGAATTAGAAGAAGGAGAAAGAGAGAAAGACAGAAAATATATAGAAAAGGACACATGCAGCCACCAACCCCTGGGTTCCAGCACAGCTCATAGAAAGCCCAAGAGAAAGCAGGGTCAAGACAAGTGCTTGCCTTGTGCTGGGCCTAAATACTCCCTGGACTTGCTGGGCCCTTCTCCCAGGTGGGACTTGCAGTCATTTGGCCACTCTGGGGCTGGGCTGGGGCACTGCCCCCGGTGTGCCAGGCACTGGTGCCATGCCAGGCTGGGATACTGGCTCCGGGGGACTGGGATGTGGAGCAGGGCACTGCCTTGCCCGAGCTGCCCCTGGCCCCACAGAAATGCAGCCCAAAACGTCTGCAGACATCAGTCTCTCCAGTTTGTCACTGCTGGTGATGCGGGGGATGATTCAAACCCCACACCTAAAAGGGACTGCACAGAACTGGCACCACAGGAAGGGCAGCCCAGCCAAGCCAGGGTCTGTGACCACAGGGTGCTGAGGGGTGACAGAATGGCAGCCAGGAGAGAGAGCAGCCGGGCAAGGCTTCATCACAGACAGAGGGATTTCATCACTGCTGACAAAAGAGATTTTCAGATGGCACGAGTGACTGGAGCGTGTCAGGGAAGCAGCTTGGTCCTGCACAGCATGTAGGACCTGCTTCAAGATGTTACTGTTCAAGAGGTGCTCAGTTAGAGCCACCACAGCCTCCAGCAGAGGCAAAGCCAAGCCCAAATAACCAGGACACTCATGCTCTGTGTAAAGAAGAACCGAGTGAAGCTTGTTGTTTAAATTGTAATTAAAAAATGTGAAGTTTTTAAAGGTTTTAAAGAAGCCAGTCTGTCACGTGCTGTGGGAAGACACGCTTATAGTGTATAAGAAACAAAGACAGAATTAAAAGGTTCATTCTCACAGGAGGTTTCCTTGGGATCCTGCAGTGTTTTTGGTATTGATCAGGATATTTACAGGTGATCTCAAAAAGGGAGCAGTGAACACACCCCACCAGATGCTTTAAGGGAGTTAAAAAAAGGAGAAACTCCTCAAGTTGCAGAAGGTACTCTCATCCCCAAAACAACTGGGTGAAAAAATGGCAAATGAAAGCTGGTGTTCTGGAATTTAAAATAACGTACATGGGGAAAACAGTCTCCCATAAGCAGCTGCGGGCTCTGAACTGGCTGCAACCACTCAAGAAAGGAGAGGCAGGAATTAACCCAGATGGTTCCATAAAAAAGGGACTGCCAGCTCTTATCTTAGTAACCACCAAGAAAGCAAAGGGAGGGCTGATGGTTACGAGAGGAAGGAGGGAGGGAACAAAAAACATGTATATGCCAGAATACGGTGTACATGCTTCCTGAATAGTCTGGTTAGTTTGGATCCCCCCTCTTGGAAGAATAAACTGTGTCAGGAGACAGTCCGAAAAAGGCAGTTGGGCTGTGTCTGAGCACCTGATACACTGCATGGACCAGCTGATCCATTTCTTAGCTGTTTCCTGTGACAACTTTAAAGGTTTAAAGCCAGGAGAAGTGGCTCACTTGAAACTGGTCTGGCTATACAGTATTTACACAGCACAGATGTGTGTGGGACTCACCACCTCTTTTAGAAAGATATTAATTTGGCTCTTGATGGTGGCGTTCGGCCCACGTCTCCTGCTTAACCTGCTGCCTAAAAAACCCGAGGCACCACCCAAACCCACGTACCTCGTTGAAGAGCAGCTCCCTTCTCTGCTGTTTCCTGAGGTCCATCTTCTTCACAGCGACCTGCTTCCCGGTGTGCTTCTCGGTGGCGATGCACACGATCCCCGTGGAGCCCTCCCCGATCTTGATGAAGCTGTCCAAGTACTCCCGGGGGTCTCCGGGGCTGACCACGAGCTGCAGGGCAGCTCGGAACTGTTCGTGGGACACCCTGGAGGGCTGCTGGTCCGAGGAGGAGCCCCAGCTGGGGGGAGGATAAGCACTTGACGTGATGCTCGGGGAGCTGGGGTAGGAGGCGGTGGAAATATAGGGAGAGCCGGGCTGGAGCGGCGGCTGGTGGTAGTGGGGGGCTTTGTGGTAGACCAGGGGGTACTGGTAGCTGCTGCTGGAGTAGCTGACTTTGCTCTGGCTCTGAGGTAGCTTGGCTGGGCCCCGGGGGTAGGTGTCCGACCCGGAGAGCGGCGGGCTGACCACGAGCTGCGCGCGGTCGTAATCCACCTGCAACGCAAACGCCGAGAGTGAGGCCGAGGGGACAGCGGAGTCAGCTGGTGTCTCACCAGTACCTGCACCTCGATTCTCAGCTCTCAGCCTTTTCCTATGCTTTTCTCCAGCGATTCAGGGATAACCCAGCCTCTTCTGGTGCCCTAAAATCCCTGTCTGCTCCTGCCTTGCCGTGCTACCAGCTGTTGTTTGAGTGACTGCTTACGTGAGTTTGACGAGGAGCCTAATTCAATTCACCATTTCTTAAATCATTTTCCACAGCGACGCGCTACTTAACTGCAGTGTCACAAAACTGCTAATTTTCATCTGAAATCAGAGAAAATCACCGAGGAAATTATCCCAATAGGAAGCCTTGTTCATTTGTAGGTTCCTTTCTATGTTTTGTATTTCCTGAGCTTCTCTAAGCTTCTTACAGTGAAGGCTAATGAATACTTCACATTTACAAACGTAATAGTTTGCTTGTTTCTATCCAAACTAAAACCCCCTGAAAGATATAGAAAAAAAAAACCACCCAAAAATTATATTTTTTTCCTCTGGAAAAGAACATCTTCACATTTACAATATGTGACTCCTGACGATGTGTGGAGCATCTCAGGGCAGGGGGGTGGCTTGACACAGGCTCATCATGTAGCGCAATTACAAATAATTATGCCAATGAGTTCGTTTAATCAATCAATCAATTTCAGTGGCAGTGCACAGGGATGGACAGAGCAGCAAACTCTACACAGCTCACGGTTGCTACTATTACTGCTGGCTGCCAGCCAGGAGTCCCTGATCCATGTTAGTTAAATGCACATTAATCTGAATTTGGCAGTGTAATCAAGGACCCAACTGAACTGTGAAATTGAATTCTGCGGTGGAACATCATTTGACCATTTTATGCTAAGACTGCAAAAAAAAAAAGGAAAAAAAAAAAAATCTGCCGCAGCATCAATTTATCACCGTGGGCTGTGCACGGCGAGGAGGAGCCTGGAGCTGGAGTCGCCTCGGCGCGGGCGGAACAGCCTCCAGTGCAGTTTGATATCAGTCGGCGCTTTCCCACCTCCCGCGTGAGCCGGGCGTGCCCGTCCTTCCACTCCAGGAGAGCTCCAGCGGGGAGGAGGAGGAGGGAATGCCTCTCCAGAGGGGCTGCTCAGAGGTTTCCTGGGAAAGGCTGGAGTCTGCTTCCATGCGAGGCTCACCCGCCGTCGGGAGCACCCAGTGAACAGGGCTGTACAGCCGCCTCCCAGGGTGCTGGGATTGCTTGGGCAAAAATCCACACCATTGCAGCCATCACTGCCCTTTCTCCATCAGGCAGGGGCAGCCGTCAAATAGGAGGGAGTCAGAGGCATCATGAATTTCACGAAGGACATTACATCTGCCAAACTAATTAACGTGGAAAAGTGCTCAGATGGTTTGGTGGAGGGAGGGGAACTCAATCTAACCCTGTCCTATATATCTGTGTATGTAGGGACAAATAAATTACTGCTCTGGCTGTAAATACACCATTTTCTTCATAACCACTGAGATGGGGAAAACCTGGTCTAGAAATCCAAGCTGGATAAATCCACGCCAATGAATTATTTGAGCCTTCACCCATGTCTGGTATTTCTGAGTATGCCCTGAGCCTAACACACCGGCAAAAGAATATTCTGCAATGAAATTTTAGAATGAAAATTCAGGGGTTCAGGGTGCTTGTTAAGAATTTTCCAAAGCTTTTTGAGGTTAGCATTGCTGTACAACGTAAACCCACTTCCTGAATCCCAAGAAATGTAATAAAATCAGTAGCTATAATGAGTAAATCAGCTGAAGCTCTCCTCTGAGCCTCTGTCCTGGCGCAGTGCTCCACATCACAGCAAGATCGAACACACTTTATTCCACTAATAATTCTATTTCTGCTACCGAATGCAGTCACCTACTGAACGGAAATTCTTTAAATACTACAAAGGAGAGAAGGCGAGAGAATGAGTCCTGCACTCATTCAAGATCAGGTCAAAGGAGCAGGCGAAGCTCTGACACGACATCCATCACGGCACAGCGGCATCTCCCGCATCCGCACGCAGCCGCGTCGGCACTCGGGTCTTTTCGCCATAAAAACGCGGCTGTAACGCCATGCCCAAACTCATTTCAGCTCCCACTCTGGTGACAGCGATGCCTGTTCCGTGCTGCAAGCAGAGGGAAGCCCTGCCTCTCCCTGAGGGGTCCCTTCCCCGCGAGGAGCTGCCTGGGCAGCCTCTCCGCCGAGCAGCGGGGCTGCGGCACAGGCGCGGCCAGAGCCCGCGTCCCCGAGTCCTGGGGATGGACTTTCCCCTCCGTGACACGCAAAGCATTTCCATTTCATCAGGTCCCAGCTTGCCAAGCCAAAGGTGTGGAAGGGGTGGTCTGCAAATCACACGGAGATCGCAAAGGTAAAGGTCACTCTGGTGCTTTGCTGGTGGAAATCCCCAAGACTCCCTGCTCCACACACAGAGGTGGCAGGCAGCACTCCTGTACAGCTGCTGGCATGGGAATGGGAAGACAGGGAAAAATAGGAAAGGGTTTCTGACAGTACAGGCTTGGCCCTGCCTTTGCCAGGCTGGAAATGTCCCCAGGGGACAGAGGGACACAGAGGACGATGGTGAGAGACACCTCTGCTATGCTACAGCACTACGAGGCAGCAAAGCGGGGAGCAGACATCATGGGCCCTGGGAGGAGGGACAGGAGAGGGCCACAGAGAGCTCCTTCTGGAAAATGACAGGGACAGGAGCTTTGAAAGAATAGGGCCTGGTGCCAGAAGTTAAGCGGGCTGCCTGTGATGAAGAGGAGGATACAAAAAAATCATGAAGTACAGAGTGGCCAAAAATAAGCCAGCCTGGCACGACGAATTTGATATTGTGAGACAGTAGTGAGGTGGGACATCAACTCTGTGTGGTGAGGGTAACACAGCAGACTCTGCAACTCCTTGCAGGGGTCCTAGAGTTAGTCAGCAGAACAGGAGAGCAGGTGGGTAACACAGGTGTGGGTCAGAGGGAACCAAACCTGAGCCTCTGGCTTCCTACACCTCCATGGTTGCACTGCACAGCAGTGGCCAAGCCCACGGCAGGGCAAGCCTTCTGATGTAACAACTCTGACACTGATCATGAAACAGGGCAGACATCTGCTTTGCCTGACATCTCTTACCTGCAAATAACACTGAAGTAAATCTGCTCTTCATGTTTACAAGGCAAAATGAACATCCTAGTTAAACGCACTCTGATGCCACACATTTGCGCCTGCAGACTCTTTCACTTACTTTTTCACCCCTTTTAATTATACTTCGAATCCAATCTCATTTGTAAAATATCTGACTTGAGATCTGATTCTGATTTAGTAAGCCCATTTGATGAATCATTATCTTACTAATGCCTCCTTGAAAAGAAGATTCTTCAGCAATCATCCAAGACAAGAAACTCCTATTCACTTCCAGGAGCTGTGGACAGGTTTGGGAATTGAACTGCTGCATTTAACAGTGAATCATCAAGTTTCAATACACGAAGGTTGTAGGAGTGTTTTTGATGCTGTGAGGAGAGGAAGAGCTCACAAGGAATCTTGCATGGAGGCATAAGTTTTTTTTTTTATAAAAGGTGTTAGTGCATTTTAATGGAATATTTTTCAAAGTGCTGGAATCCTGTAAAAAACACCTCTGTCTTCTGCCCTATTGAAAGGTGTAAAACTGGCAGAAGCAGGTGCCAGGGGGTCTCTGAATTACTGGATTTGTCCTCCTCCTTTCCAAACTCTGACAAAACGACTGCTTTCAGTAAAGGAAATGGCAGCTAACGCATCCCAGATTTTCCTCACAGCTTCCAGGATCCACACTGAATGCCACACTGGGGCTCAGTTAACTACCACACACGCTCCTCCCACACACCCTGAGCTTATCCTCAAGCTCCAAAGCCCAGCTCTGTGCTTTAAAGCAAGGAGGGGTGAAAAACGCATCGCTCACCCTCTGCCATGGGGCACTGCACCACGGTAATGGCAAAGCAGCCAAAACCTGAGGAAGCACAACACAGGCACACCTCCAGCACAGGGATATCATGGATCTGCAGAGACCTGGGGCTGCAGCAGGACACAGCCACGTTCTCAGAGCACACAGCCAGCAGGCAGATGCACTGTTCAGGTATTACCAGAGAGGAGAACAGACCTCACCACTGACAGTCACCTGCTTTAGCACGTGGGAAGTCACAGCAACTCCAGACTTGGAAAAATGATCATCTCGGCGCCCACTGCTAGGGGAACTCAGTGATGCTCAGTGCAAGCCACACTGAAAAAGCATCTCTTGCAGAATATTAGATGCTTAAGCAGGTCATCATGGTTATGTGACTAGAGGTGTGAGAAAAGCACTCTTCTCTGAACTGAACAAGTGCTTACAGCGAACTGTTGCAAGCAGAGTAGGAAAGCTTGTGTAGGTAATACACCTCATGTGGCAGAGCAGGGACAGATTTGTGTAGAGCAGCTGCCTTTAGATAACATGGCTGAAATGCTCTCTTGCACCTCCACCCTTTTTTAAAATTACATCTGAAAAGTCTCGGGTGAGATCAGCTGCTTTGATTTCATTTCAGTGCTTAAAAACAAAGCAGAAAGGAGTAAGCCCCTACTCTCCTTAGCAGTGAAGAGTTAATAAATCTTGTAATATAAAGATGGCATAAATACAGTATAAATACTGAAGCAGAGAGGTTTCAGCCTTGCACAGCAGCAATTCAAACACAATAGTATCTGATACACAAACCAGACCAGCATCTCACCTCCTGCTGAGATCTGCTCAGGCCTAGGAACTCCCACGGCTACAAAAAACTGCCAAAGAACCTGGGCTTATTGGGAATTTCAAATAAAATCCCCAGAAGATGGGCAGGTTAATAAGTACCTTAAACCCACTGGTCCCTGACACCATTTTCATGCACCCAAGCGAAGCGGGGGGGTTTCCACACCCCAGGGAGCAGCCACGCAGCTCTCGGGGACGTTACCAGCCGCCTTGGCATCGTCTGCCCAAGCACGGCCCCTTGCCCCTAATTTTCACTTTTTGCACTCCCCTCGAGGAGAGGCAGCACCGTCCCCAGGCAGGTCAGCTTACCTTGGGAACGCCTGTGGCAGTTTCGGACAGGCGGGGGTAGGTGTAGGAGCTGTAGGAATGTCCCTGCTGGTGTGCTTTGAAGGCGCTCGCTCCGTAGGGCATGGCCGGCTCCTGCAGGCCGGAGCCTGACCTGGACCTCTGCCTCATGGCCGGCTGAGGGCTGGCAGGGTCCACGTAGGACGACTTTGGCCTCTTGTCATAGTCATCCTTGCCCAGGCCGTGTCCCCAGTCGCTGTCCCCGTACTCCTTGGGGCACTCGCTCTGCACCGACGCCCGCGACGGGGCGTAAGGAAAGGAATCCCTGTAGTCCAGGGAGGATCCGCTGGGCACCCGCTGGTACTCCAGCTTGAGGCCGCCGTACTCCAGCGCTTTGGGCTTGGTCTCCAGGTGTGCGTGGTAATCCGGGAGGAACCTGGACAGCTCTGGCTGCAGGGGTGTCACTTCCGAGTAGTAGATGTCCCGGGACGTCACCTTCATCATGTGCCCGTTCTGCTTGGTGGCGTAGCTGCCCTTGTAGTACCTGTCCAGCTCCTCCCCGTACACAGCCTTGTCTCGGTACTTCTCCACGACATAGTCTGTTGTAGTGTCTGACTCACTGGAGTACTGGGAATACGTGATATAGCCATTTTCCTCCTGGTGCCTCGGCACATGGTTTGCATTTCCCTGGTGGTGGGTGGGAGGGCTTTCCTTCCGCAGGGAATTGGATCGTGTCACCGAGATATTGTCAAACTCCTCCAGCAGGCCGTTGATGGAAGTATCCTTTCGAGGCTTGTTTCCTCGAACAATAGTCTGGGAATAAAAAAAATTGCTTTTGATTAAATACTGAGTTTTGTTCAGTATTTCCAAAAAAAAACACCAAAAAGGAAAAAAGTCTGTGATTCACCATGTGATCCCTGTGATACCTGTAGCAACGTGTTATGTTCTTCAGTCACATATCTTATTGCTAAAACAAACTCCTCAATAAATAATTACAGTAGGACACGAAGAAATGTTTAAATTCAGTGTAGACTGCAAGCTGGGATTTGGCATGCAACCCCAAGACACTCTCAAAAAGCCCAATTTCAGAGGTGGGTGTTCAGCAGCCAACAACAGAGACATTTAAACCCACTACTTATTTCTTACTTGTTATTATTCAGCTGTCTACATCAAGCCAAACTGGTGGGCTGAATCTGATTTACAGGGCATGGATAAGCTAAATGAGAATCATTCAGCGGTCACTTCTACGCGTTATTTTAACAAACTGCTGGAATGAAAAGTAGAGTATCATTAAGTAGGCACTGAATTTTTTTTTTTTTTTAACAAAACAGTATGTTCCTGAGTAGCAAAATCCCACTGAGGATTGCCTCTTAGTTAACTTAGCATAAAAGACACTGGGGAAAGAGGGAAAAATACTTAACTCCATCTCCTTGTCACACACAGCATCCAGCAAACCACGGTGCACAACCACGGCTCTGGGACATCCTCACCAGGGATGCCAAGTGCTGGCCTTGTTTGTGTCCCACTGTTCAAAGCCTTCCAAAGATCCCCCTGCCCATCCCTACCCCCTTCTGTCCAAAATACTGGTGCTCCTGGTAGGATGGGAGGTGAGCAGCACTTGTTACAGCTCTCCTTCAAGGAAGATCTTCTTTTTTTAGCCAGTACCACCTGAAGGCTGTAACATGTGGCTGCATCCATTTTTCACCTGGAGACTGCCATTGAGCACCACTTCACGTTTACAAACACCCGACAAGAATAAGATGTACAGATGGGTGGCCAGGGCCATAAATCAGCCAGGCTCTACTGAAAACACATTTGCTTTGCTGATTTACTTTGGCTAAATATCTCTGCCTGCATCTTACTTAACTCACTGAGCTTTTCAACAGAGTCACTGTGGTCACTCCAAGGAGATTTCCCTGTGTTGCACACTGACCGTGGTGTATCGGGAACCAACCAGGCATGTCAGACACTGAATGTGGAATACTGGACACCAAACACCACGGAATATCAGATGCTGAATGTGGAATACTGGACACCAACCACCACGGAATATCAGATGCTGAATGTGGAATACTGGACACCAACCACCACAGCATACCAGATGCTGAATGTGGAATCCTGGACACTGACCACAGCACACCAGATCCGGCCTGGTCACTTGCTCTGCACTCGCTGCTTTGTTCCAGGCATGGTGAGGCTGCTCAGTCCCTCCTTGAAAGCACTCCAGGGTTCAAACTTTGTCAAAATAAGCATTTATATCACTAGAAGGATCACAAAACTAACAGGAATGTACGTCTCTGTCTCCCAGCAAAAGGGAGCTGAGAAAAGGCAGGCGAAAAGCAAAGCATTCCTGACCTCATGCTGCTCCCTGCTCTGATTTATGTCTGTAATTACTTGCCTGGTTTGCTATTTTGAAGCCAGTGGTACTGAAACAATAGGACAGCAAAAATAAAGGACAGCAAATAGATCACTCCTTTCGCCTCCAAAGCCATTCAGCAAGACGAGAGGAATTGGTTTCATCCTGCTCCAGCCTCTTTGGCAGGATGACTGCGCTATCATTCCTATTTAATTATCACGTAATAAACCAGCAACATTCCACAATGAAATGCTTATAATTGAAAACAAGATTGAAGTACCCGACTGCCACCCCGCTCCCCTGTGCAAACGCCTGCTGAGGAGGAAAATGCCAATTTAACACTCTCCACGGGATTGGCCTTCACAAAGGAGAGGTTTCCTGGAGCAGCTGCAGGTGTGGTCTGCACGGAAGAGCCTTGGAGCCACAGGGAGCCCCTGCAGCAGAGTGGCCTCTTCCATTACAGGGAAGAGGAGCTGTCCCTCTGCTCCTCCAGGCACACGCCGTCTGGAAGCAGGATTTTCAGACACCTTCAGAAGCAAGATTTAGAAGAATGAAGCTGAGTGTTTACGTGTTAGGGAATTCACTGGTGACAAATCCCTGCCGTTCAGGGATTTTCTGCAGACAGGTGCAAGCGTGGGAGTAACCTTCTCGATCGTGAGGATTTAAAAATAGTACTAATAGTAAAATGATCTTACAGGAAATTCTGATTTTCAAAAACAGCATTTGCCACCAAATCCCCAGCCTGATGAAGCTGTCTTGAATAGCTCTGGGACCTCAGCGCTGTCTCATCCTGACTGATGAAGTTAAGGGGATTAAGAACTAAACCCCTTTTCTTTTATCCCAGCATTTTAAGGATGATCACTGGCAAACAGTGACTTGCAAGTGTGATGGCTGCAATTCCTATTGGCTTCAGATTCTTTTCCATGAGAAAATGAAAATGGCCAGCACAAAGGCAGGATAAAACTTACCTATTCCAGAGGACATTTTCTACTGTATAGTCAGTGCTTTGTCACTGTGAATAACAATTATTAGCAATTATGATACTTATTTATTGCTAATAACAACAACAGTATTTCTATTTGCTTTGGCTTGGTTTCAAATTTTGCATTTCCCTTACATGGAAGGACAGATTTGGTGAGATGCCCCCAGGCTAAATCAGACAGCCTACACCAGCTTGATCTTTTCCAAGGAAACATCTAGCACCACTCTTATCAAAACAACTGTAATGTCCATGGAGAAGAAAATTTAGGAGGTGTTTCACCAAGACCCTGTGAAATACTCTGGATTGTCAGGTGTTTTGCTATCTGAACAGAACTTAAGATGTTTATACACAAATCTGAAGTACATTGTGTAACTCCCTGGTGGGCAGAACCATTTGCTAGGCTGAAAAAACAAATCAATATCTCAAAGAAGGCATCGGTCTAAAGGCGAAATAAAAGTAATTGCTCCGTAAGGATGAGCAGAGCATCAAAATTAAAAAATAAAATCAAGTAAGATGTTACAAAGAATAAAACATATGTTGTACCATGTTAATTTGTCCTGAAGTGATTTACTAGAGAGAAAGTGTGTGCTGGGGGCTGTCCAGCACCTACAGCTTTCCTGGGAAGCACAGGATTTGCAGAAGGAAGCCCGAGACTGAGAGCTGCCATAACCATGGCCAAAATTCCCAAATCTGAAAGCCTAATGTTAGTGCCAGGCCCACAAGGAGTACCCAGGTTCCAAGGAATGACTTCAGTGGAAAGGACTGACTGATGATGTGGGGTCTTGGTTTGGAATTGTGGACTCTGGGCACTGTATCAGTGAGCAGAGGGAAAACCTCATGGGATATACATACAGTGGCAGGAATCACAAATGATGGGAAATTTGAGCTCTAACTTAAAAAGCAAAACAAAAACCTTGAAAGAAAATGTAACAGAGAAGGGCTATCATGGAAAGTGATATAATGGTAATTAGTGTCGTAGGAACTAGATTAGTTTTTCTAATTTTAAAGGCTTTATAAACTGAAAAAAATGTGCTTCCATAGGAGGAGGAGGAGGGAATTCTAACTCTCTCTGTATCCTAGATATATTTACAGAGATTGTTTCCTGAATTTTTTTTAACCACTTCCCGGTCTCCAAATTTTTAAACTTAAGCTTAATTTTCAAAGCTGCTGCAGAGACAAAGCAGACAAAAGCAAAGTACTCTTGGCAAAGCTTGATGGGCTAAGCTTTCCGAGGCCTTTGTTCCGTTGAGCTCGTGTAATGGAAACCCGTGCGAGACCTCGTCACGCACGGAGAACCGGGATGGAGCCCTCCCACGGGCTCAGCTCCCGCAGGGCTCCCCAGGGAAGCACGGGCTTGGCCATGGTCGATACTCCATGTTTATTAAAGCACGTTTCCCAGCGCTTTGTGCAATTGAGGAGGGATCTGAGGAGGGATCGATGGATCTGAGGAGGGATCGATGTTCCCGCAGATGAAGGAGCGCCGGGGAATTTGACGCTGCCGTTGCCCTCATCCATTCAATCAATGGGGCGCAGTCTCTGGGAATTAAGGCTGGGGCTGCAGCTCCCGCTCCATTCCCAGCACTCTCCGGACAGGCTGGGCGCCTGCTGACAGCGCAGTGTCCGGGAATTAAGGCTGGGGCTGCAGCTCCTGCTCCATTCCCAGCACTCTCCGGACAGGCTGGGTGCCTGCTGACAGTGCAGTCTCTGGGAATTAAGGCTGGGGCTGCAGCTCCCGCTCCATTCCCAGCACTCTCCGGACAGGCTGGGCGCCTGCTGACAGCAGACATCCTTCACAGCGCTTCTGCAGCGGCCTGTCCCGCCCTGATAAGCTATAATGGATCTGCCTGCGAGAGAGCCTGGCTCGCCTCCTTTCCAGGAGGAGATGAAAAACAGCTTCTGCGCTCAAATGCTATATTAACCTTGACAATAATGAAGTGGGTAATTAACTGTTTTGCCCTCATGCGACCTTGCGTTTATTGTCTTTAGAACTACTATACTTTACACGCTCGTTAAGAATATATCATCCTTTGTCCTCCCGGAGCTGTGTTTTCAGGAGTCAATGAGGACCTTAAATCTCTGTGATGTGCAGGGTGAAAAGAAAAGGAATTTTAAGGAAAGGTCGCCCTTATAAAAAGCCAATCTAAACTCTGATTTTGCCTCTAGCTAGTTTCTCCCCTCATTTGTATTATACATGAACTAAAAACAGTCTATGCACAGCTGAAAATCAATTTTTTTTCTTAGGAAAAGGTGCATAAAGCACAGATGGTCAGAATAATCTAAGTGATGGATGTGTTGGTAATTTATTTTCTTGTGCTGCAAGACATTCAAAGCATCTGAAGCTGTGTTCATGACACCACATTCTACTCCTCAGTGTAAACAAATACGAACGGCACTTGGGGAGAAAAACTGATCCATGTCATCACTTCAGAAGGAAAACTCTGGTTTTCTCTGTAAGTAACAGAGTTTTATAGCTGCAGCCAAAGGTGTCAGGGGTCTGCATCTGATCTACTCTTACTAGAAGAAAAAGTACTTAGAGGAGGAAGAATTTACTGTGCAGGTGACCACACAATGGAATACACTGCCCAGAGAGGTTGTGGACTCTCCCTCCCTGGAGATACTCAAGAACTGTCTGGACACAATCCCGTGCCATGTGCTCTGGGATAACCCTGCTGGAGCAGGGAAGTGGGACCAGATGATCGACTGTGGTCCCTTCCAAACTGACCCATTCCGTGATTCTGTAGCCCCAAAATAGCTGGAGTCTCTCAAAACTCCTGGAAAGAGACGGAAGCACGACGCAAACCCCTGCTTTTTCCAGCAGCCCAGGGCCAACACGAGGTGGATACTCTCCCTCGTGTGTCAGATTAGGTTTTAAGTCTGAGGTGCCATCCTGAGGGCTGACACCAGGACTGGGCTCGGGGGGAAGATGGGTGGTGAGAGATAAAGACCTGGCCACGTCTCCAGTGGCTGACTGGACATGGAGAAGTAAACGTGCTGCCAGGGAGGGAGAGGGATGGCAGCTGAAGACCCAGTGCCCGGGAAGCTCAGCCGGGAGCCGGGACTGCTGCTTTCAGGTAAGCAGCCCCACTGGGCACTTAAGGCTTTTCCCCATGGAATATTCACTCGAGGACAAGTTCAGACCTCCGAGTTGCTTTTCCGAATGGCAGTGTCAGAGTTATCCTCCCAATCCTTCCACATTCCAGTGAGTTCTTAATTAGAACCGAAAGGGGAAGCTTCATGAGAAAGGACTGAAAAAAATTCCTATGCCTCCATCCCCTCTTTCCCCTCAGTGGGAAGTTTAGGGCACACACAGATTAGCCTGGAAAGAAGCCTTTTTGACAGGAACTCATCAGATACATAGTGAGAAATGATGCTGGATGGGATAAGAGGTAATTTATCACTCTGCACCCTCCAGCAGTGTCCTGTGGGATCTGCTCCAGTTTTGATCTACAGCCTGTCTACAAAACAGCTATTACTCAGAGTTAGTCACAAGGAATACACAACAGACAGGAAAGTATGTCAGAACATCCCTTCCTGAAGCCTGTAATTTAGAGCCTGGTTTACACCTGGAAGCCTCAGAGTTTATACCATTTCTGTTATGAATTCCCTCCCAATGCTACAAATTCTCATTCTCCCCATAAAAACAGTATGAGAAAAAAAGAATCGTTTTGGTATCCCACAGTTCCCTCCTTGGGGAAGGCATTCTGCAGATTGCAGTGGTATTGGGTGACTCAGCTGGGCCAGGATTTTGGGTCTCTGCTCCCTGGACCAAACACACACTTTACACCACAGAGTCACCTGCTCAAACCAGGAGCATGAGGTGGTGTCACCTTCCCCTTGCCATGAAGTGTCAACGCACGCGAGCCATGATCCTGTCTCATGAATTGCTCTAACCCCTTTCTAGGAGATCCATAAATCCCTGTTTGGGACAGCTGTTAGACAGGACCTTTCCCCTGCACGGGAGAAACTGAAGGGCAGAGCAAATCCCCAGAGTAAAACCCAGCCAAGTCAGGCTCTGGGAGGGCAGCAGCCCCCAGACACGAGCCCGTGGGTGCTGCAGGATGTGCCACGTCTGGGATACGCACGCCACCAGAGCTGACTCCAAATCACCGGATGGAAACAAAGGTACAGCTTGAGAGCAGTCCAATATGCTTAACAACACTAGTGCCAGCTGGTTAAAATTCTTCAAAAGCAAAATAATAGAAAACTGTAAGAAAGGGCTCACCAAAACGGCACCGTGTAATTTGTCACCCCGCACAGCAGTTTTAAAAGTTGGTTTCCATAACAACAAGAGCAACATTTCATTATAATCACATTCACCGGTAATTCTTTTGACATCTTAAAATATAGCAACTTTAACAAAACATTTAGTTTTAAAATACCACTGAAATATCTAAATTCTAGTAACCTTTCCTTATTTTTTTAAAATACACAAAAATGCTTGTTATATGTAATTTGAAATGCTATTAGAGAATATTAAAAGATAAAAATAATTATTCTGGGCCTACTTAAACCACATCTGATCTGTGCATGTTTATATGCGTACAAACCTTTATGCATACAGAGATCTCTCAGACACACAACGAATGAGTGAAATGTGACTTAAAACTTTTAATTTGAAAGAGAAAGTGTCTGTATTACTGATGCGTTAAGCAGCACTTCAGGAAGAGGAGTGGACAAATCTCAAACCAAACAATTTCTATTTCATAGGATTTAGGACTTCTAAATTTTTTTTTTATCTAGAGATGGAAAGGAAAAGCAAAATGTCCCATAAAATGAAATTCCTCAAAAACATTAGCCACAGGAATTTTAACTGCCCTCTTGGAAGTGCTGCATTTTCATAAGGCTGGTGACAATGGTCTCAGCACAACAGTGCACAGAGTGGACCTGCTAAGCCAAAAAGCTGTATCAAACCACACCAAAGACTGCAATGTTTTGTCCAAATTCTGGAAAAAAACTGTTCATCAATGTAAAATTTTCCTGTTTTGTCAAATCAACATTTTCTGGCAGGGAAAGAAAATGATCAGTGACCTGGGAAGCTGGATGAACCAGCAGGACTAGGTTCTCTCCCTTCCAAAGCCATGTCACCTGCCAGTGCCTCTGCGTTAGTGGAATTGGGTTTTTCCCCCCAGGGAAGTTGCAAAGCAGATTCAGGAAGATTTACTGAGGTACAGATGTGGTCCAGCAACTGCTGGTGTGGCTTCTGCACCACACAGGATCCCACGGCAGCAATGGGGGAAACCCTCCAGCAGCAGCAGCCCAGAGCTTTCCAAATGGGCCGACTCCAGAGCCAGCTAAAAAACACAAAGCAAAGCTGGGGACATCTGGGGAAGATGACAGAAATCCCTCCCCCCAAGAAACCCAACTCTGCTTTTAGTCTTGTAATGCCAAGAAAGAAGCAGACTGGAAGCCCATGGCATGTCACAGGTCCAGGATCAGACTCTGCCACAGGCAGGGCTGTGTGTGACTTAAACAGGGGTTTGTCCGAATAAAACTATCAGAAGCAAAACCAGTTAATACAAAGCACTGAAGCTCCAGTGTCTCACTGGTACCTCTGAGATCTGGGCTTGGGAACTGGTTTGTGCATGGATTACTGATGCACTACTCAGGGAGAGACGTGGGAATGAAGCCTTCTACACTACAGCTCCTCATCCTCAGCCACGATGCAGGCGGCAGAAGATGAAGCAAGGGCTGGCGGCAATCCTGATGCCTCTTTCAGTTCTGGCATCACCACTTTCAAAGGAAAATGTGCCGCAAAAATGCATCTTAGATCAGGTATGAACTGACTCTGCTGCCCATCTGAACTTGGTGCAGGCACTACCCAGAGAAACTGCAGGGAGGTGGGACAGAAAGTGGAGCCTGCGGGGGCCTGGGGCTATCCCAAATGGATGCAGAGCTCTCTGCAGCCACATCACAATCACTATCAACCTTAACGTGCCTCAGTCAGTTCTCCTTACATCTAATATCTGCAGTCTAGACTGTTATTTCCCCAGGTTTTTATGTGGGGGTGGTGTGAGGAAAACAAAACCCCACTTTTCTCAACAATGGCGTGAGAAACCGCAAGAATTAAACAACACTTCACCATCAGCTCCCCAAACGCTTCAACTCTGGGAACCCACTGCTACACCCCACAGGAGTGGGTCTCCCACACGGTGCTGACAGTGAGACAGCCACTGCCACTGTTTTTAGGGCACAGGGTCAGTATTTTACATCTACATGTGGTTGGTGCTGGGAACTGGTGGGGCACAACCCCGTGTGAGTCTTCCCAGGGCTGACAGGCATTTAAAACAAGCCTTTCTACAACCATGCCACGATCACATATTTTATTGTAAGGGCCACAAAGGGGCTGGGGTGGGATTTCCATGCGGAGAGGAGCCCTGCTGTAGGGGGAGTGGTGTGAAATCCAGTGCCCCATCCTCCCAGTCCTCTCACCTGCACACTGACCATCATGACCACCGTGGTACAGGGCACTGCACACGGGGAATGCAGTCTGCTCTCTACCAGCAGCCCCAATTAAAAAAGCTGAGGAGAGGGACAGCCTGTAATTCACAAAGTCGCACTGCAGCACAAACCATCTTTGTAGCTCGGATGAAATTTCCCTGGATGAGGTTCCCCTCGTGCCCTAAACATGCCCATTAACAAATGCAAGGTTGATGGAGCATTAACCCAATTAATGATCCTGGGACTTCTTTTCCTCAGTGAAAGATTTTTCTGGCTGCAGTTTGATTGAGCTTTCTGAAATATTTAAGTCAATTTCAGTGTGATAAAATTTTACGCTCAGGAAGTAATTGCCTTCATCTGACAGCTCTGACAGTGGGGCACTTGCTCAGGAGGGCAGAGGCTCTTGGGTCACTCCGCTGTGGCCGGGGTCATCTCCTGCTTTTAATTAAAATGAGGATTTTGACAGTCTGTTAATTTAGGAGAAACAATTTGAACTGTATTACGTTTGGCTGCAATACGCCACAGCAAAGGAAGCTTTATATACAGCAGATGTTTGAAGACAAAGTCAACATTTCTGAGTGTGTGGGGCCGGCTCGAGGAGCTCCTGGTGCTCTGTAAACCATGGCAGAGGGCTGAGAATTACTTTCCCACTCCATAAATCATCAGGCAGAGGCAGAGAGCGGAAGAAGATGTTGGTGAGTGCTGAATGCCTCAGTCCCCAGCACCGCAGACCGATGGGACCCACTGCCCACGAGCCCTGCTCAGGGTTGGGACAGTCCCTGCAACCTCAGCTCTGTGAATTTGGGATTAACACCCTGAGCAAGGGCAGGGTGATGCGTGCAGAGCACTGCCCACGTTGGCAGGGAAGGGACTGTCAAGGCACAGCAGGAGAAATTATCCTGCAGCTGGTGATGTGTCAAAAAATGCCTCAGTCCCCTGGTCTTCCTAACACACTAAAATTGGGCATTCCTGGCCACACACATGTAAGGGGCATTTTTTAATCTGACTGGTGTCTCTGACTACTTTGGACTTCTTCAACCTCTCCTGAAAGCTCACTCCATGATTTCAGGGAATCCAGGGATTTGTATTGGATAAAAACAAAACCACAAAATAATTTCATCTGCATTGTAAATCGCAGCATTCTTTCTTCCAAGGAAATACACTACTTTTCCTTTTCAAGGACACTACTGAATGGGAAATGCAGCCATAGGAATGTCCTAAGGAAGTAAGACTGACTCCCACTGAGTGGTTTGCACCTGCAAACATGGACATGAAGCAAAAAGTGCTCCTGTGCAGAAATCTAAGGCGTAGGTCAAATTTACAAGGCAGGTGAGACGAAAGACATGAGGAGCTTCCTCAGCTGATGTTTTAATTATTCACTCCTATAAACAAGAAGTGCAAATCAAACACCTTCTTGATGGGAACAAAGCGAAGCGGGAGATTTCAGAGGGTGCTCTGCAGCAGAGGTGAAGCTCAGCCCAGCACGACAATCCCTCGTGTACAAGAATCTGCTCAAACATTTCTAGGCTAATCTCGATCTGATTCGATTTGCTGGGCTGCGTCGCCACCAAGTGCACTCTGTCCTCGGTGGCAGATTGCTCCTGACACGCTTAATAAATGAATCTGCCTGACACAGAGCAGCTCCCTCCCTCTTGCAGCCCCGCCAGACAGCAGGGGAAGTCAGGGAGAAGGAGAAGGGCAGTGCAGATGCTGCTGCTAAGGGAGAAATGGGGCTGCTTCCCCCAGCCTGGGCTGTGGGATGGGAGCCAGACCTCATCTCCTGCTGCAGAGCATTCTCCCAGGGTGGTTCATTAAAACCGCTGTGTTCAAGCCACATTTCTACTCCTGTACATCCTAACGCTCCTGGAAAGTGCTACTTCACATGGAAGCATAAGCCTTAGCAATAAGGATTTCACTTGCACTATGCTCAGTGAGAATCATTAACTGCAAACTAGGACACAGATACCAATTACTGTTCTGCTCAGACTACAAAACTGTAAAATTCAGTAAAATTCACAATCTTACGTTATCCTTTTAACTCTGTGATCCTGCCAGCTAACTACTAATGCCTGTTGGATCTCAGCAATTAAAAAGCAGAAATGCTCATCCTAAATACTTCTCTTTCATTCACTTTTCTCTCTCCAAAGATCTGTATCTGAAACACCCTTTTTTTCCTGGCCCACACAGTTCATCCCACAGACAACAGAACAGGCATTTAAAAGTCTCTGCAGGTAAGTCAGTGTTGTTCCCTGGTAATACACAGCACTTGTCTGGTGTAATTGGATCCTGCATGAAGGCAAAGACAAGAAAGAAAGCCCAGCAAAGCACTTTCAAGTTCCTAGAGAGCCACCAAAGCCCAGATCTAATCATGTCAGAGCAGGAGATAAAAAGCACATTTATACCTGGAGCTTTGGCTCCACAGGTGAGTGAGCTGCTTGGCAACATTTTTTCCCTCTGATCTTGTGACTCTGTTGAACTAAACTCTGCTGGGATTGAATAAATGTGGCTGTTTGGTTATAATTAGAGATTCACAGAATGGTTTGGGTTGGAAGGGACCTTAAAGATTTCTATTATACGGAACACAGTTTAACGGGACTGTAACCTGTCTGGTTTCTGCTCTGGACTGCAATGGCTCAAACCAAGTGCATTAGCAGCCCCAGGGACAAATACACCACTGAGATGTGATCACAGGATGTGCAGTGACTGAACGACCACTGTCACTGCACGGATGGAGGATGTGGAAGGAGCAAGCACTGCCCTAGCCCTGACGTGGGCTGCAGATGCTGCAGCACCAATTTTACGTGGAAATCCCCTCCCCAGACCTGTGACTACGTGGGCTGAAGCATCTGCCCTGAGCAAAAGCCATCGGGATGCCCAAGCAGACTCCTCCTTACTTCAGCTGTCAGGGTCCGCCTTTGGCACGCATGGATGCGAACTTGCAGAGATTCCCTGCTGCCACCTAGTGCTTCCCACGGCCGAGCACCCCCCCAAACCAGCTGGGAATTTTCTCACTCGGCTTTCGAGCTGAGGGACTTCAGCAGCACCACTGGGGGCTCAGCCAATCCACGGAAACAAGGACTCCCTTAGTGTATTTTACTCCATTTTGGCTTTCTCAGCTGAGCCAAGCGGGAGCCCACTGGTCTGCGTGACTGATCTTGGTAAAACACACCCAGCCTTTCCAAACATTTACTGGGGAAAGCGTTTCCTGCTTCCACCTCACTGTTTATTTTCCACGCTTTGCTCTGGGGGACCATGGCCATGGAACAGGTTCCAGGAGGCATCACCTGCACCTGCCAGGTCCTTCCCAGGCCCAAGCCCTGCCCCTGGCCCCAGGGAGAGCATGGTCAGTGCAGGGAAGGCTTTGGAGTAAAAAGATTGGCTGAACAAATGAGAAGGAGCTACAAGCAACACGAGCAGTGATGGAAGCCTCACCTCCAGGCAGCAAGATGGGAGCGTGGCTCATTTTTCAGGACAGGCAAGCCAGCCAGAGGAGCTACTGGAACAGTGTCCTATAGATTAGTCTTCAGGGACCAACTTCCACGTTAAAAAAAGAACCTGATTATGAGTGTCCTTGCTCAGGATCTAATTCCTGGCTTGTTTCAGGTTATGAAGTGCTACCTGGAGAGTATTCCCAGTCTGGTATTCCCAAAGGAGACCAGATTCAATTCCTGAAATGCTGACACGAAAGTTTGGCCCTTTACTGCACAGACCTATGGGTTAATGTGGGTTTTGAGCTCTAAAGAAGGCTGGTCTGCTTCAGCAGCTGTAGACTGTGAACTCCAAGTATACTTTCAATCTTTGTTTAGTGTACTGCAAAGTTCTGCTCACTCACATAAGCTCTCAATAACAGGACTAAAGCTTGCCCTTGCAAGATTCCTCCAACACCAATATTACCTAAAATCTCAGCGCTGATGCATTTAAGAACATTCTTTTACTAATCATATTGGAGACAACTTTACCCACAGAAGTCTGTAATCTATATTAATCTGTATTAGTGTCTATGATTGCTGCAGGCCCAGGTAAAGTAACTCCTTTGTCACACTGCAGGTGTTGCTCCTGCTTCATTTGAGCACATTTAAAGGACAGCAATAAGATGGAACGTGAAAAAGCTTTTCTTGCCACTTACAGTATTTACTCTGTGTTCTAGGAGAGGGTTTTTTACTGGCAACCTCAGTGTTTCTCTAGGATGGCCAGGGCCTGCTTGCAAACCCTGGTGTTGGTGTGCACAGTCCAGCTGCAGACAGGCTCCAAATGGACCTGGCTGAGCCTGGGGGGTTGTCATGAAGGACCAACACCTTGGTCAGAAAAGGTATGTGAATAATTCATTTTCTGGTACATTAGTTGAACTGAAAAACTGAGGAATAGCCTGTGTTTTGAGTCAGCCTGTAATGATAATCATGCTATTTTTGATTCTCCAAATGAGGCTCCAGAAGAACAATGACAAAATCAAGCTGGATGAAATGTTTCAACAGTATGGAACACAACTGTGTGAAAATGAAAGAGCTGCTGATCAGGAACTCTGCTGCTCAAAAAGCCAGAAACTCAAAACTATAAAGAAGCAGCCAGAAACTGAAACCTAAAAAGAACTGAGAATGTATCAGTTAAAGCATCACGGGGAGAGGCGCTTCCAATGGAATGGAATGGAATGGAAAGGAAGGGAATGGAATAGACTATTTCAGTTGGAAGGGAGCTACAACAATCACTCAGTCCAACCACCTGACCAATTCAGGGCTGACCAATTTAAAGCCTGTTATTGAGGGCATTGTCTAAATGATTTTTAAACACTGACTCTATTGTTGAAATCAACTTCACAGGCAGCAAAAGTGTTCTTCTAGAGGACTTACATAAAACCTCTAATTTTCTGAAATCGGACAATCAGAAATAAGCCCAAAAGTTTCCTCTGTACAGTATAGAACATATGAGAACACACTAACCTAGTGATAAAATCCTAAAACAACTTCCGAGCTGTGTACTTCTTGCACTGATTCATACTGTGGCTCATTTCTATTTGTACAGTCATTAATTTCCTGCAGGATTACACAGAATTGGCAACTTGGCTCTTCTCACACCGAGTTAGACATGGACACTAGATGGCATATTTGTATTATATCTGTACAGGGGGAACAGTGGTAACTGAAGTAGCACTGTCACTTACAGACACAGCAGAACAAATGGCACTCAAGGGTGAAGCATTATCCCTCTGAAAGAAAAGCTTCCACTTCAATGTGTGGCAGTATTTTCTTCCAGGAGCATGTACCAGCAAATGCATTCCTGTCCAGCCATCAAAATAAACTGGAAGTGGGGCTGCCTTACAGGATAATTGCAAATCTGACAATAATCACTTGCAGTTGAAGATAATCACGGAAGAGCTTTGGCTGGAAGGGACTTCTGCCTCCAGTGCAGGGCTAACATGGAAGTCCAATCAGGCTAAAGGGCATTGTCCATCAAATTCTGCCCTCTCCCTTCCAAAGGCTGAGATCCCACAGTCCCCCCAGGCGCTGTCCTGCTGCTCGACCACACTTGGTGGCAAAACATCTTCCTTTCACCCAGAATGTGCTATGCTGCAAGCTGCTGGCTCCTGCCCTTTTTGGAGACAGCCCCTCCACCCTCTCCAAGCTGAGCAAGCACCGGACCGTACGTGCCATTGCAAAACGTGGAATTAAGAAGCAAGTGTGACTTTTCATGATGTGGTTGCAAGGAAAGCCCACGAGATGTCAGCAGCCTTCCAGGTCCTGTCCTGGCAGGAGCTGTCAAGGAGAAGTAAAAATCTGGGAGGGTGAGGAAGAGAGGTCAGGACAACACTGTTTTGTCCATCTGCTCCCATGCTCCTGAACAGTTCTTTATTTCTAAATCCCCTTTTTCCTGGCCAGGCACTTCCCCTGTGCAATTCCACATGGGAGGAGAGGGATGTGGGTTTCCTAATGAAATCTGGATATTCCTGACTGTTCAAGCCCAGACAAGGACCCTCGTTCATCTCCTCTTTGAGGTCTCTGACCATTTGGCATCACTGTGTACAGTGTCCTCCACCTAAGCAAGGAAGCATGTAAAAATAGGGAAAAAATGACACCTTAAATGAGGCTTGAACGTCATTGTTGTTGGGAAAATTTTAAGAGGCCAAACAGGATGGGGAAGAGAAATACTTGCTTTTTTTCTTCTGTCTTCATGCAGAGTAAAGAAAAGCTTTGATTTTCATATCAGAGCTACTGAAAGGGCCACAACCAGCAACTCATTTTCTGATTGTTTTTTCCTCTTTGTAGGAGAGAGGCTGAAATGCATCAGTAGAAACTTTGTGAAGTTTTAAAAATTATAGTTGACTCACCAGGATCAGGGTCATGGCTTGAGGCAAAAAGTGAGAAAAGCTACAATTTTTAGACGAAACATATAGACCACTGAGATATGAGGATGAAAGGCTGAGAAAAAAATGGCAACGCTGTGGTCTGTCCCCTACAGAAATTCTCTGCTCTGCAAAATCCACGTGTTGCAGGACACCAGGTAAATGAACTGCCACAGTGTGCATCTCAAATTCATGTGCACTGCAGCTCAGGGGCATCCAAGCACACGCTGGTGAAGGCATGGAAAGGATGGTGTTTCCTCTGCTCTGAAGGCAGCCCAGCCCCTAGGGCACAGAAGAGGCTCCTGCCATTTTCCTGACAACACAGCATCGATGTTGAGCTGAGGATCTCGCTCTGCCTTCGCTGAGCACTGACCCCTCTGCATCAGCCCTCTGTGCTAATGCTCATCCCAGAGCACAGCAGACACTGCGGGGCAGCAGGAGCCCTCATCCCCCTACACCTGCATTTCAAGGGATGGAAATGGAGGAGAAAATGCAGGGAAAGTGGAATTCCACCGCATGAGCACAGCTGGATTTGCTGCAGAAGGTCATGGGGAGGTCCCAGAAGGTAGGATTCAGTTTTCTTGAAGTCTCTACATATTTGGCCACCCTAACACTGACAGCTGCCTCCCTCCTTGCTCGAGGACAAACTCAGCACTGTGTCACCCTCAAGTTGGGAGCCTTGACCTTGCTGAAGGTGTGGATGGATGAAACTACCCAAAGCACCAACAAAAACTTAGCAGTGGAGGCTTGACGCGTGCAGCAGCACAGACAACTAAAGAATAACCCCAGCATGGTGTTTTTTCATGAACAAATGGCATTTTTCTCTCCAGTGACTTGACAGAAGTGTGGATGCTCAGCTGTTCCCTGCACTGGGAAACATGGGAAGGGATTTTAACAAGTCTTCAGTGCCTCTCTGCTCCCACTGACAGCAGCAGGCATTCAAGAATGTTAATGGAGCATCTTTACAAAGCCAATGATGAGCTCTTTTGGCAAAAATCCCCAGAATAAAGGTTCTGGTGTCTGTTTTCCTGGTATTTTGAATGGAGTGGAGATGCATTTCCCTAGTTATTGATTCTGAAGCTTTCCAAAAATCAAAGGGTGGTAACAAACTGGAGCTTCTGTGTAGCATAAGGGGGAAGACAAGCCAAGCATATTGCTGAGAATAAACAGCAACCCATGAGCCCCAGGTACACATGGAGTAACTACAAAGTACTGCAGCAAGAAGACCAAGAGGCTTGGCATCAGGATGTCAGCCTTTATGAAGCCTATTTTAAGTACTCGCAGACACAGACTGCTCACATTTTCCATGCAGGGATGTTTTCAGTGAAAAATCAGCCTTTTTTCACCCCCTCCTTGTCTCTACCCCTCAAACCCATCAAGATCACCACTGCTCTATTTTTCATGAAGTCTCTGCTGTGCTACACTTGTGCTTGCACCTGAAATACACAATCCTCTGCTGGTATCTGGGTCAGCCACACCGAGAAGGGGAATCCCATTATTGTCTCTCGTTGTTTTTGAAATGAATGAATTTGTACAGTCAGCTCAGGTCTGGATTCAAAGGCTGATATTTCCATGACAAGGCGCCGCCACCCGCGTGCCAAAGCACTATGAGCCTTTCATCCCAGCCAGCACAGAGGCAGGGGGATGACATCCCCCAGGATATCTGAGAGCCCAGGGCGCTGCCTCGTCATCATCACTGCTGCTGCTGCCTTTGAATAGAGGTGGAGCAGTGAGAGAATTTATCATTTATTGGTTTTACCCAAAGGGCTACACTACACACCATCAGATCTGCTTTGCAGGCTGAGAAACAAGCAAACACCATTGAGAAAGCTGCAAAACCTACAGAACTCAAAAAAAGTCTTTCCCTTCCTCTGCCTCAGCTCTGGGTGAAGCCTGAAGCAAGCAAACACCAGTTCTGTCTAAAACTGAAGAAATGGTGCTGTCAAAGTCTGTCTCTCTGATCTCTGCTACTCTTCAGTCACGAAACAGCACCAGTTAGGAGGAACACTTGTGCCTCACACCACAAAGACAGTCAATACTGAAGAAATTAAATGGAAAAGAAATTTAGGAACACATAAGAGCAGAGTCACAGAGCTGCTGTGTGACCTGAAACCACAGCATGAACTAACTCTGGCCAAATGCCTCAGCCTGACTTCATACTGTCACTCAGGGAACAACTGTGAATCTCCTTCTGCTACACATCAATGCATTAATTGAAACATCAGCTGCTGTGTGGAAAACAGAAAAGCTCTAAACCATACTGAGATCTCAGAACCTTTGGTTCCTGTCTTCATGAACTGCAAGTCCATTTTAAATCTTCAGTTCTCAGTGAAGTAATGAAATCCTCAGTGCCAAATACCCTTTAAACACTAAAGGTACTGGTACAAGTGCACACATAAAAATCTGTCTAAATTAAATGGTTACTAGTTTAGCAACATTAAACATTCTTAATTTTAAAGTGACTGCAACTCAGCTTCTCTCTGTAAATTAAGCTGTATCAAAACAAAGCGTGTTAACACTTAACAAATACACAGTAAAGTGGTATCCTGCAATAGAGTTAAAAGCCAATTCTTAGTTGACAGTCAATGCCTCTTAGTTGCTATCAAAACTTTCTAGCACTGTTATGGAGGCCCATTTCAATTAGCTGCTATTGAGTCTCAGGGAAAGAAACAGGGTGGTAAAGGCACAATTTCTTGAATCCTTCAGTCTTAACCCCAGTTCCTCACCTACCTATACCTTTGGGCAAGCAATCAATGGCAATTTGGGTAATCTCCTTCCAAATTCACATTTTCCACCTGCACAGGAACCCCTCCCTGGGTGTCTCTGCAGATGCTTTGAGCTCAGCCCCATGAGGGCACCAGGCTGCAGGCATCCTGTCCCTGGGACCAAATTCTGGGACAATGCTGTGGGATGCAGCTGGCATCAAGGACCACCACGGCCCAAGGCTACATTGGAAGAATGAGCTTGGATTGGGAGCCACATTTTGGCTCCTGGCCCCAGCCCTTTCCTGGCACAGGACAGTTTGGTTGAAAAGCACATCCCTGGAATATGCACATATGTATGATACAAAGACAGAAAAGCAAGAATTTACAATTTCTTGGAAAGAACCAACAGTGATTTTCTCCACTTCAAAATGGGGCTTGACCCTTCACCATGTATTATTTCAGTGGGACATGAACCCAGCCAGCTCTGCACATGCCCATTTGCAGGCCAAGACCCAGAGTTGTATC
This sequence comes from Melanocharis versteri, assembly GCA_013397845.1. Lineage (NCBI taxonomy): Eukaryota > Metazoa > Chordata > Aves > Passeriformes > Melanocharitidae > Melanocharis > Melanocharis versteri. Next base: position 48,836 of record VZTG01007055.1, read on the forward strand.
TTTATAATGCTGAGAAAAGTAATGCAATTTAAAACTTTTTAAGCTTAGGGATTTATAGCTCCAGAACTGCAGGAAAGAGCGGGTATTTCTGCAAGATAATAAACTCCTTTTTTTCCCCCCAATTTAAAACATCTTCATGTATTCATGTCAAAACATCCAGAGATATTTTTGGTGTTAAGAAGGGCTGTAGAAAAAAGTTGGTCTCCTCCACTAGGAGGAAAAAGATTACCTGCCTTTTTCCTCATTATTCTGGGCCTCCATTATCAGAAAGATATTTTATTACAGCAAAAAAAAAAAAAAAAGTGAAGATCTTGGTTTTATCCCCATTGTTCTGTAGCAGCACCCAGCAGACCTGATCAGCAAGTGATGAGTGCCCTTCCAGAGCATGCAGTAAATGTAAATTTAGCAAAGAGCACTTATCAAATATAACTACAGGGTCCACGCTCTCAGGATCATCTGATTTTCCCTTGCTGCAGAAAAATCCACATGAAAATGAAATCCTAAATTTGTTCAGCAGCTGCGTGGCAGGGAGAGGTGCACGGCTGGCAGGGTATAGGCTGCCACCATCACACAGGTGTGATCCACTTGGATGTCAGGATGTGCAACCCCAAAAAACTGCAAAATCAGGGTCAGCTGGTCTACCAGAATCCTGGAATCCTGACAGCTCTCTGTCCAGTGCTGCTCTACCCTCTAAGCCACGTTTTCCTCCCAGCCTGAGCCTCCCAAGCCACAACCTGGGGCTGTTTCCCCTCATTTTCCTACCACTGAGGAGCTCAGCTTCTCCACCGCATCCCACCCCTGCAGGCAGCGGCGGGTGGCAACGAGATCCCTCCCCGAGCTCCTTGCCCGGCTGAACAAGCAATTTAATTTCTCTCCTTCCGTGTACTTTTCCCTCTCTCCCTTGCTCCAAACTGCCTTTGCCTAAAGCACTGTTCTTAAATTAATTATCAAGGAGGTTTACGCTGCAGAGGAGCAGCGTTTTGGGCCTCCACTGGGACTTGCGGCTTTTTCTTCCGCAGCCCAGGAGCGTGAGGGCTCGGCCCCTGCCAGACCCGTGACTCCCGCTCTTCTGAGACACTCCCACAAGTTTTATACACACAATTCCTCTTTTTCCCTCGCAGCCCAGGAGCGTGAGGGCTCGGCCCCTGCCAGACCCGTGACTCCCGCTCTTCTGAGACACTCCCACAAGTTTTACACGCACAATTCTGCAGGGGAAGATGAGACTGGGAAACCTTATAGATATGATTATCTGCACAAAGATGCTGAAGATATGAAAACTGTGATTGAAATTGAAATGAAGGCAAGCTTTGAAATGCCAAAGCTTAGCTAATACACAACTGAGAACAGTGGTCTGGCAGACAGAAGGTAATCCCCCCTGATTAGATAATGCCCTCTGCCCGTAAGGCCGGAAGAGCCAGATCAAACTCTGATGGCTTACAGGGATGGGTTCAAAGAGTAGTCTTTAGAGATTAATATGTAATGTAGTATGGTAATGTAAGGATTCTCATAGGCTGCATGTAAATGTTGTAGGATTTGTATCTTGTATCACATTGGTTACTGGAAACTAGAATATTCATCACAGAGGACGATTTAATGTATTGTAAATGAGAACCTGACACTCTTTTCACTGTTTTCTCTCTATTCTTTCCTTCCTACACTCTCTTTTTACTTTTTCCTTACATCTTACTTCTCTCACCCCGTCTCGCCCTGCTGTCTCCCTTGCATCTCTCCTGCCCTCAAGCCTCTCTCCCTCACTTCTCTGGCCTGCTCTGAGCCACAGCTAGCGGCTCTGAGCAAGGCCCTTCCACAATAAATCCCATAATCAAAAAGTTCCTTATAGAGATTTTTCATCATTAACCATCCAACGAGGAGCAGTTTTTCTACACAATTCCTCTTTTTCCCTCGCAGCCCTGCTGTTAAACGTTCAGATTCACAGCTCCCTCCGGGGACAGCTGACACCTAACACCCACACGCTGCTGGCACTGCTCCGTTAGGTGACACGCAGCTACAGGCAGGCTGAGGGACTGCGAGGGACTCTGCACGGTACCTTCATAGGAGCCAGCTGGATGGGAGTGATGCATGAGGGATCCACCATGGGCTTCGGCCGGTTGGCCGTGTCCGCCAGCAAGCTGTGCCACTGCTGGGGCAGCCCCGTGAACTTCTGCTCCCGGTGGTCGAAGCCAGTGTGGACCCGGTGCTCGAAGTTGGAGGGCCCGGAGATTTCCAGCCTTTTCTTCTTTTTCCCGAACATGGTGGAAAGATCTGGAGAAGTCAGAGGGAAACAGGAAAGAAAAGAAAAAAACACGTGTTTACACTCTGTTGTAATCCTCAGCCATTCTATTTCATCAGGAATTTTAGTAGATGTCATGAGCCAAGTACTCCAGCAAGGAGCTGGAGGCTGTTGGAGGAAATGTGACCTTCCCAGCTTCTCCATCACTGGATCGACCTGGGTTGGCCTGCCTGCCTGGTAAAGCTAATTGCTACAGCTCTTGCCCTACAGGAAGTGAATGGTTTAGTCGATTTTTATTGTTATTTCCTGATGAGACTGAGTTGATTTGCTTTCCTCCTGCCTGTTTTGGCCTTCCTGAGGAGCCTGGAGAAGGCAGCAGGAGGGTTTCAGGGCACACAAGGGAACACATGCCAATAGATTAGCTGGGGCAAGAGAAGTTTCATAGGCAAGGTGAAGGAGGCATGAGCTGCAAACTGAGAGGGATAAAGGTATTTGCTCATTCTACTGGCACAGGAAATAGCCAATACACTCACAACCTGCGTTAACCCTTGGGGTTGGTGGGTCCCACCTTAAAACAAAGTGCAGCCTAACAGTTCTATTGAAGCAGTTCAGAATTGACTTTCTGGAGGACTCCAGAAATCTGCTGTGCAATGCAAGGACAAATTCCTGGTCCCAGGGAAACAGACAGAGGTCCTGTTGCTTTTCAGTGAAATACTGTCCTGCCCTGGAAAAGCTGTCTGCCTGCTTTCTGCTATTTCAAAATCGTCCTCCACCTTGCTCTCTGGGCCATTTCAAGCAGGGCTGGCTAAGCACTTGAGCAGCATCTGTCTGAAACAGCAGCAGGGGGAGGAGGCTGGCAGCTGTGTAAAACCTCTTCTATCACAGCTGTAAAGGTGCGGCCCTGACTTTGACTCAGGAGGTGGAGAGCAGAAGCTCAGAGAAGGAAATACAGTTGCGCTGCTGCTGCAGCTAAAAAGAGATGGGGTGACATATCATTTATTTATTCCACCCTCATTGCCTTTTACTAGTTCATCTAAAGATCAAGTCCATTATTTGAAAATCGATTGCTGGCTGCTTTGTAAGTCCCCCCGTGTATTTGTAGGTGATTGTCTCCCTTGTGCGTGTTTCCTTTAGACAGAGCAGACTTGCTCCTGTTGGCCTCTCTCCACAGGTCTCATCTTCCAAACACCTCTCCATGGCTTTCTACCCTACTCTGAACTTCCCAAAATCTCCTGCTCTGTTACCTTGGATATCTTCCTCACCCTCCTCTCCCAAAACCTCCTACAATACAACCACTTTGATATGTGGCCTTTTCCCTTTTCCAGCATCATAACTGTTTTATTTTTCTTTGGTGCATTTGGGTACCTCGTGGCACTCCCAGACATGCTTCCAAAGCCACCACGGTTGGTGTCTGCTCAGAGATTATCCACTTTCCAGGCTCAAACGGAAGCAGCCAGCAGGTCAGGCAGTAGCTCTCGACCAGGGCTCATCCGCAGGGCTCCACAAGTCGCAGCCAGCTGCAGATCAATGGCACTCCATCGATTTCATTTGCCCTCAGGGATGGCAATCCATGAGACTACTGCAGTAACATCTTAAACCATCAGCTCTAGACATGTATTTTTTCCTCTGATCAATGCCAGGGTTTCCCACAGGACTCGCATCCCAACGCAGCTGCTGGATGCTTGAAGTCCTGCAGAGCTCCACACAACATCGGACAACTAAAAGCCAACAACATCAGCTGGCACAGTGCAGTTTGCTTTTGGAAATGAACAGCACACTCACTCAACAAGACACCAGCCAGCAAGGTCTCTCCATCTCACTGCAAAGCCAAGGCAACCTCCCCTTAGCACAGTCCCTCCAAAGAACTGTAACATACACGGCCGTCACAAGGAAGCTTCATTCCCTCTCACTTCTCCCAAAGAATGGAAATGATGCTGCCTGTTTTCCTCAGCTGTCTGAGGATGGGGGTTTGGGGCAGACAAGTCTGTGAAACCTTTTGCACTGGGCTTGTAAGTGTCCTGATTCAGTCCCCACTGATGTGCTTGGTCCTCATACCTCAAAACAGAAGAGATGATTTAATTTTTTGCATAGCTCTATCGATATGACACGAAATATAAAGGACTTATTTAATCAGGTGTGGAAGCAGAAAACATCCCGGGTAAGTGAATATATGTTCTTCAATACATCTAAAGCCCTTTTAGGAATAAGAGGTACCCAAGTGCTTTGAACAGAAATGATGAAGCTTTCCAGGATGCTGAATAATGTGTGTGTAGCAGAAAACTTCCGAAATTTGTATCAAGAGCGCAAAACGTATGAAGTTCATTTGGGCACCTGCCCATTCACACAAAACAGCAATCCTCTCACAGTTATTAAGTACCCCTAATTTCCTAATGGGATTACTCAGGAAAACATCCTACAGACAACAGGGCTTTATCAGAGGCACAGGGAGGTGGGAGGCTGCAGGGCAGCTCTGCGGAGCCGCCTCTGTGCCATCCCCACGCCAGAGCACTCATCCTTAACTTAATTCTTCCCGACAGCTTCCAACGTAGCCCCGACTGTGCCAGGGCTCCCAGCAAATGCCACCTCTCTGTGCAGCTCCTCCTGTGCTCACCCCCACAGAAGGAGAGGAAATGAAAGGGTATTGGACTTGTAATCTGTTGCTATTTCGGTGGGATGAGCACAACCAGGATGTCTGTCCTCTCCCTGCAGGTGCCTTGCCAAGGGACAGTCTGGCTGATTCCAATGGCACCTGGCACAAGGTGACACTCGACACAGTGGGGCTGGGGGAGCCTGTGCTCCTACTGTTGATGGCAGTGGGCTCGAGCTGGCTTTGGGGGGAAAACAGGACTCATCATTGCACTGCTTCAGTGGGGCATTTCTACAGAAAAACTTGACTTGCTGTAATGCTGGAATGATGCAGCACATTAATTCTGTGCTTGCAGATGCGAGGTCTGAAGGAGGCAGTCCTTTAGTGACAGCAAACAACAAGTTCAGCGCGCAGGACAGCACGACACCTAAAGCAAGCCTGCTCTTCAGCAGGAGAGCCAGGAGTTGAGCCTGTTCAGCTCCAGGCTGCCATGCCAAGGGCTCCTCAACCCACAGCCCAACCATGGCACAGGAGTTAGAGATAAAGGAGTTTCTTAACCAAAGCCATGATGGAAAAAATACGGACATGACACTTACTAGAGGAAAACACAATATTGCTGGGGAAAATCAGACTATGGCACCACCTCTCCTCCTGAAAAACCCACAGCAGTGCTGATCCCAGATACACCACGAGGGAATGGGGAAAGAACAGGGATAGCAGGAGAAATGTGTGAGCTGTGCTCTGTAGACAGAGCTACCCAAGTCCTTCTGTAAGTGCAGTATTGTCTCATTCTTTGTCTCTGCCCAGGAAAGGAGCAGGGCCAGCTCTGCTGGTGCCTGCTGAGGAGCTGTAACACGGCTCCACCCGGCTGCTGCAGGCACCAGGTAACGCTGAGAGGGTGCTATCAGGAGCAATCACTGCTTTTGCTCCTAATGCTGTTTACTGTAGGGCCGAACAAATCGAATTACATGCTAATCAGCACACCCTGCCTGCTAGATCTATGCCAGACTCAGCTCCTTTGCACTGCACTCCTTTCCATGCACAGAAATCATTCACTGAGCATCGCAGTGCCATGGGCTCCCAGGCTGGTCCAAATTTCAACCATGGCCTTCAAGGACACACCAGGACCCCACAGAGGAAATTCCCTGCCTGAAATAATGCCTATTCAGGGTGTGTGATGTGGACCAGCAAAGGAAATCCACTCTGCCAGCTACTGCACTCTCATTGTGCTGCCTCCCAGTCACAAATGAAGGGTTTTTTCCAGCAAGAAGCATCCTACAGTCCCACACTGGAGCAACAGGGTGGCAGTACTATTCTGGGTGCCAGGGGAGCCCGTTCAGACTCTCCCATGGTGGTCTGTGCTCAGGACAGGATTTCCAGCAATAGCTTTCCCACAAAAAGTTAAAGCTCACACCCCATAGCTCACACAGAGGTCAGAGGTTTGCTCACTCTCAAGATTTTGTCCCCATCCTGGGGTTTCCATGAGTTGTCCCTCTCCGGTATGTGAGATTAGGGGGCACTCAGAGACTGATGAACTGAAAAGCTGAAAGGCCAGATTTATGTTACTGCCCTCAAAGAACAAATTTTTGCATTTACATCAAGTAAAATCCAAGACAGTAGGAATAAAAGGAAAAAAAAGGATTACTTCAATCCTAAGGTTAACAGTATTCTGTATCTTTTATCATATCCTAAGAGTAATCCAGTCAACCTACTAAATAAGAGAGAACTCCATTTAACTCTGCCCCGTTTTCTGCTCCCAGTAAAAAAGTCAGAGCCACTTTTTGCTCCCCCTCCAAATAGCCGTTCTTTTAAAGACTACAAAAGCTGGAAAGACTTTTCCTGTCTTGGAATCTTGAAAACTATCAAAGAGCCCCAAGTGCATCCCTTAAGCAGTGACAACAGCCTTGCCATCTCAGATGTCCCCAGCTAACCCTGAGCAAAGGTCTGTGCAATTCTGCCACACATAAAAACATGCAATAACCTTACAACGTTAGTACCTAGAATAATGAAGCGAGATGGGAACTTTTCCTTTAAAACAGAACTTTTAATGACTCTGTCCTAAAGCTGTGTAAGCGCTATTTTTGTCCTGTGGTATTGCAGCAGCAGATAAAGTGTCCCACTAACCCCAGGAAATCGTGTGTGCTCATCGTGACCCCGAGCCACCCTGGGAAGCCCAAAGGATTTCCTAGGCACACCTCGCTGCTGCTCGAGCACGGGCTGGGCTGAAAATATTCCCTCAGGAGGGGCTCTGTGTTCACTGTCTGCCTCAGCCCAGCAACGCGTTCGCTTTTAAACAACCAGCAATTAGTTCATTTTCAATTAGGAAGTGCACACTGCATTAAGCCTGAGAGCCTGTATTTTCTGCAGGGATTCCCTGTGGTTCCTCAGCTGAGCAAGCAGCAGCAGAGCCCTTTTCCCTTGGGGATGGGCATGTTATTAGCATCTAAAAATTGCCTTCGTGCATGCTGAGTATCATCTGTGAGCCCAAAGCGGGGGGCAGCAGCAAGGGCTGTGAAAAGGTCCTGTGAAAAGGCACATTTTCTCCCAAGTCAGCCACACAGCCAAAAAAGCTGGCTACAGGCAGGAGAGTTAATAAAATGCTTCATTTTTAAGAAACCTGACAGAGACACAGATTGCAAAATGGGGAGATGGGTGCAGGTTGCTTTCTTTTGATAATTCTTACTTCCTAATAATAGTTTTCTGTAGCACAAGGACCTCAATTATTCCCCTCCAGAGCAACCCAAATGCAGTAATACATCATTAGCTTTGGCGGCTTCTGTTCCCCCGCTCTGATTAATTGTAACCTTTCCCGATATTTGATCGCAAATGAGAGAGTATGAATTGAGAAGCACAAATTAAATTAACGTGTCAAGGCAGCCTGCAGAGCCAGTGCTCCAGACAAATGTGAGCTGGGCTGAAACTCAATCTCCAGGAGAAAGCAAATGTCTGGGATGGACTGATGGCAGCATAAATCGCTGAGGAATCCTCTGAGTGAGAGGTAAAAACGATGTTGGCCCTCCTTCGGCTCACACTGGTGCAAGGTCCTGCTCCTGAGGCAAGTGGAAGGAGACCAACACATATCTGTGTATCTATACACCTAATACATATTTCATATATCTACTATATTTAATAAAACTACTAAAAATGAGGAAAATTGCTTGCGTTTTTTTTCCTTTAATAAGGAACAGCAACAGCAATAGTTTTGTATTTCCTTTCTGTTTAAGGATGGTTCTGAGCTTCTTGGTGGGGACCCTCTGCTGCTGCCTGCAATCAGAGCATGAGCTTCTTTTGCAAAAAAACAAAAGAAAAGAAAAACATGCAGCATGCCCTGACTGCAGGCTTACATTTTTAAGAAGAATTTATCTCTGTTTTTAACTGAAAATACAGAGAGCACTACCCTATTTTTCAGGAGGTGAAACCAGAAGCTATACCTGGAAAAGCAGAGTGAACTGAAAGAGAAGACAATAAAGTTCACGGAAAGACTCAAGACTCTTAAAAACCACACTGGTTTCAGGTCAGGCCTGACACATTACTGTGACAAAAGGAGAAATCTTGTTGGACTTTACAGATACAATATTCCTAAATACTTTCCTAACTCCCAGAGTGCCATTCTGGATGGATAGGATGGAAACAAACGGGAGACACCTAGGAACCAGGGGCAGCTGCCTGCAGAGCACCTCAAACCAGAGGTACGTGAGTCCTGTGGTCACATCTTGTATTTATTTATCCATTTACTGGTGTTACCTAGAGGGAGATCTCATTACTTCCTTAGATACAAGGTTTTTTGTTTTGTCATGGGAATGAACAACACCTGATGCAGGTGAATACCAGGCTGGCTCACCTGTCTAATGAGGGACCCCATTTCCCATGATCCCTGCTCATCCCTCTGCTCCTAATTATGATTGGAGCATTTCAATTTGGGAACAATAAAACAACACCTTCGAAAATGTTCTCACGTACTCTTCTAATGATGATTTTAAATGCTGACCCTCTGGCAGCAACAAATAGGATCAACAAATCCTGAATAAACCAAGTCAGCTCACATTTTGAGACTTTTACCGTTCTGCTAAGCTCTTCTGCACACAAATAATGAACTGATAGAAATGAATCACCTGTGACCACATCGTTTTTCCAGAGTATTTTTTCAGTTCAACCAAAGCACAGAAATACCATTTTCAGTGCACGCCCGTGTGAGCTTTAGCATGAAAAGCTTGATGATCAATAGGATTCAACTTATTATCGTGGATTTTCAAGGTGTCTGGTATTTTTTTGAGATGGGACAGACTTCTAAGTCGTTTAACCACTACTAAAATACATGCTTTAATCATGGAAACGTATGTACTGACGGACTAGACCAACAAAAACGCCTCTTTCCCAAAGCCCCTCATTTACCCTACGGCATTCTGCTCATTTCAACCTTAGGTCAAATCAGCCAATTTCTCAGAGTTTCTATGTCACTGCACAATATAATAAAAACACATTTAAACAATTACAAAGAGCCCAGGACTTGTCATTGTCCACGATTCTTTTCAATCCCACAATACCTTGTTTATGGTTGAAAATGCCTTCGTTTGCCACGGCACAGCAGTGTGTCTCTTGATAGCTGGCCCATGAGACATACCTAATAGAAATGCACAACGGAACAAAAGACAGGAAAAAATAATAACAAAAGCCAATGTACGCTTCCAGAGAAATACTAAAAGCTGGTACAGAGTGGCCAAACTAGGATTGATGTACTCCAGGGAACAATACTCATTCTTCTTATTGAAAGCTACTCTTGTACGAGGACTCATTTCCGCACACTGACTGACATGTGCTTTCCTAATTTAGAAGTCTTGTGATTCCCAGTGGATTTTAATGCTCAGTAATTTTCAGCTGAGTAGCTTAAACGCATATATTGTAGTCAGTCACTCTCTATTATCTTATACACGTGCACACATAAATAGCAACGCGGAGACGGAGGTTGGTGCAGGGAATTAGTCTGCAACAGCTCTGGGCAGATTAAAGAGGAAACCCCCCCTCAGCCCCTCAAACCCCTGGAGGTAACTCAAATAATTTCTGTCCCTAGTAAGCAAAAAGATTCCAGATTTGCAGAAGCAAATAGTCCTCTGGGTGCTCAGCTTGAGATAATTAATGGTATTAACTTTGTAGGAAACACTGGACATCCACAGGGAGAAGGGATTAAATAAGGCACCCATTAAATGAGACATCCTGAGTCTCGAGTTACTACTGGAGCTTCAGTTGTAAATAATTTTTTTTCTGAGTTGATATTAGTACTATTTTAAGACAGTTCTGTACTGTTCTATACTAAAGGATGCAGGTACTCTATTTTATGTTTTCAATTAGAAAAAAATACGCAGTAAAGGAAATACTATCAAGAATGAAAGGGATGATATATCAGCAGAAAAGACAAAGTGAGCAGAGAGCTCAGACCAACCTGCAGGAAATATCAAAACCAGAATTGTGAAACAATATTATATAATTCTGAATATTAGTAAATATGGACATTCCTGTAGGTTGGGATAACTGTAGGATAAGAACTGCAAGGATATGAAATTCTACATTTATCAAAAGACTGAGCACAGTGCTTGAAAAGTACTTGGAAAATTGTTTTTATAAATCGTGCACGAGGTTACACCTTCTTTGCATTTTGGGCCACATCCTCAGTGGGGTCTGATGGCAAAGCCTCAGCAAAAGAGATAGACTGGCACCGACCTGTAGCACAGCAAAGGAGACACTAAAACATCTTGGGCTTGCATGTAAAGCTTTAGTTTTAAGTCTCTGAGTTTCCTCCCCCAACACTTGATGATAGCTGCAAAGCCAGCATCACGGACATACAGAACCAAGGCTGGAAGAGACATTCAAAACCAGCTAGCCCAACCAACACCTCCCTTGGGCAACTTATTTCAGTGCCTTTCGGTGAAAGCATTTTTTCAATAATCTAATCTGAACCTCCCCGGGTGCAGCTTAAGGCCATTTCCTCTTGTCCTTCCAGCTGAGATGCAGCGGAAGAGACCGACCCCACCTCGCTACAAACTCCTCCTGGGTGGCTGTAGGAGCAATAAATTCCTCCCAGCCATCCCAGTTCGCTCAGGCACTCCTCCTAGGACACGTTTTCCAGAGCCTTCCCCAGGAATGTCCTTTCTGAAGCGAGGGGCCCTAAACTGAGCACATCCCTTGAGGTGCAGCAGCACCAGCGTGACCTCAGCAGTGACCACAGCACGGTAGGCTGCAGCAGGGCTTTTCCACAGCTCCCTGGAAAGACTTCTCACAGGACTGCCTGGTTTCTCAAAAGTGCCTGTAATTACTGTGGATGTATTCTGATCATTTTTAAAAGACAGCTTTTACTTGGGAAAAAAAAAAAAAAAAGGAGGCAAAATGTTTTCTAGGTCTTGAAACCAACGGATCTTGAGCTGGTTGCATCCAGAGCTGCATGCATCCATGAACACACCAAAACCACATCAGGGAGGGGCTCCAGGGGGGTGCCTGCCCCAGCACAGGGGATTTTACAGCCCCCAGAGAGTGTCCAGGAGGGCTCTGGAGTTGACCTCCTGCCACAACTCCTCACTGGTTACCTTTGCATTCCACACACTTCATTTTCCTACAGTAATATTCACTGCATTTCTTATTTTACTTCTAAAACACTCCAGCCTGTGCTGGCTCTGAGGAATTGCTCTATTACCATAACATTTGTAAAAAAAGGTTGCTTTCCAATGACTGATCAACAGCAACAGATGCTTCATTATTCATTCATTATTAATGGCAAGCCTCCCATAAGAATATTCTTTAGGATGAAACACAGGATCTGACCTGTGTTTGCGAGGAAATGGCGCAAAATCCGTTTATTTGGTAAATCAAAATACCTTTAAAATGCAAACAAACATATCTATAGATAAATGTATCCCCAGCAAGTGCCTGGAAGATGAGAATCATGCCTGTTGTTACCACTGCAGGTTCCCTACCTTTCTATCTGGTTTTACTCCGCGTTGCTGTAGCATGCAACTGAAGGGAAAGTATTTCCACAGTCTACAATAAATCACAAATGTGTGGAGTCTACCTTAAATTTTTTATTCCTTACACATTTTCTCGTCTTTTTTTTTTTTTTTTCCACTCTGCCTTGTGCTGGAAAACTGGTCTGAAAGTCAATTCTTATCCTATTACCTACTGAGTTGCTGTCAGGCCATACTCTGTTTCCACATTAAAAATGAGAACTGATCCCTTGAGGGGTTTCCAGAGCTTACTGTTCATTACCTCCTTCAGAAAGTTTACCATAAGCTCTTTATACAGAACACGAAATGTTTAAAAAGCGATGTCTGCTCAGTCCTCCTCCCTCTGGATGAACCCCAGCGATCAATAACTGCATCTGAGGAATTCCTCAACACGGATTTTTTCCAGAGCTAAGCGACCTAGCCATGCAGACTTTGTGTTCTGCCACCTCCAGACAGCAGTTTGGAAATGATGGCTCTCACCTGCTCTCTAACTGGGAGGTAATGAAGACTCTTTATGCCTTATCTCTGAAGCTTATTTGGAAGTTTTCAGACCAGAAACAGAAAAGCAAACAAAAACTGCAGTAAACCAAATGAAAGAACCCACATGTTTTTATCTCGGTGCAAATCCAGCAGTACGAATGCTACCGTGAGGTTTTTATTGTTTTCCACCTTTTAAATGCCATAAATAAAAATGTTTTTTGGCTGCAGGAAGGTTTTGAGCAACTGGAGGGGTTACTGTATCTCAGATAGCCACCACTGCCGCCTTCCAAGAAATGCTGCTGCTACAGGAGGTGGCTCCCATCCCTTTCTTCCAAGGAAGGATGCACACATATGAATCACTGCATTTTGCTGGGCCCATCCAAACACTGTTTTGGGGAAGAGCCTCTCCAGGCCCTCTCCAGGATGAGAGGTTTCATCTGAAATGGTCCAGAAGGGCACTTCAGCCTCTCAGGAAAAAAACAAGGAGAAGAGTTTGCCAGGTAAGTGAGCAGCTAAGATGACTCCCAGAAATCTTGCTCTGGAAACGCCACGAGAAGCTGCCATGTGACTGTGTGTACGAGCTGATTCAGCTCCCAAACTTTTAGACAATTATGTTAAAAAGCCACTTCTCTCCCAGAAGAAACACTTCTGCTGGAACAACATGGCATCATCCCTCCCCAGTCTGCACTGACTGATTTTACAGCAGCTCTCAAGGCTGTCTCGTTAGGAAAACACCATCATAACAAGGAGTCTGTGAGAGACGGCAAGATCTTCTCCAAGTATTTTCTGAAAAAATCTTATTCACCACTGAGGGCGAGATGCTGAGGCTACGCAGAAGTGAAGAAGTTTGCCATCACCTCTCAGCAATCAATGGCTCACAGATCCCCAAGGTTCCCAGGTGTCAATGACCCATCAGACTCTAGCCCCTCTGTTTACATTTAAATAAACATATCTCTGTTTAAATTTTGCGTATTTAGACCTGAGATTGCAGGTCCTTCTTAAAGGCTCAGCATCAAAAACACACCATCAATTAGAAGATAATAACTAACAGAAAAGGACAACATCTCTGCACGCTGACTCTGATTGCATTCACTGCTGTTTCCAGAGGCAGGGAAAGTCATTAATTCATTCATTCCCCACTTCGTTATGGAATGACTCCAACAAAGCTGCTGATACAACTGGGAAATCAAAAGATGAGCCAGGAAAGTGACTGCAAAAAAATGCATTAAGGGAACATGTGTGGTTATGTCAAGTGGCAGGGCTGGAGTCAGCACTTCAGGAAAAAAGGGACTGCAGAGCTGCTGGCTGAGAGGGAAATTAAATGTGCAGGAGCTCAGATCCTAATGGAAGTATTTTCTTACCAGAAAAAAATGATGGTTTCTTTTCTAATGAAATACGCTGTCCTACAAAATCTCTCATTTAATTCTCACCGTTTCCCTCTTGTACTAAAATATGGAATCACGTAAAACTCAAAAGCTATTTAAGATATTGTTAACCCCCCAAAATATCAGTTTAGGCTTTTTCTCAAGTTTTGGACATAAGACTCAATAAATACCCTGGTATTTTCTGTTTCAGCTGATCTGAAAATTGGCTGTGCTCTAGGTGGGCATCTGCGATGACTGACTGTTTGCTTCATGGGGAAATAGAAAGGTTTCAGAAAGATGACTTTAGGGCAGCCTTGAGACTCGAATTGTCTGAGACACCACATGTGGATGACCAGAACATCTTTTTACGCTCTACCCCTGTAATCCAGTCTCTGCACTCCTTGCATCTGCACCCTGTGCACCCACCCTGGGGGTGTAACTGTGCCCAGCCTCGAGCTCAGCCCTGCTGACAACACTGGCTTTCTAAATGATTTCTACCTTCTTCAGGATAAAGGCAGGAAGATGTCCTGAACTGCTTTCAAAATGATTATGCAAAGCACAGTGGGATGTATCATACCTTTTCCAATAAAACTCCCTTTTAGTACTCTGACAGCAATCAGCTGTGTTATTATAACTATTCTTTCTCCTTGTAACACTCGGGCTGAATGTTTTAAATGGAAATAACATCATCCTGTCCCCCCGTGTTTCTTACTTGTGGCGTGCCCTCGCAAGTAACCAACGCTCAGGATGCCAAAAGCTGAAGGCTCAGCTCGCCCACGTAAGAGATGTGATATGAATAAATCAGTGCAAAGTCCATGTGAGCTCCTTCTCTCTCACTAGCAGGGGCCCAGGCTGGAAAAGCTGGATCTGCACTGGAGCTGCCATGCAGCCTTTAACTACCCGTGGTATCATTTTAAAATATCAGTTCATTCAGGGTATGGATTCATTTTTTAAAATATGAAATATACAGCTGGGTACCTACAGAGAAATGAAAAAAAAAAGTGTATTTACTAGGGTGGCGTGACACTTCTTTTACAGGGTTTGACTTACTGGAAAGGAGTTTCAAAACTCAAAGGAAATTCCAAAATTCGAAGAGCTCTATCGTGACTGTCACTCTCAGCCTGCTTAGGGCAAATCTCCCACCTGAGCACCTGGATCCCAAATCACACCTAGAGCAGAGCTGGGTATCCGTCACTGTGCATTTTGTACCTCCCCAAAACTCATCTTCAAAGCCCATCTCTCTTTTCCCCACTGCAGACCTGTCTCATCTCAGTCTTGGGCTTTCTGGAGCATCGTTTGGGTCCTGATGCAACTGTGGTTGGCTTCAGGGGGAGAACTCTCACCCAAGAAATAGCCACTTTCTTCTCTGTTTCCCTCTACTGAAAATGGGAAGAATTGGAAAAATAACTCTCCATGGTGGCAGCACATCCAAGAGCAGGGGAGGAGGGACACAGTTGCCTTTATTTAAGGAAGCCCACATCCCACTCCCTTTCTTTGCAACAGAGGCCAGAGGAGACGTCATCTCCCTCCCTCTCCTTTGCAGCCCCTATCTCCCGTTTCCCAGTGGAAACCAAAGTTCCCCTTCATCAATATTTTCTAAGCCAAGATTTTGTAAATCTGGAAGACGACTGAGCTTCACATTATCTGGTCTGAATCCAGCAAGGCTTATGCTGATCAGAAAAGGAAAAGGAATCAAAGTTTCCGACTTGGAAAACCTCTGAGCCAATATTTGTAAATAAAGTCTAACTTAATTACCAATATATGTACTTT
The DNA here is from genome assembly GCA_013397845.1 of Melanocharis versteri. NCBI lineage: Eukaryota > Metazoa > Chordata > Aves > Passeriformes > Melanocharitidae > Melanocharis > Melanocharis versteri. Next base: position 64,256 of record VZTG01007055.1, read on the forward strand.
TCAGCTGTCCAACTCTGAGAGAGCACAATCCCACTGGGATGAAGCAATCACACTGTTTAACATGCAAAATCACTCCTCGCCTACCAGCTTATTAATAGGTAGTTTTCTAATTCAGAGGAAAAGGCAAAGAAGAAGGGCAATAATCTGAACACGAGCATCTGAAATGCTCCACTGAACTCTGCTCCAGCAAATATAAGACAAGACCTTTTTCTCTTTTTCCCCCCTCCAATGACAGCTTTGCAGTGCTGCTGGCATCCATCACATGTGCAGAGGCAAATGCTTCCACACTTGGTAATAATCAGAGCAAGGGAATTATGGACTGGGAGGAGGAACTACAGGGTTTTTTTCTCTTGGCTAAAGGCATACTTCAATGTGAAAAGCTCGAAGGGAACTCAGTAGTAGCTTCCTTCTCCATTTCCACTTTCCAAGCAGAGCCAGGACTCCCTGCAGCTCTTCCACATCACCTGTTTTTCCTGGGCTCTCAGTTTTGCCATGCTCCTGCTCCATGTGCTGAGCTGGGGCTGGCTCCCAAAGGACTAATTCCACCAGCTCCTGCCTATCCTTTCCACACCACTCCTTCGTTACCCACTTACACAAAATAACCTCCCAAATTTCATCTCGAACCCATCTTCATCGCCAGCTCTGTCCCTACCTACACTGTCACCTCGGGCTACCAAAAAAAAATTTATCCCCCTCTCCCTTTTTCACTTGCAATGTTTGCTGCAAAATAATACAAGACCTAAGAACTGCTCTCAACAGAAAACTCCTCAGGGGAGCAGATAAAAAGGATTTCCCTTAATGTAATCATGAACTGAAATCAATAAATACATAGCAAGGCAGTACAGAGGCAAACTTGGGCATTGCAAGGATTAGGTAGGAAATTTATATAAACTATGATTACAAGGACAGAGTAAAGAGCAAATATAAACATAAAAGACACAACCAGAATACAATATTAATAAATTATTAACATGGCGGGTTTTAGGACAAATGTTACACATTCTGTATCTCTATAAAATCAGCTTTTGAAAGCCTAAGACATTAAGGCTTAATCAGAGTACATTGTTTTACAGATGAGATATCACCAGTCAGTTAAATTGCAGGAATGAAAGTGGGGGTTTAATTCAAGCTTCTCTAGGGAAGAGATTTGTTTGAAAGAGGTCAATTAAGCCTTCCACTCCAGTTAATCCCTTCTGTTTATTTCAAAAAATCTGGAATAAGGAAAAAAATTACAATAGGCCAGCAAAGCAAAATTTTCCTATAGATGCACCAAAACAAAAACCTGCAGGTCAGCTTGCCTTCAGCTGGGAGAAACACAAGCAGAAATTGCAATCAGTCTGCATTTCATATGGATGCATCACGTGGAGATGATTCAGACCGAATTATTCTCCAAATTAGCTTTATGAAACACTCTCCTCCCAAGGAAGGCAGCAGTGCTTGAATTGGTTTCGGTAGAAGTTAATATTTTAACCTGCACGTCTCATTTGGAATGAGTCTCTGCGGGGAAGGACAGAGGGCAGAAGACAGTGGACCATCAAAGAAACTATTTCCATTATTTTGCATTTTCCTTCAGAAGTCAGCAGCTGCCCCCAGCCCCTTTTCCTCACAGCCCTCGAGCTGTTCATGGCACTATTTACATATATTTCCCTTAAGCTTTTGAGTCACCACTGGTCATTTAGGTCAATACATTTGTTTCTGCTGCTCTTCTGAATATTGATGGGCTTCAATCTTTTTTCCCCTCTTTCTTTGGTCCTACTGTAACTCCTTTCTGAGCATCCCACAGCAAAGCAGCAAATGCCAGGCAAGCCCCACGCTGTGCTGCCCATCTGCCCATCCCCGCTGCCGCCTTCCTCCTCACCCCGTGATCCATCCGCTCCGCAGTGCGCCTGATCTTTGTGGAAGGGCCTTCTGTATGTTAAACACTACCCGTCCTGCTGAATCAGAAATCAGGAAAAGCAGCATTATCCCCTCCCACAGCCAGCGTTGTAGAGCCTTTTTCAGTGCTTCACCAGCACCAAGCTCTTTTCCACTGGGCAGGTGAGCAGCCACCACCGCGCTGTGACATCCCCCGGCCAGCAAAAGCATCAATTCCCATTTCCTTGCCGAGACATCAGTTGCATGGAAGCGTGCTCCCAGCACTGAAGAAAAAGCCCTGGTCCATGTGCCTGTAATAAGGATGCAAGGAATAGGCAATCCCTACAGGGAAACCAGTACAGGCCAACAGGGTGGTAGGAAAGAGAGGGGTCTGCAGTGGGAAATGCAGGAGTGGTGAGGGCAGGGCAGGAGGCACAAACACAGGAATCGTGTTGGGTTTCTCTGGGAAGACGAGCAGCATGGAGAAATCAATGTGAGTGGCTCCTAGAGGAGGGGAGGCTGAGCCAGAGGGGACAGATGCAATAGAAAACTGAGCAAGTGAGGAGAAGCCAGGTGAGAAGGAGTTGAATCAACCAAGTAGCTTTGATTTGATTCAGTATTGAAGAGGAAAGGCTGCCCAGCAGCTCCTAAAGGGGAGGGAGGAGGATCTGATGAGCCACAAGGTGAAGTGATGGTAGCACAATTAGTGTGGCAGCTGCTGCGGGTCCCCTCTCCTGGGTCTGCCCTCTGTATTTCCCCCAGCACCCTGATCACTCAGAATTGAGTTAATTGCACACAGACACATCAGCTCCCTTCACAAATTCATAGAACTCCTTTGGGCTCAGCTCTTTACCCCTCTCTCTTTTCCCACGGAAGCAAGACTTTATGAGATCAGTAACACCCCATCTCCATCCGTGGCCTCAGGAAGATCTCATTTATGCAGGAGCGATTAAAGGGGTTCACTTTCTGGTAAAGAACTTCCACTCCATTAGAGTACATGTGCTTTGTCCCATGCTCTGCCTTCCTTTAAAAGGAAAAATCTGCTTTCACAGCTGCCTCCATGGAAACAGCAACTCTGTGGTGCTGGCAGTGCTCCAGGCTCAATGGGCTTGGTGCAAACGTGGAAATCTGCATTTCTTGATTGCAGAGTGCCAGGATCCCAGAGCCCAGCCAGCTCTCCTCTGGCTTGTTGGACAGCACCAGTGAAGTTCCTGTGGGTCAGATCTCACACTTGGCAACATCAGAACAAGCCTGCTGCTAAGGCAATGCGTGGAGAGAGGAGTAGTAGGCAATGCTTTTAACTCACACACGTCCTCACCTCTGGCAGTGCTGATGTGGATTGTGGACTACTGAAGCAGCTCAGAGAGATGGAGGTAACTGCTCAGCCTCCCTCCTGTAACGAGCTTTGAGACCAAGCACCCAGCAAATGTAAATTAAAACAAAATTCCTCCAATTCCCATTTTGAAAAACTTGCTTCCCCTTGTGCTCTGCTGGACATGGCCCCCCCCATTCCCTGCTGCAACCCTTGGCAAGGCCACAGCTGGTGGCAAACTGCAGCAACACCAACTGCACTCCTGGGCTCCAAAGGAGGATAAATTACTCCTTTGGCCCCTTGGATCTCCTAATCTGAAGCTTTCAGACTATCCAAGAGGATGCACAGCAGCTGCACAACCAGAGTACAGGTAGAGAAGAGAGGATTTGCCCTCTGGCTTGGGAAAATCCGTCCACGTGTAATAAAACACATAGCTCTTCTATAATCATTTGTTCAGCTCCATAAATCCCAGGGCATAAATCAGGCTGTCAGGAAGAGCAGCTCTGAAGGAATCTCTGCAGAAGGAAACAAACCCCAACCTCTGTGACCACCTCCAGCACCAGGGCCCATGACTGGGGAGCTGTGCTGGGGGCCATTCCCAGTGCTCTGTGTGCTCCACGTCCCTTTGCTGCCTCTGACTTCAAAGGAGCTGCTCAGCAGTAGCTCTATAAACACCAGCAGAATGGGGCTCAGTGGCAGCTTGTGGTGAGTATTAGGGAAAAGCAAAATTCAACAATCCCTAATCGCCCTCCAGTCAACAGTACCTGCTTAAATTACTGTTATTATGGCAAAGATATTGAAATTGCTAACACAAACACAACCGAGGGTCGCTCATGTTGGAGCCTTCCACCAGCAAATATTTTACTTGCTGCTAAATATTTTCCCTCTCAATACAGGAACAACACCCACGGTGGCCGACACCCAGTGATGAAATGATTTGCAAGAGGGTGCCCTGCAAGAAGGACACAGCTGGTAAAGGGGGAAAAACTCATGCCAAAGGCCCCTGGGAGCTCACGAAGGAAAGGCTGAGAAGGAATTCACCCATTCTGCTAGGAATGATTAAAAACAGTTACAGAAAAGATGTGAAGAGAGGCCAAAAGAAACATCCAGCCATGTCTCAGATGAAAACTGAAGTATGTCTTTTTAACAAAAAGGACATGGCACATTTGTCAAAAATACTGTTTTGGAGAACATGAAAAACAGCTGGGGTGGAAGAAGCAGGCCCAGATGTTTGCAAGGTCTTATTCAAGGCAGGGATTTACAGAGCATCTTTAGGAGTCTCCCCACCACCATCTCTAAACACTCCCGTATGGGTGTCTCCCAGTGCCTCCTCCAAACACCGAGATGTGCACACAGACCCGGGCCAGCACAACTCCGGTTTTTCTTCCCTTCTCTGGCCATCCTGCCCAGGTTGGTTGCTTAGAATCCCAGACCCAGGAACGGTGATGAATGCTTCCCAGCTGCCAAAGCCAGCAGAAAGAGGAGATATGTTCAGCAGGACCACACCCAACGGACCCTAAGCCTTTGGCCAACGTGAGGTTCAAGAGCCATCCCCACCAAACACTGCACTGGGTACCAGGAGCCCTCTGCATCCCGCAGGATGAGGCCCCATGGATCAATCCTTGGCACCCTGCCTTGGGGAGTTATGCAGATGACTCAGGTCCCATCAGCAGCGATAAATTCAATGAGCAATGGTATTTCCACACACAGGGAAAAAGTCTGAACACGTGGTAAAAACACCACTTGTGCAGACAGGGAAAAGATCCTGAGCTGACATAATGCTTTACACATCACTGAAGCTCAAGTAACTGCAAAATCTGGCCCAGAATACCTTTTACTTGGTTATGTGCTGGTATTGCAGAGGATTTTTTAAAACACATTTCTAAACCAGACATCTTAACACCCCCGACCCCAGCTCCACTTAAGGAATTATGCTGATTTAACTCTTCTGAGGGGCTTTGTCTGAATCTCATTGAATGGATGCCAAAGAGCCAAACTCATCCTAGTTATTACAAAGACTGCAGGTTCTGCTCCCGGGGAAGAGCTGGATCTGCTGCACCTCTGATGCAGTCCTACCCCAGAGGAGTCGCTGCCTACATGGAAAAGGCAGAGCAGGGAAACACCGAGTGGCACAAGCCCCGTTCAGCTGCAGGGTGATTTGTCCACACCACCCCAGGAGCCTGAGCTTGATTTCAGACCTTTGAGACTCCTCCCTTCCTCATATGAGCATTTCCATGGGAAATCACAAGCCCAGAGGTAGAGGCACAGATCTGATCTGATGCTAAGGGGGGTTTAAGCCCTGATCCTACACACACAGAGGCATAACTTTATTCCAGTTGTTTGGTCTGACAAGGGTTAACAAGGCTATTCCTGTGCGCGAAGCAAAGCAAGTACCAAAGTTTGCAGGACCAAGGTCTGGTTTTCTTCCCTGAGGCAAGAAGTTGCTTATTTTGCCATTGGTTTAATTGGAAAAGTTACCATTTTTTTTGGAGCTGCCCTTTGCCGCAGGCTCTAACTATTTTGAACCTTTTCAAAATGCCACTGCTAGAGCCACTTTATAAAGCACCAATAAAATTAATATTAAAAATGACTTTGCGCATAATTCATGGCCTCTAGAAACCATTTCTTATTCGACTGGCAAACCAGCCAGTCGTGCATTTTACACTGCTTTCTCATTTTCCTAGCTGTGATGCACTGCTTTAGCAGCAGCAGACCTGTGCTGCACGTGTCAGTCAGACAACACACAGGAGACACCCCAGTGCCAGCATCCATCCAGTGGAACCACCCGGGACGGGATGCAGCCGTTTGCTATCTCACATCGGGGGCGAATCGGGCAGTTACAACAGATTTACAATCAGGCCGAATCAGCTCGGGAGACGACCTCTGCAATATCTGTCCAGGTACAAAATGTTCTACTTAATCTGCCTATTTGTTTCCTCTGGATACGTTAGCTTGAGAATTTATGGCAGCAATGTTTGAAAAGCAGCGAATTTTATGCAAGTATTAGAGAAAACCCCTGGGAAGCATTTAGCAGAATAAACTCAAGAAGTGGTACCAGAAACATAACTGAGAAAGCTTGTGCTATATACAGCTACGGTATGAGCGTTCATTTAAAGTAATTAAATTAAAGAGTTGAAATATCTCATAAGAACTGTCTACAATACGCCACAGAGGAAGATATATAAATCAAATAAAAAACCCCCGATGAACATCTAAGTCTCACAACTGTTCAATCCCTTCAAAATAAACCCAGGTCAACATTATGCTTTATACCCAATTAAATATGTTCAAGTTTATATTTATTAACAGTCAGCTCTGAAGCCCCTGGTTAAAACCAGACGAACTGTAATTTTAAAATATTGGTTCAGACAGCCTACACTACACCTAATTTGTGATTTATACCACACTTGTGGACAAGGTCTCACACAGAGAGAATTTGAACAAGATATAAAGAGACTCCTGAAATCAGAAGCTTGAAGGCTATTCTTAAAAACAGGGAAAAAAAGAAAAAAAGGGAAGTCAGCTCTACTTACAAGCTGTTATTATGGCAAAGCACTGTCCAGTGTCTCCACCACCTCGAACTTGAACATTAGGCCTTACCAACATTTCCCTGAGGAAATCAATAAGCTCTACCCCTCTTATGCAGCTTAAAAAAGTTTAGCCAATTCTCCTAATGTAGGTTGCACCAGAAGGGGAATATCGTAATTCTTTCTCAAGAGATTTGAAGAATGGAAACACAGAGTGGTTTAATTAATGTTAAATAATCAAGTTCAACTTCATATCATTAAATTTAATCACCTATCAGAGTTAATAGGCCAAAAATAACAAACGGCATGAGAAGAATGAGAAAGCCAGTGCAAAAGGTCCCCGAGTCAATAACGTGCTTATTAAAATACTGAAGTTTGGCATATGTGCCAGTAGGAAAATGGAGTATTGAAGACCCATGCTCTTCTGAGAAAAAAGGCTACCAGGAGTACAGCAGAAAAAGCAAGACAGTGGAAATTCAAGCTTCAAAGACCTTCCAAGCAGAAAACCATGTAACTTTGGAAATTTCTGTTTTTTAATTAATTTCATGAAGATTGAAGAGTGAAGGCTGAAAGCAAGATTCCTGCAGCAAGGAAGAAACCGCTTTGGAAGCCAAGGGTACAATGTGACGTGTACATAACAAAAGGCAAAACTGATGATAAAGATTTTGCTGGAGTCATGCAATATATCCCTGATGACTACTGCAATGAGAGGTCATCATAAAGAGGCTGGTAGAATGTAGTGGAAAAGCACACGTAGGGAACCTCAACTCTTAGCTCGAAGATCCCAAAAGACACAAGAGGCTAAAAAGAACAGAGAAGAAGAATGGAGACACTTGACAGTTTTGCTTGCTGCCTTTTTGCTAATGTTACATGCCATTTCTTTTAGGGTATTTTAATTCTTCTTGAGAAAAGCAATGATTTAAATTACCAGAAAGTATTGTTTACAGTAGGCTCAGAGCCACGTCCTAGAAATTAGAAACAAAATGTTGTAGACCCGCTTATTAAAGGTTAATTTGTATTCTTTTCTGCAGTACTTTTACAATTATACACTGACATCAGACAACCTTTGTCATGTCAAACACTGACTTGAAACAGAAGCAGAGCTTATTCCCACTGAAACTGTAAGACACGGGCATAAACTTCAAGCTTAAGACAAAAGGGAAAAAAAGCTATTTGAGAATAGGAAGTAACCATTTCCAATTCCACTTTTCGGTCTCAAACGCAATAATTTTCGGGGTAGGAATGGATTTAGCACCCTCAGCAGCCGGCAGCACGTCCTCCTCCTGCAAGTAACTGTGCATTCCCCAAAGCGAGCCCGAGTGGCAGCGGCTGCGGTGGGATGCTCCTGTCTGTACCGGGATGCAGCCGCCGGCTCCCGGCTCCCCGTGCCAGAGCAGATTCCATCCCCAGTGCTTCTGGTTCCCCGTGCCAGAGCAGATTCCATCCCCATCCAGCCAATCGCTCCCGGTTCCCCGTGCCAGAGCAGATTCCATCCCCACCCATCCGATCCCCACGGGGCTCCCTGTGGGCACTGCCCGACTGATGCACAGCGGGGGAAACTGAGCCTCCTCCTGCAGTGAAGGATTTAGTTCTCCCTAATTTAATCCTCCTCCCGCTCCCCGGGAAGGATTTAGTTCCTTGAGGCTGCCGCCGAGAGCGCTCGGTGTACACGAGCTCCGGGCTCAGGAGATACGAGCTGGAGGTGTGTTTGTTTTGAACCCGGGTCAGGTGAGACCGTGGGGAATCAGCCACGCGTCCTCCGGAAAAAGGCGCAAAGCCCCAAGGAGCTCACAGGTTTCGGATGGTGACAAGATCGAGCTTAGCTGTCAAACTTACTCATCTGCCCCCCAGGATGAGACTCCACAGGGGTTTCTTTGATCGCTGTATTCTCAATTTTGAAATTACAAATACCGACTCTCGCTCTGCCACCAGAAGCACACAGTACATCATCCCACGTGCCCACAAATACAGATATTTACCCGTACACACATGTAACTGCACATACATGTGTGTACGTACACTCATGCATGACTAGGTGCAGCTTGAATCCGTTTTCCTGAGCCTCACCCTGTAGGCTTGGCTTCATTCAACATTTTCTCCAGTGTCAGAAGTGCAAAGAGCCATTGTGAAACCCAAAATAGGACATTCCCCGTCACTTCATTTCAAGACACAGAGCTTCAAAGTAAAGCCAAACTATTGTGACCCTCACGATCTCCCTGTATACTCGCAGTACAAAAATGAAAATGCAAGTTTTGCTCTGTTCCTCCCTGATACTGCCAAATTTTGTAACACTGCAAGAAGCCCCTTTGCCGTGGTGATGTCCCCTCCACCGCAGGCAGGTATTTACACTAAACAACCTCTCACGTGGCTGAGCCCCACAGAAACAGGAATGGGGGAGCCCTGCGAGCCCCAACACTGCCAAGGCACCTCTGCAGCAGGAGCTGCTCCTGCTGCGGCTCTGCAAAACCAGCAATTCCCACGGCTGCCATGTGGCTGGGTGCCTGCAAGCCCCTCCGGCGGAATCCATCTCTGATCAGCCGACAGCTGACACAGAATTGCTTTCTTTCAGTGTCACCACTTTATCTAGCTCCAAAAAAAACCTCGCAGCCGTACTACCATCAACACCTTCAGCTGATAAATTTGGCTGATCTGGGCCCACGGGTTCAAAAGTTCTCCAACGGAGGAATGAGGATACAAACAGAGCATGAGCACTTAAGCCTCTTTAGGAAGCCGGGCTAAAAAGAGATTTGACTTTCTAAAGTGCCATGATACAGTCTGGTAAGATGGTTTCAAGCCATGGGTGCAGGGCAAGTAAGGGGATCACTCCCTCTGTCTGAGCAGCAGCGAGTGAACGCTTTGCACTACATAACCTGCAGACAGCTTGCAGGGGAGCACAAATATAACATTTTAGGATGTGGGGGAAAGCGTCAGGCTGGTCCGGGGGGATCTCCACAACTCTAAATCAAGCAGGTTTAAATAGACTGGATCAACTGTGTGAGGTTCAACAAGGCCAAGTGCCAGGCCCTGCACCCGGGTCACCACAACCCCATGTGGCACTAGGGGCTGGGGAAGAATGGCTTGAGAGCTGCTCAGCACAAAGGGAGCTGGGGGTGCTGCCTGACAGGCAGCTGGATATGAGCCCAGGTGGGCAAGAAGGCCAAGGAAATCTTGGCCTCTCTCAAGAACAGTGTGGCCAGCAGGACTGGGAAGTGACTGTCCCCCTGTACTCGGTACTGGGAGGTCACATTTTGAATCCTGTGTTCAGTTTTGGCCCCTCATTCAAAAATGGACATTGAGGTGCTTGAGTGAGTCCAGAGGAGGGAAACCCTGGAGAAGGGTCTAGAAAACATGTCCTGTGATGAAGGATTGAGGTAAGTGGGGTTATTTAGTCTGGGGAAGAGGATGCTCGGGGGTCCCTCACTGCTCCCTACAACTACCTGAACGGAAGTTGTAGTGAGGTGGAGATTGGTCTCTCCTGCCATGTCTGAAGAGAAAGGATGAGAAGAAATAGCCTTAAATTGCACCAGGGGAGATTCAGATTAGACATTAGAAAAAAAGTTTTCACTAGAACAGTGGTCAGGCATTGGAAGAAGTTGCCCAGGGATGTGGTAGAGTCTGTGGAAGTGTTCAGGAAGCATCTGGATATGCACCTAGTCTGTTGGTCTAGGGCCTGTTATAGTGGTGCTGAGTGGATGTTTGGACTAGCTGGGTGATCTCAAAGGTCTCTTCCAACCTTGATGATTCTGTGATTCTGTTAAGCCAGAAAATGGTGGAAAAAGTATTAAGAAGTTTTAAAAGGTGATTCTGTAGCCAAGAAGTTCCTGTGGATTGAGAGAAGGCTCCAACACCCTCAACGTGTTGAGGACGCCAAAATTCCAGATTTCTGCACTAAAGAGGAACCTCTTCACTAAAGAGGTAAATGCTGTTACCCTGCCAGCATTATATATTCTTTCAGCATTGGAGACCTACTGATTTAGAAGCACCAGAGAGATTTTAAAACACAGAATACAGTCAAGCTCTGGGAAACCAGTGTCCTGGTGCACATTGTTTACCCCAGTCCCCGTGCACCCAGGCAGCAACGCCCTTTCCACCAGGCTTGGGATCAGGGGCACTGGAAGGGCTCCCTCTTTCCAACAGGGCTGGATGTTCCCAGCACCAGCAGGGGCCTGGGAGATGGCTCTCCACTCTCCTCTTCTGCACAGCACAGAGGGAAGGAGATTAGAGCCATGGAATAAGTGAAGGCAAACAGAGGATCCTGCTGGGGACCAAAGCTTTGATCTGAGAGATGTATTCCAGAAGCAGTGCCTGATGAACCTTGGGTGGGTCTTCCTCAAAGCCTTCAGTGCTTTCCTGGACAACTGAAACAGGCAATAAACTCCGAATTTCCACTGGGAAGATGAAGACCACGGCAATATGCGATGGCATTACCCAGTCCCCACCTGTACTTGACATAAGCCACAATAACCACCCATGCTGGCTCCAGGATGCAGCACCACTGGCATCTCATCTCCCTCCTCCTCCTGCTCTTATTTAGTTCACAGAAACAAGTTTGCACTCCCTGGTGCTATTTTTGTGCTGCGTGATGACTTCTTCACACCCGGTTACTCACATAATAACAGCCACCCCAAGATTATGTTAATGGCTTGAGCACCGTGTTTAAACACAGGGAAAACAAACTGGAAGCTGGGCACAGAGTGTTGTCTGCTCTCCCCAAATTAGAGAACAATTCTCTACAATTACGATGTCCCCATCCCTGTTGTAATTAACACAGTGCAGTCAAAACCAGCTAATACAAATGGTGTTAAAAAGGTCTAATTTGTCTAAATAAGAGAGTCTATTAGTGAACAAATTACATATTGCCCCTAGGAAACAAGACAACACAGGGAAGGTTGATACAAAAGCATTTTCTGAAGACTTCAGATGTTACCATCCTCAGTTCAGCCCTAGTGTCAGCTCCCAAGTGGAGACTGAGGATGGGCAAATAATGTTGCACTCCAGCTCTGTCTGGGTTTCTACCTGTCTCCCTTCACTCCTATGGACACAGAAACTTTTTCTTGTGAAATGCTGATAGAAACAATGCAAATTACGCAAAAAAGTTTGTTTTGGAGTTTTCCTCTGGGGAAAAAAAACAAAACACGCCAAGGTAAAACCAAACCAAAGCAAAGATGTTCAGCTGGGAAAAAGTCTGGTAGATGCCAGGAAAAGTGACTGCTCTTACAGAATGCTGTGTGTCCACAGGCTGCCAAGGAAGAGACAGCTGAGCAGCATTTTCAGAATTTTCCAGTTTTGGGGAAAGCTGGATTCCAAGCAAGTCCCTTTTTGTTGTAGGTGCACACTTAAAATGGGGCTAATGCTTCCAATGCCTCCCATTAAGGAAAGAATAAGATCATCCCAATGGAATCGATTTTTTATCAACCAAGTCAGTGAAGCCATAATTACTGCAGCCCTCCTGGGCTGATAGCTACCAGCCATTTATAGGGCAGCAGGGAGATAAAAACGGCATTTACACATACATATAATCACTTTATTTCTCTATTAAATATTCATTTCCACAGGATTTACAGAGTCTCTGTGCAGCAGCCACCACCCAGCGCCCGCTGTGCCTCTGGCAGCTCCCACACGGACGCCGTGGGCTTCACCCAGCACTTAACACTCCTCCTGCTTCTGCCTTCCTGAGCTTCCAAAAATACTTATTTTATTATTATTATCCTAGTTTTCTTCTCCTACCTGCACAGTGAACCCGCTGGTGCCACTATTCTGGATTTCTTTATCCTGAATATGAAAAAGCTTTAACACTCTTCTGGCTGTTTCCCAGCCTGTGGTGCTCTCGGCCCCCTGTTTTTTGGCTGTTGCCTTTCCAAGACCTCTCAGGATCAGTGACAAATGCCTAAAGGCCAATTGCCACTCACTGTAATGACCACGTTTGTGCTTTTATGGGGAATGCAGGGTATGGCATCACATCACACCAGTGGGAAAACCCCTTTAATTTCTAGGATGCCACCGGATATCTTACCAGATGATTACTCAGAAATCATGTTTTCCCCCCAAATTGCTCTGATCCCTTACTGATTTTCATAGGAACAAATACAGACTTGCAGCTTTGGCCTAAATTAACTAAGTGGGATTTATACACAAGCTCAAGAACAAATACTGATTTGCAGAATGTTGCTAAGCCAAACAGAGGGACATTATTCTCACTAGAATAACAAGATTCTCCAAAGCATAGGAGCCAAAGCAACCCTCGCCCCAGCATTTTGCAGCAGCTGGCTTTGCAGGGATAAATACAGCCTCGTGGGCAGTTCCATCTGCTGGCCCACCAGAAATGGCAACATTGGGAAAAAAAAAACCCATGAAAACTCCCCAAATCTATGTTTTACTCTAGAGATGACACATTCAACTTCCCAGCTGGCTTCTAAGTCACTCAGCCTCCAAGATTTATCTGAAACAGTACTTAAAAATACTTTTTACCATTAGCTGGAGGGGGAGAGGGGACAAGACAGGAAAAGAAAGAGCATCTGCTCTGAGACTATTGAAAAGCTCGAAGTTTACTGCAAAGGGCTGTAAAGAAAGCTAACCAGGTTAAACAGCAGAATACCCTGACAGCCTGAGAACAGTATTTTACACCAGAAGTCTCCTTCTCTGAATCCAGGCATGCAGCAGCTCAACACAAATGCCTGAGCCCCTGGTTAGGAGGTGGCTCCAGATGAACTCAAGCAGTATCTGCAGCTTGGTTTTGCACCACTGACTGACAAAGCCCATGAGAACACCAATCTCAGACTTCCACAGGCCCCATGGGACTTTATATATGGCATCCTCTGATGTACAAATGCACAATACACCCTTTTCTCCCCCTTCCCAAAAACAGGAAAATAAGCAGAAATGAGATTTTGAAGGAAAGAAGTGATGTTTCTGGGACGCAGTGAAATTAAAACAAAACCAACTGCAAAACCCCTGCATACGTGTCTGGGTTCCCTGGAAACATCACTTTTGATTTCAACAGTTTTGGGGCAAGGTGCAGCCTGTGCAAACAAAACTTTCTGCAAACAGGCTAAAAGCAGTGGTTAAAGGTGGATGTTGCTGAGCTCGGCCCTCTGCGGTTGCAGCTCGGCCGCAAAGCATGAAAATATGCACATTAAATGCCCCAAATGTTAAGATAAGCAAATACTTATTTGCCACAACTCTGAAGTTACTGCCAAAACCTCTGAAGACAGCTCTGCTGAAAGCATGAAATCCCTCAACAGATCCTGGAACAACTCAGGTTGTTGAGTTTCCTATAGCTGCTGCCTTTTTCCTATGAAAGCATAAATTCTCCCTTAATTGAATTTGACAATTGAAAAGTAAAGAGATCTAAAATAACAAATGGCTCCCGAGCTCTCCCTGCAGCAAGGTTAGAGACACTTAATTGAACTTTAGCTTAGCTGCCAAACCAGAAAACCAACAAATAAGAAAGCACAGAGAATACCTGTGTTTATTAAGTTAGTAACTCATCTTTCTCCAGGAACAGCTCTGCACTGTCGAACATTTTTCCTCTTTTAATCGCAAAAAAAGCAAGGAAAACACAAAACTATTTGGCACCACAAGGACTGTGGAGGTACCTACAGAACCGGCCACAGCAGCCAGCAACAAAATGCCTCTGTAAAAATATCCAGGAGACCAGAGCACAACCTCCTCGTGTGACAGGGGATATTCCACTTGGGCCACGTCCATATAAACTGGAAATGCAACACGCACAAGCCAGGAGGCAACTTCACCTGCACGTGTCACAGCTGATGGGATGGATCCTGGAACAGCTTTGGGGTCAACCTGGGCACAACAATGTTAAAATTGAAAAGGATGCAGTAAAAATTACTGATGGGAGAAAAAATTCTTTTAATGAGAAATGTGGAGCTCAATCTGTTCAGCTTGTCTGAGAGGTAACTTGATTATAGCGTAAAACCCCCTTCACAAAGGAAAACACAATGCCAGAAAATGGCTTTGTTATCTCTGCAGTAACAAGTAAAAGAAATCCCTGGCTGGAAGCTGAAGACAGGAAAAAGCCAACAAGGAAAGTATTTTTATAGCATGAATCATTAAACTCTCAAACAAGCTATGAAATAGAGCAGAAAACGCTGAAATTCTTGGAGGTGCCATGTGAAGCCTGGATCTCTTCCTGCAGAGGGAAGTGCAGTCAGACTCAGCGTGCCCTGTGCTGAGAGGAGCAGGTGGGAACAGAGCAGCTCATGGAACACTGGGGTGAGGACAAGGATGACTCAACAGCCCCTTCTGGCTTGGCTTTCTGAATCACTGTGGAGCGACCAACCCAGCGTCTCCCGTGGACAGGGAGCAGCACGTACATACTGCAAGATATGGAATAATTCCTCCTTTTGAAAGCCAGTTTTCCAAAACATTCGGAAATATGGGCAGCACCATGGCATTCTGGTTTTATATGAGGCTTTCAATGCAGCTGAAATTATAGGAGATAATGAAGAAAAGCACGCACACCCAGGTACCCTCACAAACCTCTCCTTGCTCTCACTGTTGGCTTGGTCAGGCTTTTGTCCAGGCAATGTTAAGGGCAGCTGATTGCAGCAATTTCCCTTCTTCACTTTCCCACTTGCAATGTAATTGCTAAGGGATATTAAAATACATGAGGGGAAAAAACATTTGCGCTGAATTTTTTTTCCTCCAAAAATCAGACTGTGTTTTCCCAGACAGGATGAAAAAGAGCATCTCTTAAGCTACCTATTAATGTTTAAACATGTTTATTTCAAGTGATAGCAGCGCTCTTTGATAAGTAATGATCCAGGTAAAATAAAAATAGCTAACAAAGGAAAGCAAGATTGTTTGGCTGCTTTTCTGTCAAGCCGTTCTCAGAAGTCCAGGAATTAAAGGGGAACGTATCCTTGCTGGAAAAGCTCAGCGAAGCAGAAGAAGTGACAGTTTTGAGTTAAGAAACCCTTGGAGCTCTGTCCTCCCCCTGGCCTGGGCACACGTGTTGCTCGGTAATTTGGGCAGCAGGTTTGCCACCAACGCCTGGCTGCGAGGGAACAGTGATCCAATGAGCCTTTCTTGGGAACAGCAGGGCCACACTTCGTGCTCAGCTCCAGCACTGCAGCACCAGGATCTATGTTTAGAGACTCCCTCTAAGAGCTCATTTTGCAAAATACTTGCTCATTATCACCAACTAACCAGTGATTAAATAATCATATACTTTCATCTCAGATCCAAGACAGCTTCCTTTGCCTGGTCTCTGAATTAAAGGGAGGTATTTTCCTACACTGGGCAGCAGCTTTACGGGACCAAGAAATCACACCGAGCTCTCACAATGCACTGAAATCTATTTCTATCCTCCCTCGGCAAGTCTCAGCTCTAAAAGGTAGGAGGCTATCAGGTAACCATAAAACAGTTTACCCAGTGCAGTTCATCCAAATTTTATGACAGATACAAAGCGCTTTGTGGAGGTGGCTTAAAGCTATGGATGCTTGTACTGAACTCCTGCAATGTTTGCAATGATTCAAAATGATTTAATGACACATCTGCTTCGGGTTTATGTTTTTCTGAGCAGCAGGATGTTGGAGAAGGGAGTGCATCACATTCCTCTTCCACTCGGAGCCCCATTTCACAATTCCTATGCCAAGGGCAGACTCTACCCTACAGAGGCACGGGAGGGAGGGAGGCAGGGATGGAAGCTCTCCAACCCACCCACTGGCCCAGCACAACGGGTTTTGTGGGAGCTCTGGGAACTCAAACAGCATGGACTGCTGATGACAACCAGCAAGGAGGCACATATGTTAATATGTTACAGTGGGGATTTCCAGAGAGCCCTACAGGAACCAGATCAACCTGAACTGAAGCTCCAAGTCCCCCTAAAGAAAGATCCTGCTGGTTCTGCCAGCACCTCATTGGTTCCCCTAGAGCTCTGAAACTGGGACCTTTCCCCTCTCCCAGAAAAGACAGGATTCCAGCAGTAGGGCAAATGGTTTAGGGACAGGATTGTTTGAAGATTTTGTCTGTAGCCACTAACTCCAGTACCAAGTGATGCAGGAAGGTTTTGTAGAGCACCTTGTCTTCTCCCCAGCTGTAAAGGGAATCCCTGTCCTGATCCAGCCCCTCTGACACGTTTAAACTCGGTGCCCAAAGTAGGCAGTGTTAGTCCTGTCTAACTATTGCAGACGCTTGTGCTTTGCCTAAGGCTGATTTAAGCCCACTAAAGCCCTCAAACAAGGCTTGAAATACCATTGCTGCAGCACACAGGATTAATGCTGGTCCTTCTGCAGAGGGGTGAATGTCATTTGCAGAACTGTGTTAATTCCTGATTTGAATTTAGATGATGTTTTTAAATAAGAAACAAGCTCAGAACATCCTCTGGGAATCTGTGACTTGGATAAAGCTTAATAAGTCACTAAATACAAGTTACTATTGGAAAAGTGCTCAGTGCTGGCTGTATAAAATTAATAATAATAGTAACAATAATAAAGGAAGATAGGAAGATCACTTCCAGAGAATAATGGCTTCAGTCTAAGCATTATGGGCACAGCTGATGTATTCAGAATGGTACAACAGCATTAAGGAGCTCTAGATCAGCACCCTCACTCCACAAAATACACTCCCTTTCTTCAGGAGAAGAGGAACAGGAAAGGAGGAGGCTCTACCTGGAGTTAGGAGAGGGAAGTCCCTGGGGCAGACTGGATCAGGACAACAAGGGTAATGAGACAGCAAAATCCTGCTGCTGCTCCAGCCAAACTCTCTCAGTGCTGATACCTGGTGTCGTGTGCCCTCAGCAATTCCTCCTTCAGTCCACGGGTGGTAACAGAGCTCAGGAAACACCAGATTCCCCAGAATTTTGGCATCCCAGCATCTTCAGACTCAGCCATTCTGCAGGATGATTCTGCAGCCCCAAGTGAGTGGTAACTGGAGCAGTAACTCCGACGATACCCATCAGTGATGAGCAGTACAGGAGCATCCTGCCACAGCTCCTGGCTGCCCCAACAGCACCATCAGACCACGAGACTCTTTCACACTGGGTTGTTCTGGCTTATTTTTTTAAAATACAGGCAGCACTGCATGTTTGCACTGGAGGAAAAAAGAGAAACCAGCTGATTTCATACCATCTTACATCGATTTATCTATTCCAAAATAACATGAAACCTTCACATTCATACTTTTCCTTGCACTGAGATGATGAATCTCTAACAAATCTCCCTAAACCAGTGCTGTGTTAAAAGACAGTTCTACATTTATCTAGAAGGTGGTGGTGGGAAAATCTCCGAAGATTGGAAAGGAAGTTTGGAATCTTAAACTGGATTAGCACCCAGCCCACATCTTTACATCACTCAAAGCACAAGGAAGGCTTTCCAGAGAGAGAAAGCAGCAGCTGCACCAAAGAATTAAATTTAAAATACATTTACTTTCAAAGTGGGCGAAAAATGTCTCTTAACTCCTAATCTTTCATATTAAGGACTTGAGTAAAATGGATGTTCTTTTCTTTTAAAAAGTCATGCAATTCAATGTGATCCTTCCCAGCAGGCTGCATCTGTTTTAAATGTTTGCTTTCAAAATGTGAAACCACTCCCTCCTCCCCCCTTAATTTTATCTAGAATCATGAATACTCCATTTGCTTAAACATATCCTGAATAGACGAGCCTCAGAAAACCACAGTGTTAATCTGGGACAGTCTTCTGCATCCTTTAGGATACTTCACATTTGGGAAATGCCACGGAGGGACTCGGTAGCTACAGTCCACCCAGGCAGCAGCAGTATAAGGAGGGAGAGGAGCCTGCAGGCAGAATTTAAGGCTGATGTGTGATGTGGGCTGTTTTCTGTGTTTCTTGCTCATCCACCACAGTAAAATCCTCTGAAATGCTCAAAACACGGACGAGTGAAGAGGTTCTCAGCAAAAGGGACTCAAGCAGACTTCTGGAGCAGATCAAACCTTGCCACAGAAGGGCAGCATCCCCTAAGGAAACTGGGGCCAAGCTTCTGTCTTGGAAAATGCAAATTAATACAGGGAAGCGTTAAGAGCAGGAAAGAAGGAAAATCAGAAAGCGTATCTCAGGGCAGCGTTACTTCTGGGGGTGGAAGCTGTAAAATTCTGCAATTTCAAAGATAAGAATTTAGCAAGATTTATAAAAAGAGACAGTCCTTGGCAAATCCCACTGAAGAGGGGTATATGAAAATAGTACAGCAGACAAAGGTTGAATAGATACATATTTTTAGATAAATGTTAGACCACTCAAAACCCCAGTGATGACCAGGAATGCTGAAAAGCAGCTTATTGCTACAACTGGCTACGGATAAAGAGGTACCACACAACATTTTAGGGAAAAGATTAACAACACTGTGATCACACAGAAACACAAAGCAGGGACAGAGCTGGCTGTCAAAGACAACTCAAAGCTGGAGAGGTAAGCGAGCTAATGGTACCAGCACAACCCCAGTGAGTTGCAGTGTCATTCCCAATTCCAGGCAGCACGGCAGAGATGTGCCAGCTCAGCCGGCTGAGCAGCGGCTGCGATCTGATCCGCCAGCTCCTCCACTCGTCCTGCACAGGCAGCAGGGACAGAAAACCCCAGTGACTCCCAGCGACTGGGCAATCATCTTGATGGCCTGTGGCTGCAGTGCCTGAACTTTCTGACATTGGAAGTGACTGCTGCTCAGACAAAATTGCTTTTAAAACGTCAATTTACATTCAGTCCTGGGAAACACAAAGCCACTCCCAGGGCAGGGACAGCAATGTTCACTTTGCAAGCACAACAATCAGGAAAGAAGTCTTGAAATCCTTATGAACAGTTCCCTACAAACATCAACCCTAAGTTCTGCAATAATTAAGATGAAAATATAAAATCAAGCAATGTTACAAGATGGAAAGGGGGAACAAAACCAGCAAATAACCGGACGATTGGGATGCGCTGAAGCACCGACTCTGCCGAGGGTCAGGTCTGGCTGCGCCTCCCCGGGGCTTTGCTGCAGCTTGTTCAGCTGTACCAGCAATTTTTCTATTGACCAGGTGGCTGATCCTTGTACATAACCATGATGCTTGTACAGAGAGTGGTAACAGGCAGGGATTCCGTGGAGATGGATGATCCCGGTGCCATGGGGCGGCGCACGGAATGACAGAGCAGGGCACTCCCAAGCAGGGGCGCAGATGTCACAGAGAGGGGGGCAGGTGTGGCAAGACAGGAGAGGGGGCACAGGATGGCCCTGGACACCCCCACAAACATCTCACCAACAGCCACAGAAATGCAGATACTGACAAAACCAGTTTAAGGCTAACAGAATTAGGAGCAAGTATTTAAGACACTCCACATACAGCAAAGACAGCTGCAAATGTGCAGATACTGACTTTAAGAAAGAACATGTAAAAGCATGCCAGAAAACATAAATATATTTATTATCCCAAGTGGATCCTAGAGCAGAATGGAAGAAACCACCAACCTCCACCTCCTGCTTCCACCAGCAGGAAAAATAAAAGCCACCATCAGCATCATACTCATCCTGAAGGCATCACAGGACACTGATGACCCACTGACTTTTTTATGTAGATGTTTTTGATATTAAGAGCAATCAGGAATTAGAAATGCTTTATTGCAGAAGAGGCATTTTTGAATTTATAGAAGGGTCAGTAAGGCTAAAGGGGGCTTTGAGTGGACAGTGAGGTGGATTGAGAACTGGCTGAATGGCAGAACCCAGAGGATGGTAATCAGTGGCACAGGGTCTAGGTTGGAGGCCTGTCACTAATGGTGTCCCCCAGGGTTCAATACTGGGCCCAGTATTCTTTAACTTCTTCATCAATGACTTGGATAAGGAGTAGATGACTTAGCCCTGCTCCACCCTGGTTTTTCCCAGGGAGCAGTGGAAGGGCGAGAAGAGAAAGGCATGGATATTAGATTTCAGGCGTTTAGCAACAACTTATTATTAAGAGTTCTTCTGCAGCAGGACTTTCTATTTTCCTTTTCTTTTTCTGCAATAAGTAGAGTTAGGCTAACAATAACCACTTCAAGTGCAACACTGCGCTAGTCCGTGACTTACAAAACATTTAGATCCCTCCACAACATCCAAAAACCTCACGGGTGATGGCCAGAACAGCAGAAGAGCAGCAAGTCTGGAGATTTCCTGATTTTTCTAAGCAGGACACAAACCTTCTTCCTCACGCTTCGTTTTCATTGGTCACAAGGAAAAAAAACTGCACTGAGTGCAAGAAGAGATACAGAAACAGAAGAGAAAAGAATTTCTTAACCCCCAAACCATGACTGGGTACACAGGGAGCCATCAGGCACGAGAGGCAGACTGCCAGCGTGCCGAGAATGAAGTTCTCTCTCAGGAGGGTATTTGCAATAGCACTCAAGGACTGAAGCTGGGAGATTAGTTGGCTATTTTATGTAAGAAAGATTGCTTGAATAATCAGTTTTTCTGATGTTGACATGTCTTTTCATTTGTTAGTGTGGAGCATAATTGCTTCTTGTAAAGCTGAATGACTTTAAATTAGATGGAAAGATGGTCATTGCAAAGATAATTCTGAGCATTCCCTTTCAAAGTTGTAGGTTTAAAAATGTGAGTTGAAATGCAACAGAATAATTAATCTGGCAGCAGTCACTTAATTTGTCCCCTTTTTTGTGTTTCTTCCTTTTTACATGCTTTTAAGTTACCCTGGTATGTTCATCCATGGAAAATGAATAGCAGGAAAATAAATATATTTATCTAATCAACCCCTTACCAGAGCTGAAAGCTTCCAGCACAGTCTAAACCAGTGATTAAGTCCAGATTACATTAAAACAAATTTGCCATGTCACTCCTAATACTTCCACTTGGCAACGACCCAAACGTTTCTGTTTGTTTTGATCCTCTCTCCAAACACAGACCAGTGTCAGACTGCCCCTGGCTGGAGGGGACTCTGTGCTCACGGGCTGCAGCAGGACCAGGGCAGGTTTCTTGGGACTTTGTCTGGCTGCAGCTCCAGGACCTCCGAGTGGAGGGACAAGATCTGTTCTTCACCCACCTACAAACTTTCCACATGTAAGTGCTGCTCATAACACTGCAGCAATCAAAATGACTTTTTCTGACCAGCTGATTCAGCTGAGCTTTGTCATCGGGCATTTCTCCCCTCTCCATTTTACCCCTCTTTCCAAAATTCCTCACTCTCCCTACTTCTTCTCTCCCTACCAAAGGGGTTCCCATCTTCCTGAAAGCACCTGCCACCCTGACTGCAGGAATTTTGCAGTTGGGATTTACACACCAGGGTGCCCACAAGTGCTTTTTATCTGGAAATGCAAAGCCACTCTCTTTCTAGCAGAGGCCCTGCACAGCCCGAGGGATGAGCCCTGCCAGCTGGGAACAGGGAGAAAGCTGCCACAAAAAGGATGGAGGAAGCAAAGAGAAGAGACACCTGCGTGCCACCTTGGACTGGCAAACAATTTCCAGCCGCTTGAAAACTTAAGGAGGGTCCGGGGTCATTTCTTCTTCCCCCAGTGTGCTCTGCTCTGCTTTCAGCCCGCAGATGATGAGAGCGCTGCTGACAATGGTGACGCATAGGGGAGAGGAGATTTTAGTAACTGGGGCGGAGGAGAAGAAGCAGCAAGTGGTGAGAGGGGGAGGAAAAGGAGCCTATATAAAGCTGCAAAATTCAAAAACATTAGAAGAGTGAAATGTAAGAGGGGGAGAGCAAAGTTCGGGGCATTTTGCAACTGCCAGGTACATTACAGAAGTGAACAGAGACCCAGCTGGACATTGAATCAACACTCATCCCATGGGTCAAACTCAAAACCAAGATGTGTCCATCTGACCACCTTTCTCAAATGCATGAGGGAATTTTTGGGCATCCCACAGTCCAGCAGTCTCCCGAGGTCTGAAACTCAAGAAAAGTGTTCACAAAACTGGGGTCAGTACAGGATTACAAGATAATGCACTGGGTGTCCCCAGCAAGGTACCAAGCTCTACTAGAGCTTCTGCTTTTCAAACTGCACTGAAAGAACTGAAACATCACCACATCTTCCAGCATGGCTTTCAGAAACATAAAACTGGGGAAAGACTTAACTGTGGGAACTGATGGATCCAGGAGCCCTTCCTGTAAGAACACTCCATGGTCTGGGGACTCCTGCCTTGCTCAGCCAAGGCACTCCCAGTTTGCACCAGCAGGTACTGAGACATAACAAATGCAGAAACAACTGCTGCTCAATCATGTGTATGAAACAGCACACATAATTAGAGCTGCCTGTATATGCAAGGGCTCAAAATTAAGTGTCAGCAACTTCTAGTGCTACCCCGCGATTTTGGCAGGTTACACTTTCCCACTTGGCATCCTTACAACGTCTTTGGTAAAAGCTAACAGTCTTGATCATCGAGCGTTTGTTTTTTGTAAACACTCATGTGCGTACATCAGATAAATAATCCAGTACCTGCTGAACATTTAATCTCTCCATGGCTGTGCAGAGAATTTACCCAAGCCCTCTGTCCCTGCCCTCGGACCTGCATCCCACCCGCCCCAGAGCCTGCTACATGCTGGCTCATCGCTCGTGCTAGCGGCTTGTTTTCTCAGCCATTCACACACAGTTTGCTTCCAAGGCTGGCTTTTACTGGCACAGATCCCCAAAATGTCTTCCCAAACACACACACTACTGCTAGGAAAGCCATCGTGACAGATAACAGCGCTCATGCCAAGTACAAATCATCTTTAACTCTTAAGTTTGTTTTCTGCAATTCTGAAACATAACTAATCACAGGTTCCCAATGTCTGCCTTTGAGAGGGAAAGGCGTGGGGGGAATCTCTCCTGCATTCATTAAGGCACAAATGTACACGCCTCTGTTTAAAGCAATTTGACTATTTATGCTAAGCTAGACGGGCTCGTCCTTTGATGGGTTACCCTCTCACTTGTGCCACAGTCAAATCTCTTGGCTGTCCCAAAGTCAAATTAGCTTTCTGTTTTCGCTGTCAGCTTTCCACAGCAAATTCTCCCAGAGGCTATGCCACCCATCCCAAACTTCAATCCAATTCAGGTCAGCCCAGGCACAACCGACTTCGCACATAATTTCCTGAGAATCCCCTTCTCTGGAGCAGTACAGCGCTAATGGGAATCAATACTCTACAACTCTTCAGGAAAAGTACAAACTACTTTGAACTGTTAATTAACCCAAAAGACTCACAGCCCAAATCCCTTCCTCCCAGGCTCCCTCACCGAGGGAGCTGCTCCCCATCATACACCAAAGACCTGCCGCTCACTTGCAAATTCAGAGCTATCAACTTCTACAGGAATCTGACCTGAACCAAAGTCTCCCCTGAATAAGAGATGGAGAGCAATTTTAAAACACATGTGATTACAAATGCCAGTAAAAGCTAAATTCCCACTCCCACGTAAAACGCCCATTTCACTTAAAATAACTGGGGAAAAAGGCATGGCCTTTACATGGCCTCACTGCAGATGGTAGCAAAGATTTACTAGCAAAGGGCAAGTAGTGAAGTCTTCTCCTTCTAAAATTTTATTGCTCTTACATAATATGCTATCATGCATTTACTAGCACGCTGTGAAGCGCTGTCATAAATATTTAAATGGTGATGACAAAGTAGGAGAGCTGTCGGTGCCTCCCGTGTTTCTGGTTTCTGCTGCTCGCTCCCTTGGGCCCGCGGTGAGGGAAGAACTGATGCGCAGAGAATAAAAGTGCTACCCGTGAACCAAACCAGATGCGTGTACCTGGTGCCCAGTAAAGCAAAAGGGACTTCAGCTTGTTACCAGAAGGTCTCTCTCCACCAGGGCTTCTTCTGTCGTGATGGCCAAGCTTGCCACCAGCGAGGCTCCCCACCCCACACGCTCGCCTGACTGCATTAGTTATTACATTTGATAGCTTTATAGCATTATTTGAAGCTTGCTATTTACCCGGTTACACAAGGGTAGCTTACCCAGCAGCTTAGAGCCCACTCTCTGCCTGGGCTGCAAATCTCTGCAACTGCCTTCAAAATAGCCCAGATTTTATGACCCATTAGGCTTAATGATAAATCCTTGGATTTATGTTCCGGGCTAGTGAGCGATGAGAGATCAAGGGCTAAGCTTTGATTTATCTGCGGGCCAAGGGAGATGGTTATTTCTATAATTTTATTTTTCTCATCATTTGCTATAATGACTGCAATGCTTTGCTATGACATCATGGCAACTTTTACTGTTATCTGTGTCAAAATCAATACTGTACTTGGTCCTTTCACAGTGCTGGCACTTGTATTTCCTCTCCCAGCAGGATGGGAACACTGCTGGAGCAGTTTTCCATCCCCTGCCCAGCCTGAGCAGCAAAGCCTGCTACAGATGCTAATTCCAGAATCTCCTGGTGCATGAAAGGCAATGGTTTTCAACTTGCAAATACTGCTGGAGGTGGGGCAATGGACTGGGAATGAAGACTGTTCTGCTTTGAACCAGTCTTGTACATTTGTGGTGCTTTACATGCAATGCCAGTGGTGCCTGGAGTTGAGATAAATTTTGATACATAGTGCTTTAAATCCAGAACCATGAAAGAGCAGCCAATACTTTGGAGAGATGCTACTCTCAGCAGGTCCAGTATCTGTATTGATTATAAATCTCTTGTTTTAACAGTTTCTCTGAAAACCCCAGGCATTTGGAACCTGGGGAATACAAGAAAACCTCTAATTTGCTCTCCAAATCTATTTTAAAAGAAATAAAGAGAAAATTAAATGCCCTGTGTTATAGGCAAAAGTCTTGAGAAATGGCCACGTTATGCTTGAAAATAAGGACCACAAACGCTTGTGCAACTCTGAATTTCACACTTGCCTGGCTTTAATATGCTCATCACAAAGGCAGGCACTGCACTTTTTAGAGCTGGCTACTGGTTTCAGCAAGGACAGGTGGGTGCACCATGGAATGACAGGGCAAGAGACTGGAAAAAGGTTAAGGAATACCACGATGCTACAGTGCTAATCACACTTCAAAGTTATTTTTTTCAAAGATTATTTCATTCATTTGATCATGCTGTACAGGTACACTAGGACTACTTGGGTAATACTGAGAAAAAGTAAACATTAAAGGGCGAATTTTGAGCAGCTCAAATTTACAGAGCGAAACAGATGCCTCATATAATAAAGGGAGCTTGTCAGGGGAATGGAGCATTATCCAATATCTGTCTTGATTGACAGCTTGACAGTCTTTCACCCATTTAAGAAAAAAGTCTTTAAAAAGCATTAGTTAGCAATTATCACCAATTTTCCTATTAAGGAAATTTTCCATGGAAAAATAGCTGCAGTTTAATTTCTAGCTAAATCAGGACAGTTGACTATTTTTCTTCCTCACACAGAACTGGAAATTGAAGGGAAATAGCAAGATGCTGTCAGATCAATACCAGAGGAAGTAAACAGGAAAGGAATAAAAATGGCAAAAGTTATGGAACAAAACCACACAAAACCCCTTTAATCCTCCGCTGAAGATCTCTCCCAAGGAGCAGCATCAGGCTGTTGTGCCAAAAAAAAAAAAGCAACAACAACATACTTTAGACCAAGTCCTACCAGATGCTGAGGAAGAAGTCTAAATGCTTCTTCAAACAGAAGTTTATAATAAATGTGAGCCACAGAGGTACCAGGTTTTTCCCATTACACACACAATGCCAGGGATCCATTGCACTGATGAGGTCCAAACTCAGACTGGATTGCACAAGAAGAAAGAAGCCCTGGCTTTAACCTGAGTTCATGAGAAGAGAGGGCACCAGGGTGACCTAACTGGACTTTCCAGTACCTGAAGGGAGCCTATAAAAAAGATGAAGAGAGACTATTTACAAGGGCATGGGGTGAGAGGACAAGGGGAATGGCTTGAAACTGAGTAGGTTTAGATTAACTGCTGGGACGAAATTCTTCCCTGTGAGAGTGGTGAGGCACTGGCACAGGTTGCCCAGAGAAGTTATGGCTGCCCCATCCCTGGAGATGTTAAAGACCAGGCTGAATGAGGCTCTGAGCAACCTGGGATAGTGGAAGGTGTTCCTGCCCACAGCAGGGGAGTTGGAACAAGATGATCTTCAAGGTCCCTTCCAATCCAGGTCATTCTATGATTCTGTTCTAGGATTCTTTACAGCAAACGTCTCTCTGGGAAGGAAGCAGCCCTGCTGATGGGCAACACATTCCATACGCCTCTCCCCGAAAAGAAGAAAAAACATCCATTTATTGTTAGCCTGTTAAGAGACTGTAAGTCACTTTTCAGCTAGCAGTGCTCTGAACCAGTGTTTGAATTATTTACCTCATGCCTTGTACTTCTTAAGTATTTGAAAATGCCCTACGTAATCTTCCTGCAAATCTCGACAGTGCTAAGAGCTGGTCCTCAAAGAGACTGGGTAGAGAAAGCACTGATGTGGGATGGATGTTGCATTTTCAGTAGCTTCTGCACTGTATCTCTAATATAACAGAAAATGAAAGACATGCTTGAGTCCCTCATAAAAGCCCTGCCTCAGGAAAGCACTTTCCTTGCTTTCCAGGACCAAGACTCAACTCTCATCTCCATCCAAGTGAAGGCTTCTTCTGTCTCACCCCTAGGAATAAATCCTCCGTGGCATTCAGGCACATGGTATTGCACGTGTTTCCCCAGGCAGTCTTTAGGGTATGTATTACACCATCTGCTTTAAACTGAGCCCTGTCATCAATACTCCATTTTGGCAGGAGAGCTACTGGCAGTAACCACTTTCCTTCATTGCCAACCCCTCTCTGACTTCCAGCAGGACAGGGCTCTTTCCATCCAGCCACACGACTGTAGTAACAGACATCCATACACAGGATTTTTCTAATTTGTTTGCGTTCCTACTTCTCGTCCTTCGTTTACTGTCCTAAAAACGTCAGAACACAGAGCAGAACTTGAAAGGCAATCACCACCTGCAAGTATTGTAATAACACTTAACTATTTTGGCAGCCAGGCCTTTCTCAAAACATGCTGACGGGGCCTATATCCCTCGTGCTGAGAAGATGCGACACAGTCCCCGGCTTTCAGCTGCTTCATTTCAAGCTCCTGCACAAAAATGGGAGCACCCTTTTTATTTCCTAGGTTTCCTAGAGCAGCCAATGGCTTAGATTACAGTCATTGCCTCAGCACTGGAGCACTTTCCACTATCACACTAAGTTTGTGTTTCCAACATAAAATCCCTGGTGATGCTGCCTCCCCAAAACCTGTGGCATACCCCATGACATGGATGGTGCCTCCCAACCAGCCACTCCACTAACAGCACCAGGCTCCACAAACTTCTTCTTTAACATTCCAGGCTCAGCTGCAGCTCAGCCATGGAATTCTCTGCCCTTTGATTATTTTTTCCCTGTGACACAAAGCTTAAATAGGAAGAAGTTCTGTTCTTTGGAAAGGAGGAGCTCAGTGCGTGCAACAGAGACAAATTCATGTACCATTTTTCTTTCCCGCATGCTTCAAAATCTGGGGTAGAGGCACAGCTCAGGGCACATTTACTTTGTTCTCATCTTGCTCTCAGGGAAACCTTCCTACTACTTTAGCCTAGAAAATCATCCTTTGCTGTAAAACACAAAACCAAATACCCTCCAAATCCGAGAGAGAAATGCTACAAATCTGTTGCCTTTGGGGTCTTTACACCAAGTGAGAGACAAGTTTAATACATGTAAACCCATGTTTCTGTGGCCTTGGCAGGATTTGGTTGAAAAAGTAAACGATTTAAGCATTCTGACAGTTTACTTGCATTTCATGAAGTGTCTGGTAACAACCCTTTTGAACCATACCTTGTTTCCACGTCCTTCAGTTGTATCTTAAGAGCCCTTCTGTGAGTAGCATGCAAAAGATGTATCAAAAATCTTTTAAATTTATTTGTTTGCATGCCCCAAACAAACCATATGGCATTAAGAATTGTTTTCACAATCCTGTAAAGTACTAAGAGCCTCCTGGGATGGATCAAGCCTCTCCAGCTCAGAACTGGAGAGTTCTGCACCTTCGGAAAAAATTAAAACTAAACACCTAAGGTGCTTTTCAAAAGCAATTATCATAATCCCTGCTGTTACCCTGAGGGAAGCAGTGGCACGCAGAGGTTAAATAACTTCTTGGAGGTGGCTCAGTGAGCAGCACAGCCAGGATTAGAGCCACCGTGCCTCCTGACTCCCAGCTCCAGGCTCAGCCCAGCACCTTAAATAGCTGCAGTGCAGGTCATTAGCTCAGTCCTCTGAGCATGCATCTAGCTTGGGGAATGGGAAAGCTGGAGTTTACTTTTCAAAACTTTCTATGGAGAATCCCCAGAAAAGGCTTTAAATTTTAAAGCTCTGACCTGACCAACCTGTATGAAAAAGTGCTTGGGCAGATTTTACAGCCACCAGTTTGGGACGAGTGAATTACTCACACGCAGCAGAGCGTGTCATAATAAAAGGTTTATAGGGGCTATCACCAGGATCATTCTTGTGGCATTTATTCATTCCAGTTTTTGTCTGCTGGCATTTTTTTTGTCCTCCCCTTTGTCACCAGGATTCTCTCCACCCTTCCCTTTGTGGGGTACCCTAACTTCTAAAAAAACAACAGCATTTCAGCTAAGAGAGCAGTTTAGTGACATGGCACATTTTTGTTTACATTGTTATTTTGCATTTCTGTGTACTTCTACAGGGATAGCTGACACATGCGGTTTTCCCCCATCAGAGGTGACTGTGTATGTCTACTTCCACTATTCCCTTGCCTACAGCTGCAGCATCTCTTTTATTTCTTTAGCTGCCTCCAGCAGGGAACAATAAATCTAAAACACAGTCAAAAAGTGGACAGTCAGAAAAAGGAAAAAATCTCTAGTGCTATTTTTGGCGTCTCAGTTCTTTGGCTTAACCTATTTTTGGAAGAGCATCTTTGTTCAGCAAAATCAGAACTCCCAGCCCTGTGACACCAGGGCAGCGTGTCCCGCTGCAGGCAGAGCTGTTTGCTGGCGGCAACCTCTTATGGCAGAGCAAAGCCAGGAGAGCCCAGAAGGAAAATGATGGGAGACAGGACTTCACTTCCACTCTCCATCACTTTGTGCCTCTGAGCACGCCACGCCGCCCCTCCCCACCACGTTCTGGCCATGCTCAGGCACACAGCATACGCACAACAGGATGGGTGCACCCTGTGCCGTGAGCTCCACAGGGGGAAAACAAGGCCTGCTACCTGTCCTCACAGCCTCCAGCCCTTCCAGGACCCCAGTGTTGGTGGCTCATGAAGTGTAAATATTAACTGGTATCTACAGCTCATGTTTTAATAAAAGCTTTGCTTAGGAAGGAAGGCTGCAGACGGGAAACGGCAGCCCTGAAGAGCTAAACTTGATTCATGTATTTCTGCTTTGCTGGTTTGATTTCAAAAGATATTCAAGCTCTGTATCTGAAACAGTTATTACCTTTGTACTTCCACCAGATGCACCTTCCAAAAGTGGCAGCATTCTCACATGGCCCAGAAAAGAAAGAAAAGTTGGAAAAGATGCAAAATAGCTGACTTGGTATGTTGCAGCTGGCTCTGCCTGACGCAATGGGAGCACATCCTTCTCTCATCACTGCACTCACAGGCACCACTCAGAAGGGGAGAATCTCCAAACCCTCCAAGGCGCAAGACTTGGTTTAAAGCTGGAATTTTGTGCCAGGACTTTCAACAGGCACAGCTGAACCACAACAGAACCAACTACTGTGGCTGGTCTTAGACCAAAAGCCTTGGACAGAGTCATGCCCTCTGAGTTGTTTCTCTCCAGGAAAAAAAAAGCAAAAAAAGCAAAATCAAACATTTAATTGCAGAGAAAATACTTTGTTTTCTTTGTCACAGGGACAGACCTCCAAATGCAACATTGAGCCCTCCTGGGCTCGGTGACATGCAGGCTGGAACACCAGCACTAACAGCCAAGTCCCCAATGAATCTCTGCGGCCTAATGGATTAAAGTCTTAATTAGAGTCACCTGAACATTAAACACCTCTAAAGTGCTCTGAAATTTGCTCAAAATGGGGGTGGGGGGGTTGCCTTCTAAATGGGCTCATAACTAACTGGAGTTTTGTGCACAGCTGTTAATGGTTTTGAAATCATTCCACTTTTCAGCTTTTTCCCTGATAATAAAGCCAATGCAGCTGTGCTGTGCATCAGGCAGTGCTCTGGCACACCTCATCACCAATCACAGCTGAATTTAATGAGGGAAAATTGTCTAAAATATATCAAGCCTTTTTTCTAGAAAGAAGGAAGGTACCCTACAAAGCTCCTACTGAGCAAGATGCAAACACATATCAGACACTGGACAAGCTGCAAGGGAAGATGCCATCAAAACCAAGGCTCTATTGGTCATGTCATCCATTTTTTAAGGAAATAGTTGTTTAAAACACATTTCAGGCTTCAAATTGCTATTGAGAGTAGCAAGACCCTATGTTTAAGAGATTAGAATTAATGGTAAAAATAAAGAGTGTAACTGGAAGATGGTAGAAAGTTTAGGCCCTACAGGTGTGAGGGTATCAACCACCTGAAGTCTCCATCATCATTTCTCTGGTTTCACCTGGCTGCAATCACACACCATTCCATCCTGACAACAGAGGTTTTGCTCAGCTTTCACCAAAACCTGGGGAAATCTGGCCAAACCCTGCAGCAGATCCAACAAACCAACTCCACTGACTTCAGTGAGGAGCAAAGCAGAGACAGCCCCAAAAACGCCTCCAGGATGGCCAAACAGCACCGTGAGTCAGTGACGCTAGTGCCAGGAGGAGGATATCCTGAGGAGGTATTTAAAAGAGAGCTTTTGTTTGAGATTTATGGTTCTGAACCTCTTCAGCTGTCGTACCCACACACACCTGTTGGCAGTTTCGGCACATGCCACACAGCAGACTTGTGTTTGTAGCTTTTGCAAAGTAAACCAGTAAAACCAGAGCCAGTTTATGTATGTGGATAAGTAGATGCCAAACACTTCAGATTCCTAATTGGAGCAGCTTCAAAGCAGTAAATGGATTGAGGTGTCAAATGCGAGGGTAATCACAGAGGAGAAGCAGAGATGCAGGTGCTCTTCTGCTCCATCTTTCCAGTTCTTTTTTCCATACATCCCTGGAGCAGCTGACACCTGTGCCCCTGACAGATCTGTGCCAGCATCACCTCTTGGGCTTCTGCCACATGAGCTGGAGCTCTCCTGGAACTCAGCTTTAAACCCAAACTGCACGCCCCAGCTGATGTCAAGAAGAACAGTTCGTCCCCCCTGTTTCAGTAGCAAATCTGGGGTCAGAAGTGACACCGATGATGTAAAGCAAAACTCAGACTTGTGATTAACTACCGCGAGAAGTTTGTTCCCAGCTGACTGACAGCAGGAGTTGACAGGAGGGAGCAAATTTCTTACACAGCAATGTACTTCCCAAATATTAGTTTTCAAAATAAGAGTTGCCAAAATTCGTTACATTGGCAAGTAATAATCAGGGAAAAAAACATTTTGCAGGAGCTTTGCTTGTTACACGCTTCTGTCTCTAGAATCAGCCACCAGGATGCTGAGAACTCACTGAAAGTCAAACACTGACTTACTGTGACTATTCACGATAGATGAAGATGTCCAGGAAAAAAAAAAAACAAACAACAAAAGGAAAAGCCACTGGGAAGCAAACAGAGGTGCCAAAGTAATAAGGGAATCAAACCAGCAATGGGATTTACTAGGTCTGGCTCCACAGGGGGTTGCCAAGGGAATTTGCTGATGACTCCTAACAGGGCTCTCCACAACAGGCTGCCAGGGTCTCTGTGGCACCGCTTCCCGGTGTGGAATGACTGCCGAGCCACCCAGGGAAGCACGGTTCAGCAGCTGCTCCAGCTGAGGACATGCACACACGCCGGCACTGGTGAGCCCTCGCTGCCTCAGAGTGAGACTAAAACACTACAGACATGTGTAACAGCATCCCGAGCTCCCGCACAACGCCGAGCAGGGACTACGGCAGGCTGGTCTCAAACCATCTGATGAAAATTAATCTCAGCTAGAAATCATGGTCTCATCAGGGTCAAAACCATTTGTAAAGATGTTTGGAGCACGAGAAAGGAAAAAGTTTAGCTCCAGCACTCTCAACATGAGAGTGAGTCTTTCCCTGGATTAAAACAATGGTTTTACTCAATTTATCTCCAGTTAATATATCTGATAGCATAAACACACAATTCCACACTGAACAAAGACCTCTGATCAACCTAGAACGACCTACAGCCAAAAAATGTGACTAAGCCAGAGAAAAAGGCAATAAGGCAAACCACAATGAGTAACTCCCAAAGCTTTACCTGGCACAGCAGCAGCTCCGAAACCAGTGCCCTGTCCCACGCAGCCAGGTCCCTCATTCCCACCTGAAAACCAGGAGAGCAGCTGCTCACCGCGGGGCAATCAACACATTTGTAATCCCCACGTAGCAGGGACGGCGACGTATGGGCAGGAAAAAATGAGCCAGGCAAAGGGCCATTTTGTGAACCTCAGACTGAAACAGAGGAGCTCCTACAGCTTCTCAGTGTCGCCCCTGGGGTGCGGACGGCCAGCGAGCCCCAGGAGCGGCACTACATCCACTCGCCACCTCAGAAACATCCTCCTCAGCCGGAGCCATCCCCCAGCAGCTCCAGATGCACCTCCTCACGGCAAGAGGCCGGTCCCCGGCAGCAGCAGCGATGCTCACAGCCACCAACACCGGCTGTCACCGCGGGCAGGAGAGCACGGCTCCCTGCTGCAGCCCTGAGCAGCGGTATTGCAAGTTTCACGGCACAATAAAGGCACAGTAAACCTGGAGCAATGATTCCTTAAGTGCTGTCTGGGCAGCGGGGGCCACCGAGATCTCTCTCAACACAGGTACCAACTCAGTTCCTTCATTCTACAAATCCTAAAGCATGTAAAAAATTGTAAAATGAAAGGCTACTAGCAGAGTAGTCTCACTGCTGGCCCCTCTCAAGTTGGTGGGAATTTCATCCTTACTGCCAATGACAGCCCATTAGATCTAACACTAAATATTTTGGGGGGAAAAAAAATCCATTGTTTCTTTATGTTAACAGAGGGCTGGTACGTAACAAAGAGAAAGAAAGGCAGCCTGCGTGCCGCCGGCGGGTTGGTAAAAAATCTCAAGGTCTGATCAATACCATGAAAAAAACACCTCTCTCGGCCGGAGGCTGGAGCGTTATTCAAGCACGGCAGTCACTATGCAGCTCATTTTCTTTACCTACGGTGATCCGAGGCTCATGAACACGGAAAGAAGAGCAGAGTCGATTGCAGGCATTTCTAACCCTTTACATGGGAACAAAA
>VZTG01007055.1:98518-173048 GCA_013397845.1 Melanocharis versteri
TGTCCGCCCTGCGCTCCGCCGTGTCCGCGGCAGCCAAGGCACCTGTGCGGCCGCACAGCCGAGCCTGCAGCAGCCGCGGCACCCGTGCGCCCCTCCGCCCATGCACGCGGCAACCTGTGCACCCACCCGCGCACTCGTGCATCACCCACCTATTCCTGCATCAGCTTGTGCACCTGCGCACCCCCACACCCATTCCTGCACCAGCCAGGGCACCTGTGCACCCACCCACCCACTCATGCACCAAGCAGTGCGCCCATGCATGCACCCACCCGTGCACTCATGCATGCACCCACCCGTGTACTCATACAACCCATATATCCAGCCACCCACACCCAATTCACGCACCCCT
The DNA here is from genome assembly GCA_013397845.1 of Melanocharis versteri. Classification (NCBI taxonomy): domain Eukaryota; kingdom Metazoa; phylum Chordata; class Aves; order Passeriformes; family Melanocharitidae; genus Melanocharis; species Melanocharis versteri. The sequence goes on from VZTG01007055.1 coordinate 98,868, forward strand.
CCACCAATTCATCCACCTGCCCATGTACCAGTCCACACTCCAATCCACACCTATTCGTCTACACCCCAGCTCTGCAACCATCCACCTGCGTGCCCCTACGTCCACCCACCCACTTCCTTTTGCACTTGGACCTCAGTTATTACAGATATAGATTTATTTTTTTAATATGGAAGCAACCGTGCCAACATGCTTTGTTACCTGTAAGCTCTCCCCAGACAATGGCCAGGTGCTAAGGAACAAATCTAGTTAAGGCAAGTGATGGAAGGAAGCAATCAGAGGACGACAACAGACAAACCCCATCTATCCCATCTAATTTTGGTGTATTACTGCTGGCAATTTGTGGCTGCCTCTGAAAGCTGCTCTAAGCCTACATTTTATATAAAATGTTTCATAAGAAATATTAAGATGCCTTTATAAAGGTATGTATCCATCCTTCCACATGCTAAATCAGTAGGGAGATGATGGCGTGTGCTCATGGATGACCATAAACCATCTCTGTCAGGAAACACGGAGCACGGACAGCAAAGTGCTTTCCAGAGGCACCTGCAGCAGAGGCTCCTCGGAAAGAAAAGACCGAAAGCTGACTTGATTGATACAGCCCTGCACGGGAGAGGAGTGATTTCATACTTAATGATGTTGAATTGCACATAATTTCTAGTTTCTTTGATGCCCGTTTGCATTAACACACGCTCTGTATGGCAGGAGCAGAGAGGATTCGACAGGAACAGCTTGAAGATAAAGGTGCATTGGCGCTGTGTGGGGTAGATGTGCTGGGCCAGGCAGAGGGAGCTGCAGAGGCTGAGGCTCTCATGGCACTAAGGCACCCGAGGTCTAAATAGGTTTTTGCACGTATGAAAAACCCTACATTAACGACAACAACAACGACAAATCCATCAGAAATGTGCTCTTCCATTACCCGAAATGTTTGCTTCTACCTTCTCTATGTTCCCCTCCATCACTGCTCTACATAATGCTGTGAGATGAAAGGAGCTCCCTTGGTTCCTGACAGCACACGGTGTCAGTGTTTGCTGGGATGGCAAAGCTCCTGCTCCAGCCTCAGCACCTGCCCACGGCACTGCTGGGGCAGCACAGCACAACAAAGGGCACTCTGCTTTCTGGGAGGGACACTGGGCACAGACAAACACAGCCTGAAATACAGCATAAAGTTATTCAAAAGATCTGGACCACGATTTTGACCTCCTAGATGTGAAATTCAGAGACAGGATGGCTGGGGTCATCCTGAGGGGGTGCCACTGTTGAAGTCACTCTGTTGCTCCTGGTTTCCATTTCTTTTCACCAGGTTTTGCGGCCAGAAGCATCATTCGGAATCAGCAGCTACTGAAGAACATTTAGGCTTCTGGAAAAAACCCCAAACAACCCAACCGCTCTCCAAAAAACCCCAAGCCAGGCTAAAACTTAAGGAAAAAAAACCAACAACTCGGGTTTAAACCCCACCACAAAGCTGAAGCCTTTCCCTGGTGCATGAGACCAGAAATAACGTGGGACAAGGCAGTGAGGGTTTCCCTGCTCTGAGTCAGCATGAATGATGCGTGTCTGTAATGCAAGGTGTTGCATGTCACATCTTGGCTCGCTACGTACGGCTTCTGGCAGGGGAACAAAAAAGAAATCAAGCCTTTGCTGTTTTGTCTTTAGTCTCAAGTGTGACTTGGAGGAAACTGTCTCAGGGAATTGGCAAAATGGGCTGATGGCTGCCAAACTATAGCACCAGGAGAGAGGCACTGCACCATTCCAGGAGTGACGAGGGAGGGAGGAAGGGAGCAGTAATCCCTCCATATCTCATGAGGTGCTGGGAGAACGGGTGGCACAGAGGTTCAGTAACATGAACCTGCTGAGGCTCACATTGAAGGGAGGCTGATGCATCCATCAGCATAGGAAAATCCCATCCTGTGCATTCCCAGAGAGCCCTGGACTCTCTGTTTTCATGGTTGAAGCCAACCAGGTCTCTAACTTGGACATTAGTTTCTCCACCGAAGTCAGCTGCATTACCTAAAGGATGAATTTGACTATCTAATCCCTTCAATCTGAAAAACAGATGTATATATGCACAGATCTACCCCAAAGCTTTTAAAAAGAGGTTCATTTTGCTTTTGCCTTCTTCTTACACACAATGGTGTGAATCAGAAATATGGCTTCTCAAGTCATTGCAGCTGCCCTGAGCTAGAGTTGATGCAAATGAAAGGCAGATGAAAATGCAAAATGTCCTTTCTCCAGAAAAATCAGAGCATAGGATTTTTTTTTTTAATTTATCGTTATATGTTTAAAATGTGATAATTTAAAACCCAAATCAGTGGCAGTAAACATTATGGCCTAAATTTCAGTGCAATACTATAAGAAATAGCAATTAACCCATACAAATTTTAGATTAAGTCAAGCCACTGCAGTGGCTGAAGTATTTGCTGAACCAGCTGGATCAAGAGATTCTTGAGACTCTAAGCCTGCTTCCTACAGACCCATTCCTTCTCAGGACGCACAGAAATATATTCTTCCCTTCAGTTCACTCCAATTTGAGAAAACCATCGGGGATTGAAACCAAAGAGGGAGCAGGAGACTGCACTTTTCCCCTTATGAGTCTTTATAAGGATTTGGTGGTTAGAAACACCCCAGCCTGCTGTCAAAGAGGTAATATTTCCTGAGTTGAAAAAGGCCATTCCAAATGCAGAATCAGTTTTGATAACTGTATTCTTCCCCTTGCCCCATCCGTCCATCATATTTAAGATGAGCATATGATTTAAATTGGAGCACAGTGACTAATGTATGTTACTTTTTTCTGCAGTGCACCTTAACAAAAACATTAAAATAAGTTATGGAGTAGAGGCGTCAGTCATCAGTTGGCACATAAATGAAAATTGTTAAGTAACTTTAGACTTAATATGCAGATTCTTAAATAAATATGGTAATAGCATATCCTGATCATAAGTGAAAAAAGAGTACCAGGCTCCGGTGAGGAAGTATCAGTTGTTCCTTAGGAAAATAATTAAAAACTACAAATGAAGAACAAGATTAATTTAAATAATCAATTTTGTGTTTCCTGCTAGCTGATTTAAATCATGATGAAAATTGCTGATTAAAGCCCCTTATTTAAATGTGTGCCCCTTAATAAGAGTGGAAGCCTATGAACATAAGCCCATAATAGTAATAAAAGACTCTGTAGAGAAGAAATAACTTTCACAAGAATAGTTCCAGGGCTGGAAAAACATCATCCATCCTTTGCAAAAAGAAATACATCTTACCCAGCCAAGCAATTCTTCTCCCCTAAGCTCTTAACCCTGTAAAAAGAGCAGGGATAGGGCAATAAGTCATAGGATATTCACAGCCACATTACGTAAGTACGACTGAACTGGTGATCCTTTTCACTAACCATTGGAGAGGAAGATGAAGTATTGCTGGAATAATTAAAAAGACAGGTTTGAATTCCCTAAATAATGCAGATGAACGCCCTGTCCAGCTATTGGTCTTGGTGGCAGCAGCCTTTTAAGGTCTTGAGCTGTTGCACAGGGAGGATGGCTGAAGGATGCTGGGCGGAACAGGCTTTTGCCAACCCAAGCACCACGTGCTCCTGTGCAGCCCCTGGCCTCTTCCCAAAATACTGTATAAGGGCCACTTCTCTGGTACCAGAACAATTACTCTCATAACTACACCTCAAATCTCTAAACTTACGATGCCTTTGCTTTCCTTGTCAGTCTAAATCCGAGCACAAAAGCATTCATTATGAATTTATAGTGAATGTAGACAACTGCATTTCACTGAGGGCTGTATGTGTATCGTCAGCCTGCACAGGTATTTTACATGTCCACCATCCACTGAAAGGGGCTCTTCCCTGTGGTCCTATAATCCAGATCGCTTTTTAGCCTTCTTCAAGGAATTTGGGAGTGCATTGGTACAGCCCCATGGCCTGCCTCTCTGTTAGCAAGGGTGACAGTCACCTCTATTTCCGTGCTGCTCAGTCCTCCCTCCTCCCTCCCTCGAGCCTCCATTCCTGGGCTTGAGTGGTGTCTCCCACAGAGATATCTGCCCTTTTGGGAAGTGTACCACAGGATGAAAAACCTGAAGGCGTGACCTTCACTGTACTGAGATCAGTCACCAGAAGACAGACAAAGAGAACAGATAAATTTCATAAAGGAGGTTTTAAAGTTATTGTACATTTTTGAGGCATGATTTCTGGTATGCCTGGTATTGCTACTGCCAACATTCTTATTGTTGAGCGATCAAAAGATACACAAAGATCTATAATTAGGGATATTTACACAGACTTACCCTCACACACCTTGATTCTTCCCCTGCAACTCATATTTCTGAGGGCAGCAATGGGCCCTAACCCTGCAAGGCAGAGCACAAGATGCTCTGCAGTTTGCATCTTCCCAGGACGCTGGTTGCAGGATATGGCTGCTCCAGATCCAGGGATAACTCTGGGACCATGCAGGAGCTTCAGTCCTGAGCATGGTCCTGTCCTGCCTGAAAGGACGGCAGTGTGGAACTTTATCAGGCTCAAATCCCTGTTCCCACCTGCCAGAGCCTGCGGGTCCCAGCTTCAGGACACAGGAGCCCTGCTGTGTCTAATCAGCGGGTGCTGAGCAGATACTGGTTCAGGGACTTCACTTTTGTGTCACGCTGCCCTGCAAACCTGCTTCCAAAAGGCTGCCTTCTTTCTTCAAAGATCATTTCCAGTGCTAAGCAAGATCTCTCAGAGCCCTTGACTTTGCAGCTGGCAAAGTTTACAACATGTTTACAATACCCTGCATAATTTGGCTATGAGATAATGTATAGTATAGTCCTTCAGTGGTGCACAATGGGAAAAGACAAGTGGGAAAAAAAAATAAAGGTAATGCAAAGCCAAGAAAAACAGATGGTAGCGAGCTCTCCAAGGGGCAAGAATGAATAAATGACTGCAGATTTTTTTTTTCTGAGGAAAAATATATTGTCAAATCAATAACACAGATTTTAGGAAATGCAAGCTAGATCAAATGTGCATTTTTTCAGTATTAAACAATGGCACTTCATCAGGACTGATGGTCTGCACTGCACGTGTTTGCCTACATGAAACAGAGAGAAGTAAAAATAGCATTGCTCCAAAAAGTTCTTGTTTGACCTCAAGGTTACATTTCATACTTCCTGGGAAGTTCTGCTGTAGGTAACAAGCCAAAAGTTCAGGTGGAAATCAGAGTGCCCCAGCACTCACTCTGCCCTTTAGCAGCATTGTATCTTTGATAATCTTAGTCAGGGTTGCAATTCTTAAGAGAGCAAAACCTCTTGACAATTTTGGGAACTTTCCTGTGCCTGCTGGTAGGGCCAGAGAAAACTGTATTTGTTTAATACATCTGTGCACGCTTCCAGAATGATAAACTGATACCTTTTATTCTTTTTGACCACATCAGGTCAAGCTAGAGGGAGGACAAGAGACACTTAAAAATGGCCAAGTATACAAATACTCTAATTCTCCTCCAGCAAAAGATTTTTTCGCCTCCCTTAAGCCACCCAGAGGAGGCTAAGCAACATATGGGATGCATGAAAGTTGCTCTCTGCAAGTCTGTCAATCCATTTTAGCCACGCCGTGCATCAGTCCCGGCTCTGCTTTGAGCACGGCGTCCCTGCACAAGCGCTGCCAACTGGCCCATGCTCAGCTCTTCGCCGGGAGACAAACCCGCTCCTGCCACGGGATCCATGGGCCCGAGGAGCAGAGCCTGCAAGGCACCAAATCTCTCGTGCTCTCGCTCTAGCCGTGGTGCGAGAATAATCTTTGCAGCATCTCCAGTGCTCGCCGGGCTACGGTGATGTGGTGGGTTGGGGAGCAGAAGGAGTCGCAGGCTGGAAGGAGCTCTGACAGTGGGAAATAACCTCTTGACAGCGTGGCTGTGGAAGAGGCCTGTGTGCTCAAGCTTCCAGGTTGGCTCCTCCGGGCTCTGCTGGGCTTGGGAACTAGCACAGACCAAACCCTGCAGTCGTGGAGATCTCCTGGTGAAGCTCCCCGAGGAGTTCATCTGGGCAGAGGCAGCCACAGCCCCAAAGCAGAGAATGAGCCACCACTAGAGCTGAGGTCCCAGTGCACCATCACACAACAGCGCTTTGAAAATATCGGTCCTTCCTCACACACATGAGGGGGGAAGCTCCATTTTCATTTCTGTTTCAGAAGATCTGGACTCACAGGGTTGGCTGATTGTAAAAATTAACTGCCTTTCCCCAGCATGTCAATAAATCAAAGTGAGGGGGTATTTCTTGAAAGCCAGAAGCCGGCAGAAGCAATAGGAAGGGCCACCTCTTCATCTTACTGCTTTTTGGGACACGGTGAATGCTCTGTTATCATGCCCTCAACACCGGTGATAATATTTTCATTGAAGCTCCATTTTCTGTTCTGCCCATGCAAATATAAAGAGCAAAGTCACTGCTACTGCCTTAGTTTTTCTCTCTTTCAGCTGGAAGCAGAACCTGAGCTCCTTAAAACCATGTACTCCTAAGTTCTGGAAGCAATCACTTTTGCTTATGCAAAGGGAACCCTCTCTCCAAAAATCAAAGCCCTTCTTGGGAAGCAATAAGCCCACAGATGAGCCTCTCAGCTGCTAAAAGCCCTTGCTCCCACCCTGCAGGTGCCAAGCACTCCTCCCTCTAACAGCAGCTCCAAAAGAAAACCAGGCCCCAGGGATGTCCAGGGAGCACTGCAGAATTTACAGCAGCGCAGTTGGGTCCACGTGCCTGTGGGAGCTGCTGTGAAGTCGGTCAGAGGTGGCTCCTTTTGAAACAGGACAGGTTCCAAAGGGACACGAGCTCTCGGAAGAGGCAGTCACTGGGAATGCCTCCAGCTCCAGCCCCAAGCTGCAAACTAAAGTACTTGCTTTTGTTAGAACATATGGCAAAACCCTGCATCCTACACGTGTTTTAATGCCAAGACTGACTCTTAGTTTGGCATCCTTCATGGCAAAGAAGCCAGCAGGAGTTTTGTCCAACAGAGAAGAGGGATGAAAGCAGGCAGTTTATCCCACTGCTATTTCAGTTGGTCTTCATTTCCTGGTCTGCATCACATCCCTGGGTCAGTCCAGCTCTGGCCATTCTTGGCTGTCCTCAGTCCCTTCACCCGAGAGAATGTGTTTCTGTACCCGACCCTTACATTGCAGGCTACAAAAGACTGCACTGGAAGTACTTAGTAACCCAAAACATTTTTTCATTAGAAACAATCCTTTGCAGCAAATCCTAGGTAGGCTGATATTGTAATGTAATTCCAATCACCTGGTAGAACACTTTTGTATTGCTCCTTTACGAGTATCGGTACCCAGCCTATATTCTCTCTCTCATACTTAAGCCTCCAAAATTACACTGATCAAAGCAACCTGCATTTATAAACTGATGTGCTCCTGCATTCGAGAGATTTGCCAAGTGCTAAATATAAGGTTTCTCACTATAGTCAAAATCAAATTCAAATTCCAGCTGCCTCTCAGCTAATATGCAGCAAAACTTTAGCAGTACAAAGCCGTGTTTGTAGAATCAGACACCAAAGATGATTAAATTAAACTGAAAGGGGAATCAGCACAAGCCTGAAATTAGTTTGCTGAAGATACCAGAGTTCATTTCCTCCCCGTGACAGACGGAGCCACCTCATGACCTTTAGTGATCAGAGCAGACAGGATCACAGCTTTGCCAAGTCTGCCCCCCCCTCCATCCCCAGCAGTGCCCTGACTGAAAAATCAGCTTCAGCCTCCGCTGGCCAGGGCAGGGGGCCTGCAGGATGCTCAAACCAGTGCAGCAGGTTCAGACACTGCCCTCTCCCCCATGGGCTGTGATCCATCTCCTCCCTCTCAGTGGATGCTCTCCAGCAGTCCAGGCATGCATTGAGATCTGAAGAACAGCTCCTGGGTTTATCTTGGTGGTCTCTGTTCAAAGCAAAAGACTCTCCATTCTTTGATTTGATCAAGATGGTAAAACCAGGAAGGTGCCTGAAGTCAGCAGGGTGAGTTGCTGAGATGTTGAGTGCAGGCAGGAGCAGGAAGGCATCCCAGGGGTGGGCAGGCAGTTACTTCCTTGGCTTTGCTTTGTTAATCTGGCTCTTTTAAAACAGCATTAAAATTGCCAATGAAAAGAAAAATTCCTAACTTTGGCTGTAGCAAGAGAGCTGAAGGGATTTAAAGCATATGGCAGCAATAAAAAGTTGTTCATCTTCTCTCTCCCACCCTTCCCCATTAGCTGTTATTCTTGGGCATTATGTCTCTGAGCACCCTGGATGCTGCAATTACGCTGATGGCTACATGAGAGCGATGGAAAACAACCTGCTGAAAACAAAGACTTCTCCTGACTATTACACACACACGGGTTTGCCAAGACACCTTGTTCTCTCCCTGCAGCCCTTCTGCTGGTGCCATTGCGGGTCTCCTCCGAGCACAGATGGGAGAATAGCACCAGGTTGTTTGCTGCTCTTGCCTTGCTAATGCCAGTGACCTGATTTACAAACCAGACTCAGACCACTGCTCCTGTTTGGTGCATGGTACAAACTGTTGCTGGTCCTCAGAGACTTGCACACAGTCAATTTTCAAGAACAGAAAGGATTTTTGCCCCTTTAAGAGGCGAGGGTTAGCACAGCTCCTTGGCAACATATAAATTGAGAGGATAAATTGTAGGAGTTAATCCAGAGCAGTGGCACGGTCTCTAGCAAAAACCCCCTACTATCTAAATTCAATTAGACGTAGCCCAGGAGGGAAAGAAAAAAGGCAGACAACCCCACCAGTTGTGCAGATCTGTCAACACGGAGCATGTGACACCTCTCCCAGCAGCATCCAAGGGTGGGAGTGGGTAACCTGCTGGTGGAGCTTCCTCTGCCAGACAGTAGCTGGGTGTTCCTCTGCTGTGCTCCAGGGGTAGATGTGCCCTGTTTTGGGCACAGCAGAGTCTCCCAAGACTGGGCATTGATCCCCCTCTCCATCAGTGTGACTGAGCAGGTGCAATGGCAGGAGAGGAGAGAACACCAACCCTCAGCTGAGCAAGGAATGGTGAAGGGAGATGATCCTATTGTACTTGAAAGCCACGGTGGCTGATGGGCTGCACTTGCAAGGCTGGGGTAGAGCAGCACCAGCCCTGTCAGAGGGCAGGGAGTTGATCCAATATTGTCCAAAGGGAGCTTTTAAAGAATGCAGCCAAGAAGGCAACGCGCAGCAGGACCTGGAGCTCCAGTTGCCCTGCCCGAGGTGGGCTGCCTGGCTCTTGCCCAACTGCTCCACCCAGCTCAGCTGAGCCTGGACACTGCCACGGAGCACAGGCCACGCTCTGGGCACCATCAAGCCTATCACCATCCTTCCTCTTGACTAAAGAGGATGCAAAAAAGATGCGAGGTTTGCTGCCAGAAAATCCTGTCTGAATAAATAATGCAGTTTTAAGTTTGAAATGGTGAAGCTCTTGGGGAGCTGATCCTCACTGTGTTTGAGGCAACTGCCTCCTGCCAGATAAACGCACACACCACTGAGTTCGTGTGCTGCTGCAGCAGTACCTAAGGCCAGTTGGAAAAGCCAATATGGTCCATTTCTCCTGAAAGATCTCCCAGGGGAAATATGCCTCAGCCAGGCTAAATACTTCACTTGTGCTATATCTGTACGGGAATTGCATGTTTTAAGGTTTTGCTTTGAAAGAGAAAGAAGTCAGACCTTGCTGAAGGGACTGAGTTTGGCATTCTCGGAGAAAAGCAGTGCATGGTCCTGCTCCGTGACAGCTGAGCCACAGTCAGTAACAAATGGGGGCCACACTGCCACAAACTTTGTTATCCAGGCTTCCCACACAAACAAGGCACTAACTATGGGTTTTCTTGCATAGCTGGAGGCCAACACACCTCTGGGCAGCATGGGGATGGCCCTACACCAGCTAGTTTCTGTTGACTGACAAGCATCTCCTTTTCTTCTTCTGGCTAAAGGCTGACTCAGTTTGTGATGGCAGAAGCCTTGCAAGAGCAATAATAAAGGTGCTTATAAAAACAAACAAACAAACAAACACACCACACCCCTGCCATCATTTGTCACCTGCCCCCGACATGTTTTACACTCTTCTCACTTGCAGGAAATCATCCATGACTCGAGGAAATGCTCTTTTTGATGTCTTCCTTTCTGTGAATTTTGTGTTTCCAAATGAACATGTCTAAGACACAGGCCTGGGAAAAGGAGCTGCAAACAAGGGTGAGGACCAACCCTGGGGTTGGCAGTGCCACGCTGCCCTCTCCTGCCAGGCTCCCAACAGATGCTAATCCACTGTCTGTGATTACTCTCTCTAGGATCTTTAAATCCAGGCTTTGGGGATTAGAGGAGTCCCTCCTTTCCCAAATGAAGGAATCCTCCCTTAATCCATTCCCGCTGGCACAACAACACGAAGGACAAACCCAGCATTTTCTGGGCACTGTGGTCCTGACTCTTTGTATTTCGAGGCCTTTATGGAATGCCTGTGCTTGAGAATCCTTCAGCATCACGTCCGACTCTGGTTACAGATCACACCTTACAGCCAAAACCCCTTTCACTGCCCCCTTTTGGCGTTGTCCTGGTGTTATCTGGGGCCTCCCACCACAGTCCAAGCACTGCAAGCCTTTCTCAGCCTCACTGCCCAAGGTGCTCTGGAGACAGCCCCTCCACAAAGGATGGAGCCTTTTGGGTTGGTTATCACTGCTCAGCACCCAGTGGTTGAAGCAAATAGAAACAAGAACTGAGGAAAAGTGCCAAAACACAGTCAATCTTTAACCAGCTCAAGGAAGATATGGTCTCACTTGTCCTTATTCAGTGTTCACCTCTGGGCGGCTTTCACCAGCTTCAACCCACGTTTCAAGGCTGCCAAAGCCTGCACAAACCAAGCAGGTTTGTTTTATTGTAGTCTTTCCCCCAGTCCTCCAGTGCGCAGCTGCTTTTCCACCCATGCGTGCAAGAACCCCTTTCTTTCTGGGGATGCTTTTGCCAGGTGGCCTGTGGACCGCACTGAGCCCAACCCACAGCAAGGAGCACGTCCCAGTTCCCACTTTGCCTCATCCACAGGGCTGTGCTCACTTATCCCAACTTTTCACTCTATTTTTTCAGTTGTCAGGGCTGGATGTAAGTCCCCCTCCCATCCTGTACTGTGCCTGTGCCAGCCCTGGTTTATGGGACAGCTGGTGGGGGAAAGGATAATTGACATTATTAAACTGACATAATGCTGTATCACCCTCAACCTGAAAATTCACTCCCCCAGCTCCCAGAGTCACGTAGCTCCAAGAAACTCAGATTTTGTATGTAAAAACCTTAAAAATATTTTCGAGACCTATATAGGCTGTTTACAACCTACATAAGACTAACTGACACAGGGGGGAAAAACATATCTCTTCACAGATCAAAAAAGAAACAACCTGTCTGCCAACACCAGCTATTAGAAGCATCCCGAAACATAACCTGTTCCCTTCCCTTCCCTTCCCGGCCCGCTGCCGCTGCGGGGCCTCAACGCAGAGGAGGGGTGGGCTCTCGCCCCGGGCCCCCCGACCCTCTTTGATTTAAGCCCCTCGTTAGCAGCGGCGAGCCCAGCCCCGGGGCAGAGCACCCTCCATCTCGCTGATTTATACCCTCTTCATCTGCTGCAGCAAGGATGATTTTTCTTTTTAATCCGTTTTCGCTCTAGTGTGCTCCAGCTTAGCGCGAGCTTTGCTGGGGGAAGGGAGGCTGGGTTTGATTTGTGCCAGGGCCGGGAACAAAGAGGCAGAAAGCAGTCGCCTTCCACTGCTCGAAGCCCGAGCGGGGAAGGGTCCGCGGCACCAGCCAGCTTCCCCCTAATTTTCCCAAGGCTTTGCCCGACTCTGTTTACGCGTGGCACTAATAAGCTTCGGGAGGCAGCAGCAGCAGCATCGCTTTAACATTCGAATTGCTGTTCACAGAAAGAAGTGTTCATCCCGACAGGCTCATTGTCATGGCAACGGGAGATTCCCCCCCGCTCTTATGAGGGTGCCGCTGCCGGAGAGGCGATGCGCGCCCGGCTCGTCCCGAGGGATTTAGCCCTGCCGAGGGCAGGTGTGCTGGGAGCCGCAGTGGGAGCTGGATGGAAGCAACAGGAGAGGCACGTTCCCCAAGGAGCATCTCTAGGGCAGGACGTCTCCAGCGTACCACAGACCCAAAGGAAAAACGGGGACGGGTGAAGTTTAGGCGGCTCTGACATCAGTGCATAGCAAAGGGGGGATGATGGAAGTAGGACCTTGGGATAATCCTAAGTAATACCTGCTCCCTTTAATGAGTTACTTGGATGGATAATGTTCTTCTGTGAATTGCATTTTCATGTAGCCTCTGCTGCCCAGGCATGGTGATGCTGCACACTCTGGCACAGGGTGAACCCTGTGCTGGGCGATCTTAGCAGCGCCATAAAATTAACACATTTTCTCTTCCGGTCATATAGAGAATGCACAGACAGAAATCCCTGCTCTTGGGAGCTTCCAGATCAAAACCTGGATATTTTCCATGAGAAAGCCAGACAAGGACCTAGAAACAAGTTTGGAACAAACACTACAGCAATGTTCTTCCTGGAAAACACACAAATGTTGTGTGTTGTGCCAAGCATTGAATGGAATCAGTCACAATTTAAAATCTACCACCATCGGCTCTAAATGAACTCCATGGAGAACACAAAGCAAGAGCAATCTACTTCCCCCAAGGTGGGAACGACACTCAGTTTCTCCTGGCCACCAGCTTTCAGCTGGAGCAGGAACCCACATTCCCAGCACTGCCTAAGCCTAAGCCTGGCAGTCAGCAGGTAAGAGCCAAGGTGACAAATTCTGAGTGAATTAGAGAAAAGCCATTATTTGCCATAGATGCTGCATTGATTTTGGATGGCAGAAGCTCACCTGACCCAATACAGACCCAAGAGGTCCCCTCCTTTTGGAAAACCACTCGGGATGAACATGTACTTTTCTTGAGTGGACTGGCTGCTGTCATCTGCTGTTCACTGTGGAGATCTTTGCAATGCCATCTCTAGGCCAATAGTGGGAAAGCAAGAGCCACGTGTTCTGCTCTTGGCTTTTTTATTCTGTCACAACATGTATCATCAAACGAGTGCTGAAATGCTGCCCATTTCACACAGAATTACTGCCTGTAGTAAGATTTCATTAATTGCAAATGAGAGCAGGACTTGGCCCACCCAGTGGAAGTAATAGATGGTCCCTACAATTAAACATTAAGTTTACATCCATTGATTTACCCGCAGTATTTCAAAATAATTACGCTGGCACAATACATCTTAGTCTCTGTGAATTTAAAATCCCAGAAATAATTTAAAGTCTTTCTGATTCTACCTGCTTTGTGAAATGCTGTATTTCTCTTGCAACTCAGTGCTAAAGCAAGGGCAATTTAGTAAAATCCAATGAGGCATGCATTGCATGCTAAAGTACAATTTCTTTTTCTGTTTCCCAGGTGAACAGCTTTCAGTTTAAAACAACTTCTTTTTCTATATGTTTCCTTAGATTTGCCTTCCTAAAGAATTTTAATTTTTATTCATCCTTTGAAAAATCCATAAGATGCCGTAAACAAGAAAGGAAGCTTTCAGGAAGACCGGAGAGAAAGTTTTCAAGAACATTTAAAGCACCCCAGAAAGTCAACATCAATTTCCTTAATCTCCATTCCCAGGCTATTAACTACAGTGCCACTGTGAATGATTAACCTTTTCTGAATGTATCTGACTTCTGCCTTTATAAAACCAGCCTTTAAGAACCCTGTCTCAAGGAGGAAAAAATAAAGGGGCATCTGATAACGCTTCAGGTCTGGTGCTTGGTGAAGTACAAGCGACTTGCAGCAGATACAGCATCTCCTTACTTTGCTGGTTTAGCTTTGAATGAACAAGTAAATCTGGAGCTGGAAAAACAATTGCTAGTAACTGAAACGAGGGACAAGGCAGAGAGCTGCCAGTTATAAAAGCAGAAGAATATGGAGAGCTGCTAGTTATAAAAGCAGAAGAACATGGAGACCATAAAGCACTTCAATTTGCTGGCTTCACCCTTACTCACTAACACAGCACTGAATACAAAACATGTTTGGTAAGCCTGGGTTTTGCTTACGTATCCAACACGCTTGATGGTATTTCATATAACTGAAGTCCACTTCTTTGCACGTTTAATTGCATTCTAGTTTCTACGCAAGAGCTATCGACTCAAGTTGCCAGGAAAACAATGTAAAAACAGAACACACAACCCAAGTAAATGCTAAAGTTAGAGCATTAGACACTGAAAAGCCAGCATAAATACCATACATACTCAGGTCCAATTTTTTACCTGTATGTGAGGTACCCTTATATTTGGTGGAGAGGCTATATTCAATCACAGATGGACACATCTGAAAGGTTACCAAATGAAAACCAGCATTTTCGTTAGATGAATGGCAAACTCAGCCCAGAATCTTGGTTTAATATCACTGACAACTAACACCTCCCCTGCCTCCCTAAGGTCCACTTGCTTACGAATGCAGTGCTGAAACTGAGCCTCTTGCATCCAGGTCATTTTGCAAAGCTCACTGAGGCTGTTGGAGGGCTGTGTTCAAAAATTAACAAATCCCTTACACAGTGGAATATGCCCAGTCCTTTGCCCAGGTTACATCCTAGGCAAAGGGCTGGGAAATACAATGTCGTGATTTTGCCTTGCTTTCAGGCACAGACATTATACAGAAATTTTGCATCATGCCTGAACAATCTTTAGGGAACAGGAGAAGTGCTAAAAGAGCCAAGAGAGCCTGGTCACTTCTGTAACTCTGCTCACATGTACACAATACTAAGACTGGCATTAACAAGTGTAATGGCTGCTCTGTGAGTGACTGTAATTATCTGCTGTCACTGGTGCTCAGCAGCAGCTGAGGCAAACAGCAAAGGCACAAGTTAACAGCTCAGTGCTGAGCAAAACAAGGACTTTGAGTTGCGTGTCCAGGAAAGCATCCAAGAGTTAACTGGGGACAGCCTCTGTATTCAGTTTGCCTTTCAGTTTGGTGATTGAGGCCACGAAGGACCGAGCTACACTGGCTTGTGGAGAAGCTGCCACCTCTGTGGGCATGGGCACAGCCTGGTCAGGGCCACACCACGTGCTAAAGAACAGCCTTGCTGCCAGCTGGGGTAAAAAGGCGGAGGAAGGACTTGGGTTTTTCTGTCTCTCTCAGTGCGCTGATGCCAATCCCTGCCCTGACACAGCTGCTGCAGCTCGTGCTACCAAATCCCCACGAATCCTCCTGAAATTGCTGCAGTTTAAGCATCCCACTGCAGGCCGCAGGGGCTGCAGCACTTTGGGATTCTCTGCACAAGAGGTTGGTTGCTCCCAGCCCAGCAGTATCAGTCCTCTCTAATATTCCCATAGTGCCAAGTCAGCTGGGTTACCTCAAAACCCCTTTGCTGGGGTGTGAAGTGGCTGATGCTTTCTCTGAAGTTCTTGATGTAGGCCAGGTTTCATATCTTTTGATATCAACAGAAGCCTACCCGCTGAGTTCTATAGACTTTGAATTAAGCACTGTGTACATAGATTTTCCACTTAGGGTAATGAAGGGCTTGGTTACTCTGTCCTCATTAACACCGATGGGATCTGGGCATCCAGACTGTTTGTGTAGCTTTAGAAACACCAGCCACAAAGCACAATGTACCCATGTACAGCATATGCATCCTTTTCTTTGCTGGGATTCAGCACGAGCTGTTTCTGGTTATAAAAAATAGTTATTGGTGAAAACAGCCTGCACCCAGAGCAATGATGAGACAGTGGAATTTATTCCATCACATAGACCTGTTGATTAAAACCATCATTCATATCACTGAAAAATGAACAGCCACAGAGACAAACTACCCTGGAGCTTGCTCCTTCATTCTATAGTAATCATTTCACACAATATAATTATCTTGAAAAGTTGCTGATGACAAGGCTAAAATACAAAAATATTCACGAGTATCTTTACGAACAGTTTATTGATGTGCTTGCTAATTTTTCAGCACATACAGAGGTTGGGAGAGGTCTTCGCTTGTCTACATTAACATTTGCATTTGCTGTTCATATGAAAATACAGGCTTGATGATGTTAATTGCAGCTTTCATCTTTCTGCTTCAAGCTGTATTATAACTGACCTAGCTTAAATCTGCAGAGCTAAAGAGATCCAGAACCAGAGGAATACATCCTGTCTCCTATCTTCTGTGATGTTCCACAACATGCCCTCCAGTCTGAGCTTCAAGGCAGCTAAGACACCACTGCCCAAGCTCTCCTGTCTAAAGGCAGGGCTGGGGTAGCTCTGGTAATCTGGGCAGGAAAAGGATGCAGAGACCTATTTTATTATAATTCTCCTGTGACTGGCACGGTCTCACATGGAAAGCAAAGCTTGTGTGAGGTTCCAGGGGTGTTGAAAATGTCCACATAGGTTGTACCCCAGCTGTAGGCAGCAGTTAAGGACTGAATCATGAAGCACAGAGGCAGCTTCTGTGGTTACAGTTATCAGCATAATGTTGTGGCACAACATCATGAACTGCCTGAACAGGCAGGGGAAGGTTTGCCTTGAAGGAAAGTCATGCAACAGAGAAGTCGAGCTACTCATTTTGGGTGTAGTGTAATTAATGAAAGCCATTCTGGGAAATGCCCAGGTCAGTTCCCCTCGGGCACAAGGCACCGAAGTCCAAACCTGATGTGCTGCAACTCAGAACGATGCCAAGCCCTGCACCCAGATGGAAGGAGTCTTCTGTCCTGTCTCTGCTGCACTTCCCAGACAGCCCTGTCAACTCCAGACACACTCCAGGAGGAGGAAAGGAGAATATAAAAGGCTGAGGAGAGCTGCATCCTTATGAAAATGTGAGGGACAGGTAGATATGGCTCCAGCAGAGCTTTTCCTGGGAGCAGACCCACCAAGCAGTGAGGGACAGTGGCATCAGTGTGATTAAAGCCTCTCAGTGTGCTCTGCTTTACACTTCACCCTTCTCTCAGATGGAGACTGGCAACACAGGAAGGGAGATAAAGAAGCCTTATTTCTGACAACAGCCCTGGAAAGCCCGGCTTTGCAGCAGTTCAGGAGCTGCACACCGGGCTCTCAGGAGTGGGATTTGTGCTCCTTGCAAGAAAGAGGCAGTGGAGCGTATGTTTTTAGACAGAAAGTATAAAAACAAAATGAAAATACATAACTGTTTGTTATCTGAGGCTATGAGCTGTATCTTGCAGATTCAGGGAGGCAGCTTGGCTGAATCCCTCTGGAGGCACCAAAGCCTGACTGGGAGCAGGGCCAGAAAAATCAGCGCTTGGAAAAACACTGCTGAAAGATTACAATTCATCCATACAAGAGCAATTAGGATTTTCCCAGTGAAATTATTAAGTCCAGGCCAGTATATATGGAAAAGACACATGATGCCTTCCGGAGAAGGTTGACCAGCTGGAGTGATGCCAGTGGAAGGCCACCAGGCTGGTTGTGGGCACTGACAGGCTACACCAGGGCTGTAGAGCCCAGAGAAGAGGGAATCTCCATCCTTGGGATACTGAGAAAGAGGATTTAAACCACAACCCAACCCTTACAAATGCCATCTTCACCAGACCCTAATCTATTGCTGGCAGACAGGTCTCTAAAACTGACACTTTTGGGGCTTGCCCAGAATGCTTCAGAAGGAGAGACCAGAAATGCAGGTAATGCAGGTAAAACCTTGGATCATCACAGGTGGAAAGGACACCTAACACACTTGCAACTGGCTGATGTTATTAAAAAGGTATTTTGTATGGAAGAATCCGCTGCAACACCTTTTCCAAAGCAGGGTGTTTGTTTTACCAGCTCAGTTCCCTGCAGGGCGCTTCCTTTGCTTTTCTGCACAGATAAATCTCTAACAGAGACCACTATATATTTCTGATCTATGCTGGTACATAGAACTAGAGAATGTATTGACAGGCAAAAGCAATTTAATTGCAGTCAGGTTGCACTTTTAAATCCTTAGCCCCTGACCTTAAAGAAAAGTCTGACTATGATGAGCACAGAAAGCACATCCATCACTGTGCTGCGGAAAAAGAATGGGAAGCCAAAAACCAGAGTGTGTCCATTTTGGAAATTAGCAGCTCATATTTTTGCTCTGCATTTAATAAGCTTCTGATTAAAGAAGATTTTCAGGGTTTCCCAAATATGGTTTCTTCTCCGGCTTAAGTCAGTTTGGTATCTCTACACTCAAGAAAAGCCCATGTGTTTAAGTCAGAAAATCTGCATTAGTATTAATGTTGAGCAGGAAAGGAATTTGGGAGTTGGATTTTTTGGCAGATCTAGGAAACGTACTCAAAGGTGTGCTTAACCTAAGATATAACCCGTTTTTGTCATCACCCAGCAGTTTCAAAGGACAAAAAGAAGTGATGCCACTGGCTTCTTCCAGCATGGGAAGGATGCAGCAAACATCAGGACCCGACTGATTATCCCAGGGCACCTCCACCCTAATTGTCACTCCGACACAGAGCTCCCTGGTGGCCTCCATCAAGTCGTTTCTCCTGTCTGACCTAATTTTCTCAGCTGCAGAAGCAGGATAATACTGACTCATATAGGATTTATGATGGGAAAAGGATTTATTTTATCTTAAAAACCACAACTGAGAGATGCCAGGAGTTAAAGGCCCAGTGTGGCAGCAGCAGAGAAACGCGGGATCTCTCTCATTAGGAATTTGGTGTTTAATCAGCTGGGGCTGACCTGGGGAGAGAAAGCAGCACTTGCATTTCTAAAGGGGGAATAGTTGTTCTGACGGATTATCCTGTACTCTGTCTATATGTTTCATTTTATTTTTCCATCCATCCTACTTAGACCACTGAATAATCTGTGATTTTGTTAAATGAACAAATCGTATGATGAATTTTGTACTTTTTTTTCCTTATAAATATGACTATTTTGTCTCACTCTGTAAACGGGCGATTGCTGACGGGGTTACATAAAACTTTGAGAATGTTTATGGCAGGGACTTTTTCCACTGCTCAGGTTTCCCAAACAAGACAGATATGTCAGGTACATAAGATCACCCTAAAAATGTGGAAGAACTCCTGCCTGTAGCATTTCTGCTGCTCTCAAGACCTGTGCCGAGTCTCCTGGTTTTCCAGAGAGAATCATTAATGTTCTCCTGTCAAGTGAAACTCGATAAATCTCCACTGGGGGTCTCTGTTCTTCCGAATTTCCAGGTTTCAATGCCAGCTCAATGCCCTGAGACTGACTTGAGGTTCTTCAAGGGGAAGAAGACCTGAGAGCCTTCACGAAGCACAGGAGGGCTGTGGGTGAAACTGTGCTGGCTTCCCAAAGGGAGGTCCTGACCAACCATCCAGGTCAGGTGGCTTACAGAGAGCACTGGAAAGCCCATTTTCCAGCACTATTTCGTTTGCCCAACTCGTCTCCCTTTGGATTATTACCCACTGACACGCAGGGAATACTTGACAGCCATGAACACAATCCTAAGGAATCACAGAACAGTTGAGGTTGGAAAGGACCTCATGAGATTCCCTAGTCCAACTCACCCGGTCAAGCACAGTCAGCCAGAGCAGGTTGTCCAGATCTATCCAGTAGGATTTTGAATGCCTCCACACATGGACAGCTTCCAAGACCCAGAGCATTGCTACTGTAGTAAGTTCATCACAAAACTCCTGAGAATTGGACCAGCTCTGAACTTAGATGTTCACCAAAGGTTCCTTCCAACCCAAATCATTTTACAAGACCATGACAACCAGGACCATAATTCTGGCAAGATGCATTAATGTGTTTGAGAAGAGCTTTCACAGCTGGAAGGAAACACTTGAAACCCTGGCTCCGTGGCCCATGGATCAACCTAGAGCTGGAGTTCAGAGAAAGGGGGAAACGCAGACCTACAAGCCAAGGGGGTTGCAGAGGATGCTCCAGAGGAAGCCGGGGCCCATGCCAGAACACTGGAGGCAGATTGAGTCCCTGGCTGGAGTGAGGATCAGCCTATGGCTCTGTCCTGAGGAACACTTCACCTGGAGATGGCCTCGGAGGCTGGGTGTTCATGTCAGAGTGCAGCTCAGGGCTGAGGCACGAAGGGAGGCCACAGGTACAACTGGCTTTTCAGAAGGCCAGGACCCAACAGAAGCTGTTTCTGCAAGCAATCGTGCTTCAGGAATAGCTGACCTTTTCAAGGACTTGAAATCCAATACAGAACCATTCAAAGAATGTGCGTATATACCATTAGAACATTACTACAAGTCCCCAGTGGCTATGAAACCCACTGCCAAAATCTGAGAGAAGACAAAAGATTTCTATTTCTGGCAATGTATTAGTCAAGTTAATTAACACACAACTTTGTTATAACTTAAGGGTCTCAAACTGACTGATAATATTTGTGAAGGTTTCAAAAATTTCTGGAGACCATAACTCTTTTTTTAACGTTAAGAAATTACATGGAAGACATAAAAGAATATTTTAACTGAAAAGGTCAGTGCTTGCAAGTCAACAAATTAATAATTTAAAGTTGTCTGTGGGATGTAAGCTTGACCCTGTGATACTCGTGCCCTATAATGAGGTGCTCACACGCTGGTTTTCAGGCACCGAGGGCTGTGTACCTTTAAACTCCTCGTGCTGCAGCTGTGTGACACGGCCACTCTGCCCACACATCATGCACCTCTCGTTATTAGCTGCCTCCTGCATTTTCTCCTCTTTGCCCCTGCCCCACTCAATTAGCAGGCTGTGACTGAACAATGTTTAACAGTGGGCAAGGAGCCTCAAGTGAAAGGAAATTTGCCTTCAGAAAAGAAAAATGGGAAGAGTACCAGAGCATCTAATGAGATATATACATAAATAGGTCAGTATTTTATTGAGTCACAAAGGAACATTCTTTGTAAAGGATTAAAAAAAAAAAGAAAAAAATGGAAAACTGGCAGTTTTCTTCTTTACATTCATGACCAGAATAGTAAAGTGGTGTCAAACATCACAGGACATTTGGATGCATCCATTAATAAACAACAGGGAGCTTTTCTAGGAGTCAGGTAGGACTAAGCTGCCAGATAATTAGTGAAAGAACTATTTTATTGCCATCAACTATCGCTTCTGGTATCAAACTGAAAATTAAAAAAAGCATTAGCTAGTCATTGTTTTCATTTCGCCTCAGGAAGTCCGCAAGAGATACAACATTCCTTACTCAATGTACAAATTCTCCACACTTACTGAACTGGATCAAACCAGCATCTCAACTTTTCTAACAATAAAAATTTTCAAGAAAGGAAGGGAAAAAAATAGCAACTTTTATTCTCCCCCATTCCTCCTTTCAGTTATTTTCTCTTTTTAAGTCTAATTTTACCTCTTTTCATGTTGCTACTGAAAAGAGAGAAAGGAAAACAAACACCAAGGGAATAAAGCAAAATTTAAACTCTATTCCTGCACTTGGGAGCAAAACAACGCTCTGTGGCTTTAAACAACAATTTTCATTCAGTGAGGAACTGAATTTCCTGGTGATCTTTCATGCAGGTATAATACTTTGGAGTAAGGACTGCAATCAAACAGAAGGGGAAAAAGAAGCAGCTGTTTTGTGAGAGCTCCCACAGGCTGCTGGAGAGCCTGCAAAGAGCTGCTGACCACCAAAGAGCCTCTGAAGGCTCTCACTGCACTTACCTTCGAGCCCTCAAATCTCTACAACTCTCCTGAGTGCACTCCAAATCACAAATGAATTTGTACCTCCTCTTCCTCAGCAGAACAAACCCAAAGTGTAGGGAAGCCATTGTAAAGCTGACATCAAATTGAACAATATTGAAATTATTTAATTCATAAACATTCTTGAAATTATTTAATTCATAAAATCAAAACCTCCATGGTCATGCAGGCAGCAAAAGGAAGGCCAAATGACAACTACACTGACCTCAAACCTGGATCCTCAGCAAGTACCTCAAAGCCCTGTGGTGCCCCTGTAAAGCTTCCAAGTTTCCTGGAGATCTGACTTCAAGGATGTGGTTTCTAGGGAAAACATTGCTTTTTATTGCTCCTTTAGTAGCACCAGGAACACAGCAAAACAAACAGAGCTTTAGGACCTGCTTGAAAGAGGTTTAAGGGAAGGCTCTAATTACAGAGAGCTTAAACAGCACTGACAAAATTTAAAAAACTACACAGCTCCCTGTAACAGGCATCTTGAACCACGTGGTCAAATCAAGCCACTGTTGACAGACACTAAATCTCCAGAGAAGGTGTGGAAATCCTTGGAGGAGACAGGTTGGTAATTGTTGTGCAACCCCCAAACTGGGTGACAGCCAGCAGTGGCCAGTGGGTGTGTCACTGCTGCCCCATGGGTCACTTATTGGCAAAATAGCTTTATGCTTGTGAATATGGTAATAGAAAACCCAGGGCAAGCCTCAGCTCTTGACTGTTCCCAGATATTACAGTAGTGGAGACAGAAATAATAATAAAAAAAATTAAAAATCTTTGCTTTTGAAGTGTTTTCTTGACCTGCACTAGCACCTCTCATTTTAATATTTATTTGTTGACTAAGAAAAAGCACTGAAGAAAGAAATCATTCCTTGGGGGGAAAAAAAATTACAAATTAAATAATTTTCTCAGTGGTTCTGAGTAGCTGGCGGTTCACCTCTTAAAGCCAGAGAATTTCTGGGGAAGACAAGAAGGGTCAGCCTAGAAGAAGGGTGGACATCCCTTGTCTCAAGAGCTGCTGGTGTCGGTGTGGGGGGGGAAGCAGCCGCTGCTGGTTCCAGCGGGGTCACTTAGGGCTGCGGGACCCCCAAAATGAGGAGAAGGGTCACCCAGGGCTGCGGGNCCCAAAATGAGGGGAGGTGTCACCCAGGGCTGCGGGCCCCCCAAAATGAGGGGAACGGTCACCCAGGGGTGCGGACCCCCCCAAAATGAGGGGAGGTGTCACCCAGGGCTGCGGGACCCCCCAAAATGAGGGGAGGTGTCACCCAGGGCTGCGGGACCCCCAAAATGAGAGGAGGGGAGGGGCTTTGCCAGCCCCCGCTGCTGCGGCCCCGCTGGCGGCCAACAGGTGGCGTCACTGCTCTCATGATAAATGGCATTTACTAGAAAAAGGTAAGTTTTGTAAAATACTCCTTTCTTTTTAAGCCAAAAGCCCAAGTACTCCAACTTTTTTTTTTTTTCCCCTAGAAAAATGACCCTAGATCTGAGGTGAAATGTCGACCTTCCGTGCACCCCACGCAAAATGCACTTACCCAGCTCCATCATCCTGAAATTTCAATGAGGAAATAAATCCTCCAACCGGTCTCAGCAACAGGCGAAAGCCCAAACACCCGGGGCCAATGAAGGAAGATTGGAGCCAGTGCCTCCACTCCCCTTCTCCTGCCTTTTGGGCTGACCTTTAGTCTCCAGTGTTTAGAGGAGCGTGGAGGCTTTTCACGCTCTGTCAGCATACCTAACAAGCAAACTCATTGTTTACAGAGGCAGTGCTCTGAGTTTTTCCTAGAAAAATAAAAAAAGGACCGTGGTCCCTTTTTGGCCAGGACTACGAGGATACAGGAGGGTCAGGCTGCCAATCCAAAGCCTGGGAGGTACGGCCTCATCAACCAGGAGCTTGCCCTGCTCACTCCTCAAGCTGGCGAGACACACCAGCCCGGCCGGGGCCGCCCACTCTGCTGCTCCATGGATAGCGAGGGGCCAGTGCCACCCTCAGGCATGGCACCCACAGCTGCTCAGTTTGCCACTCAGTTTGCCACTCACTCTCCCTGCCGAGCCTGGCAGCAGGGCCAGCGCTGTGCTGTCCTCACCGCTGGGGAGGGATTCTCATGCTTTCCCAGCACAGCCAGCCCCAAGCACAGGCATTTGCAGTCGTGGCTCCTGTGCCAGGAATAGCAACGATACCTCTTCCTGCTAAATAAGCAGCGTAGTCCTTTTCCACAGAGTCCTTTTCCAGACAGACTCTCTGCAGGCCATGTCCTGCCCCAGTCTTCTGGAAAGAAGGGCTTAAAGATTTGTAAAAGCTCTTGGTGAGTAAAATAAGCTCCCCAATACACACAGCCCTGCTGCCTCTCGCAGCTGCTGAGCCACTGGAAAGCAAATTGGATGCATCCAGTTGTTCATTCCTGCATCCCCTTGTTCATTCCACAGAAAGCTCTGCATGTTTGTACACATGCTGGGGCAGGTGCACAGGGTGGTTTTGGGGTGCAGCTGACAGCAACGCCATCCCAAAAGCCCCTGGAGCCAGACGGCTGTGACAGCACAGCACTATTGATCCACAAGGTGGGATCTGCACGTTCGCATGGAGGGCAAACGAGAAGGACCAGTAAAACGTGTGTGGGTCGTGCTGACAGCCAGTCCCACGCTCCCAGTACCTTTCCAGTTGGAACAGGGAATGAACACAACTCCCACCTGCAACACAACCACACCTTCTTAGGGGGGACCCTTTACGTGGACCCACACCAAAAATAAATGATAAAAAAAAAATAGTATTTAAAGAGCAGGTTCTGATGCCGAGGGTTCAGTGGTGATCAGCAGCACTTCCACCACGACCAAGAAGGGAAAGAAAGGCCTTGCCTCCAGCCTCAGTGAGAAAGCACCAGAAGAGCTGGCAGCATCCCTCCTGACCCTCTTCTGGAGGTCAGCTGAGTCTTGATGCTGCAGCATTTACCTTTGCTGCTCTCACTCCCAAGTCTGCTGGGCTCTTCCCAGTTCTGCAGAGGCTCCAGCTGTATCAGGGGGCCCTGCTCTGTGCTCTGCAGTCAGGATAACTACACCCCGTGCCATGGCACTGCTCTGCCTGCCTGAGAAATAGCAGAACCTTCCCTTAAATCTGTTGTCAATAAAAAAAAAGCTCTTTCTCCAGCACCCCGCTTGTTTCTTGTCTCTGATGCGAGTGCCCCCCCTTGGACTGGCACGGTCCCTAGAGCCCAGCAGCACAGTGCTCCCAGGGTGGCTTGTTTTACAGCACAGCAAGAGCTGCTTACACAGGGCACGGCTCCCTCTCCTGTGCCCACTTGGGTCCCTGCCCAGACTTAACTGAAATCACCTGCGTTACAGCAGTAGGAGAGTGGCAGATTTAAGAGCCTCAGAGTGCCAAGCTGATATGGGGGATTATTTCAACTTCATGGTTTCCCATGCTACGCACACACTCCTTGAAGAAATCCCTTCAAACTGTCTGCTTCCAAATAACCTGTGTACATCACTGGCCCCGAAGACGGCACACGATGAAATGGCCTTACAAAACAAATCCTTACATTTCAGCCCAGCAGAGCATCCAAGCGCGCAGCAAAGCCAAGACAAACACAGCGCTGCTTTTGCCTGAAAACATACGTGGCTTGAAAATCCCCATTGTTGCTCTATCCCAGAAAGTGATTCATCCTCCCCACGGGGCTTTGCCTTGCCTCCGCACATTTCGCAAGGCTCCTGGCTTTATAACAGTGTGGTGCACGCGGTGACTCCTGGCAGATTCCTCGGCTCGCTGGAGAGCGAGGAGGCAGCAGCTAATCCTCCTAACGATGATTTTCCTCCTGCAGCATTTCTTCCTGCTGGCCACAGACTTACTTCTTGCCATGACCCTTTCCTGCCTCTTTTATGCCTTCGCGTGCATTTCCATCGCGTTCCTGACCTGCTGCATTATCATCTTCTCCTTCGGCATCGCGGAGAGGAACGCTGATGTAAAAGGGAGAGCAATTGTAATTCTTGTGTCCAACAGTTCCATTGGGAGGATGTTTGCAAGGAACCTGGATAAAGCAGGTTTTGGAGTGTCTGCTGCACAGTGGCCTGCTCAAGAGAAGAGGACAGTGACAGAAGAGTGCTCATCGAACAAGGAGGTAGCCCAGCTCCACCTGACTGAAGATGAGTATCAGAAGACAGTGAAAACCTTCATAGAAAGCCACTTATCCCTGAAAGGTAACTTTTAGGGCAAACTTGTGGATTGTGCCTACTGTAGGAATTAAAATGCACAAGATTGTGACATCGTAGTTCAGCAAATGAGGAAGGCAAGAATGCTTTAGAAAATGGTAATAACACTCTAACTGCATTGTGTTTTGTTCTGCAAAACAAAAACTTTCCTTTTTCCAGGGGAAAGAGCCTGCTTTGGTGGCTGTGAAAGGCCCCAGTAGACCCCAGTCCCTGAAGGAAGGCAATGTAGGCCAAGGAAGGAGGGGGAGAAGGTCCTGTCAAGGCACAGAGGGCTGGACTTGCCCTGAGAAGAAAACACAGAGATGAACAAGGGGGAGCAAAGCCCAGACAGTGACCTGAGGTGAAGGAATGTGTCTGATTTTTAACCTCTTTCAGATTAAAAAAACCCCATCTGAGTTCCCTTTTGACTTCTTTGGCTGCTGTGGGATTCATAAGTCAGGTCAGAGCTTTGTGTGGCGGGTTGGGACAGTGTCTCTGAACCACACTGCCATCATTTCTGTGGGAATACAGGACCAAAAGCAGCCTGCAGAGCTCACCTGGGACAGCACGGGGACAAGTGTCCTACTGAGGGGATGGCTGTAAGCACTGCTGGGGAACCTCCCAGGTCCTTTCTAGGTGAAGGGTGCCAGTGGGAGGACTGGCTTATGCCCTGCTGAGTAACCCCTGCTATCCAGGAGCCTCTGTCCCCACAGCCATAATTTTACACCTCTTGGGAGTGACAGAAAATTCAGCTTCAGCCATCAGGGCTGTACCGTCATTGCCCTCAGGGCTACGGGGTTACAAGGGAAGAGGCCTACCCCTCTCCTCTGCTCTGAACCCACCTAAGGGCCCTCTGAGCTGCAAAGCTCTCTCTGCTTCCCCATACTGCCTCCTTCCTTCTCCAGCTTCTCCATCCCTCTCCTCCTTGCTCTTTTCTGTGGTTTCTGCCAGGCTCCCTTTGAGGCCTCCCCAGGGCAGCCTTTCTGCTTGCTCACGCTGAGCTGAGCTCTCGGAGAGCATCCACATCTCCCCACGACAAGTAAGACCCTTTGCACTGCTGCCCAGCACTGAAAGTTGTCTTTGTGCTCCCAGGGCCTGCAGAGGAAGGACATTTTGGAAGTCAGAGCACGCAGCACGAAGCCTCCTGTACTGCAGACACCCTTCGGAGGGGTGGTAGGGAGCCCTAGCCAGCACCTGCTGCCTGCTGCAGCTATTTGGGACACAGTTCTCTCGCACTGCTCTTCTCCTCAGGAGCACCCAGCAGACCAGCAGTGCCTGTGCAACTCTGCATGGCCCAGGATACATCCCCCAGTTCACTGCCTGCCTGCAGGCTCCAGAAATGGGTCCCTGCACACCAGCAGTGGGTTTCAGACTGAGTGCTCAGCTGCCTGCATGAGCGTTTAGGCTCATTCACCCTAGGAAAATTACTCTGCTAAAACCTTCCTGTGTGGACAAGACCTAGGAGCTCCCCAAGCTGAGTATCAGCATAATCCTGCTCTGGAAATGAACAACAGAGGCTTTCTTAACCAGTAATGATCCGTGGGAGCTCGTGATGTCTGGGGGCCTGTGCTGTTCTAATTAAATGAGACTCTGGCACAGTGATACCTGTCTTTTTTTGCTCTTGACTGGTTTGGTCCCTGTATTAGTTGAAGGTGCCATGTTTTGCAGGTGTCATTTTTTTTGACAGAGTGATCTGTCGTAGGATCCGTGAGGTTTTACATTTAGGATCTCCTGCATAATATTCACATCAAGATGTAGATGTCATTTTTTTTGACAGAGTGATCTGTCGTAGGATCCGTGAGGTTTTACATTTAGGATCTCCTGCATAATATTCACATCAAGATGTGGATGTTGAAATGTATTTCCCAAGCGCTGACCCAATTGCATGGCAGATCAAAGCAGTATGTTGGGAGGGGAAAAAAAAAAAAGAAAAATAAAAGAAAAATAAAAAGAGAAAGAAAACCTCACAGTTTTTTGGGTTTCTTTGTTAACAGTTTCCGGTGAGTGCTGGTATTTATTCTGCAAAATTCACTGTAATATTTTTGGCATGTGTTAGGTGAACATGAACACTCACCACCAACTGACGGATAATGAAAGAATTTAAACCAAATCAAAAGCCTACATTGGTGGGTCCCACATGCAGTTTGGTCAGCAGGATCTGGACAAGGGCAGGAGAGAGTTTGTGCTGTAGGGCAGAACCATTATATAATCTTCTCCATTTAAAAACTTCTCTTACCCACTTTGTGTATGCAATTTTTAGTTTCTAAAGAAAGGAACCTATGCTAGTTTTTATGGGGTTTGGTCTTTTTTTTTTTAATTACTTGTCCCGTAGGACATTTTTACCATTATATCTTTGCTATTGTAAATAAAAAGATACTTGTTCTGTATAATCAAATCTTTTGAAATTCATCCTAAATGCCTTTGAAAGTAACACGATGAAGACAGAATCCCCCAGTCATGGTTCCTTCTAGAATTAAAATACTTATGACAGCTAAAATAATCTGGTTTGCATTCTAGTACAGGCCCAGCAACCCAGATTTTCAGGAAAGCTAACACCTTCATTTTGAAGTGACTGTACAAATTAATGAGATGATACCAGGCCTAAGGAGAATGTAACAAAGATACAGAGAAATGCAAGTCAACCCCCTTCCAAATTCTTCCTTTGCTGTGTGATAGCTTAACTTGGCTCATAAAAAGCCTTTGGTTCTTCTGGCATTTAGCCTTTGGTGCCTTTAGATCAGATATTTAAACACTCTCTGTGACCAAGAGGTCAACCAGACAGAGGGAAAAAGATGAGAGAAGGAGTTTTATTGCTCACCTCCAGCAGCTGAGCTTGTACTATCAGATATTGCAAGAGCTCTTGGCATCATGTCCGAGTCCTCTGTGATGGAGCTGCTTGAGAAACTGCTGCGCCGTGTTGCTCTTTGGGCAGGTTGCCTGGAAATGCTGGCAATTGCTTCACAATTTTCAGGACTGACTGCAGGGAGGGTGGGGTAAGGCAAGGAGGAAAAAAATGTAGAGGTGGGCAAGACCCAACAGACAGGAACCTGACCTGACTCGAAAGAAGTTCAGACAGCCAGAGTGCTCGTCTGGTTAGCTGCTGGAGCCTCTGCTGTCGCAGCACCGCGGGGTTCACCTGACCACACACAACAGTCACAGGGCTAAGCAAAACCAGCACTGACTGTGCCAGAGGTTCACACAATTGTTTAGTTGTTTGGGTTGGGAGGGGCCTTAAAGGCCACCTAGGTCCAACCTCAATGCCATGGGCAGGGACGCCTTCCACTAGGTTGCTCAAAGCCCCATCCAGCCTGGCCCTGAGCACTTCCAGGGATGAGGCATCTTCTGTAATTCCTCAGGTTCGTGCAGGAGAGATGATCCTTGATGAGAGCAATGCCTCACACAGCACAGTCTCCCTCTGTTCGTTCAGATCTCTGCTTGCTGAAGTTGCTTACGAGAGTCCTGTTGGTTTTCATTGGGTCATGGTTTCATTTCTTGTACCTGAATCTCAGATAAGACATGACAACTGCTGTATTCTTTGGTACTTACCACCTTCCCTCTGTCCCTGTCTCTCAAATAGGAAGGACAATAACTTTTACACAAGCAGCTAAATAACCAATGCAAATTAATACTATTAATTCCTAAATAATGTTAGGACCCATGTCTGAAAGACTCTCTCACTACTGCCCTTCACCATGGTGTTTCAGACCAGTAGCAAATGCCTGTTTCCAAGGCTTGTTCTGCAGGCTCCAAAGGGCCTGGAAAGAGCTCCCTATGCTGACAGGTAGGCCAGTGGGAGATATTGAACAATCATCTTTGGCCATCTGTCCTCATCTCCACGTTGCTGTTGGCAAAGTGGCTCTCATGACCTCTCCCTAAGTTAGTGCAGGCAAGATCACCTTATCATTTGATCAATTTAAATAGGTGTGTTAAGCCGTGTTAACCCAGCTCGTTACTTTCTTCTGTGCACCACGGGACAGTGATGCAATCTCTGTGAGCAGAGCTGTGAGGGCAGTCACTCCAGCCTGGGCAGGTACAGCTAATCCTGGGCAAGGAAGGGTGTTCACAGCTGCAGTGGCTTGCTCAAGGCTGTGCACTGAGATGCTGGCAGAGCTGTGCAGAGCACTGAGCTGCCGAGGCTTCCAGCAGCCCCGTGGCTCCTTGGACAGTCTCCACCTCTTCCAAAGGTCAGGCTGCTTTTGCAGTTCTGCTGTGCAGCAGGCAGCAGTGGTAGATGCTCTCCTGGTACTTCCCCTTGCCTTGCTCCTCTCCCTCAGCATCCCCAGAGTTCAGTTTGCCATACACTTTAGTCCAGGAAGGCACTCTTGGGACAGAGATCCAGAAAGGAAGACCCTACAGAGAGCCTGAACAGGAGACAGAGACATTGGATCTGCTGCCCTGTGTGGTGGACACACTGTAGAAACTCTTTTCCTTCCTAAGGATGGCAGGGTGGTTGATCAGGTTATTTCATTAGAAGGTAACCCTCACTCACTTTCCATGCTATGCTTTCCTTAGGATAAAAGCAAGGCCATACAGTCATTCCTACACTGAGCAGAGGGGAAGTTCAGCTTTCTTTTGGAACAGCATAGCTCAGTGCATGGCACGAGCAGCCGTTCCCACAGCTGCAGAGATGGATTGAACAGATGCAATAATCATTGACTGCAATAAACTACAAGGGAGTAGGAATGAATAAAGCAAACAAAATCATATACTCATGCAATTTTAAAGAGTACTGCATTATTTAACTTCATTCAGCTACAACAACTGCAGGCCACCTTGGATAAATCAGCCCATTTTCCAAGCTGTAAATGACCATGTTTGGACTTAGGAGTGAAATGAATAATTTTTTCAGCTATGCTTTTGTGCCTTTAATGGGGGTTATCCAGAAGTCTTTGAAAAAACGGCTTGCAATTATATTGCCTTCCTGCCTCTTGGGGATTTATCAAAACGAGAGAAGCACTTTGATACAGCAGCATCAGGGCTATGAAACAACCCAGAGAGAGAAAATAGATCTCGTTCTGAAACTATGGGCTGGGAGGAGTTATTTATTTTGAGATGAAGGGGAGCTCCCCAGTCAAAGCTTCTTTTTAAAAATAGGAATCTATGCATCATCTAGAGCCAATGTGTCTTTTTCTTTCTCCAAATGAAGCCCCGCATCCAGTACTTCTGGACATTTTATGGGAGGCCAATTTTCACTTCCTTAAAGTGGTTTTGTAATTCTCTTGTTTTGACAGACAGCTTCTCTGCCAAGAGCTGAGCACCCAGGACATCCACACAGAACCTCCTAATTAAAGTGTTACACAATCCAGAAAAGCTGCAGCAACACTTCTCCTCTGTCCCCGTCCTCACTCATTGCCAATGGGCAGAGCCTATCCCAAAGCTTTGGGTCTTTCCTTGTTGGTGGCTGGAAGATCACTGCTTGCAACCCAAGATCTTTAAGCAATACTTAAAAATGCATGTTTTCTTCTCTATGTTAAAAAAAGGGTTATTTATTTGGATGCATTCAGAACACGTTGCCATGCTTATCACTAATATTAGCCATGAGTATAATATTATGGAAAGAGAAGGAGGTGAAAGAGCCATGTGCTGCCAAGGCCTTTTTTATCTTTCTTCCAAATCTTCTGTTTGCAGACAGGAACAGAAATGGATCATTTCTCAAAAAGAAACTAAACAAAGCCCAGACAGTTGGATACTTATGTTATACTGGCTCCTAAATTCTGCCAGAAGCCATTTTTAGCATCCTAAAACTGTACCCTCTTCACGCTGCCCCCGCTTATCTCATGTGAATTTTAGTCGTAAACCATAAGTTTATCTTACAACAACCCCTAGAGAAGAATTTAATTTCCAAGCTGCATCAATCATTAAACCACACAAGACTGAAGAGTATTTTTAGAGATTGCCAGGAAGATATCTATATTTATGATATGTCATCCTTGAAACAAGTGATCAACACCTTTTCATGCAACTGCAGTGGCAGGATTAGAGATGCAAAGTAAAATAAACCCAAAAGTATCTGGGAAGCTATTTATTTATCACTTATGCATGAGGCTAAGCTAATCTCTGATTCTGGAAGTCACTGGAAATAATCACAGGTGTAACATAACCTTTACAGTAATTTAAAAAACTTCCAGACAAGAGCTTAGCTTGGCACCAGTTTAGAGATGTTGCCTTTTGGTAATCAAAGCTGGGCAACTTCTGACCAGAAAATACTTTTGAAAAATACCAGGATTAAAGCCCAAAGAGTTCTACAGATCTGTGTCTTTTCCAAACAATGCAGTTTGTCAAAGTGTGTGTGCACCTGTATGTTTTCACTCCACCGCTTATCTCAGTGCTTCAGAAAAGTTTTCTAGAGGTCAGTTTTAACAGGGAAGGGGAACCAAGTGACAGAAAATATTTCTGCAGCTCTGCTTTCCCATATTACAGTGTTTGGAGACAGAAACCTGCTGAACAGTTCTAACACATACACTTAGAGACTTAATTTAAATTATGTGGTAAAACTGAATATGCATAAAAATTGAACACTTCTGTATATGATAATTAAATACTTCCCTGATACAAATAAATTATCTATGATTACAGAACTTCTGAGTAGATTATTTATTTTAAATCTACTCTTTTCATATTCCCCATTGAACAAACTGTTTCCCCTACACTTATGCTGCAAACTCCAAGGTAACACAGAAGGATTGTGTGGCATTTTCAGCAGGAAAAGGGGGCAAGAGCAAACTCTTGTACAGAGTTCTCCTTGCAGCAGGACAGAGGACTTGGCCAGGTCTCTGGTCAGCTCAGCCCCTGGAGCTTTGCTTTGGACAACACCATTCCTGTGCTTTCCTGGGGAGGTCCTGAAGGGAAAAGTCCAGCAGGTACAGCCTCTGTGGCACTACAGCTCTTCAAAATCCCAGCACAGACCTGAATTTTACCCCAGGTACTGACTTCAAAAGTAGCATAAGTTTAGACCAGCAACCATCTGCCACCACAGGGTTAAAAATCAACCCTCTTTTCAACCCTCTTTTTCACATCTATTGAATTATAAATGTGTGTGGTGAAAACATTTTAGACCTGATGCTTCATTATCATTAGTCAAATAATTTGTTCAGACTATGTTGACAAAAAAAAAAAAAAAAGGAGCACCTTCCTTCTGTTCTTAGGTGTTTTTCCCTGGTTTCTAGAACTACATTTATTTTTAAGTATTCACTGCTCTGGTTAGGTCAAATAGCTTGAAATCTATGAGCTGTCTGATAAGAAATTACCCTGCCAGGCAGCATTCATTTCTAAGCCCTGACTGGATGTGAGTAACTTTTTAAACCGACAGACTGAGGCACAACAAATAGTTATTTTCAATGATGAATAGTATTCATATTTCCTCCCACAAAAATGTTTCTCACTAGAGAACCATTCCCAGTGCTTATTCCAGACATTTACATCTGTATGTGTCTATCTGGCACAACACCTGACTGCTTCTCCCGTAGGCTTTTTCCTCTAGATCTCAGTGTTGGTGTTTAAATTCCATTCTGCCTTGTCCTCGCGGTGGAAACATAACAAACACCACAGAAGTCCACTTAAACCTTATAGCAGAGCCAAAATAAAATAGCCCAGAAAGTTTTTGATTTTTCTAATCCCATTCTGGATTTGAAGTGCTCTTTTCCTGTAAGAGTTCAAGTGCCTGTCCTTCATTACAGCCTTGTTTCCCCCTCTCCCATTTTAAGTGGCCATCATTAAATTAACTGAGGTGTCACCAATCTAAAGTTAAAACTCCTTTCAGGTTCCTTGCCTTCCTCTCCTTCCCTTTGGCCACCTTTGTGGTTTCATATTAAATACACTAAAAACGCATTTTCTCTCTTTTGTCGCTGCACAAGACTTGCACAAAATCAGGAAAGCTTTTAGTCGCCATTAGAGATTTGAATTTCCATCCTGTTTTAAATTACGGAGAGCACATTTTCCAATGAATAAACACACGGATGGAAAATTCCTGAGCAGTTCCCATAACCATACATACTACATTAACTAATTTACCAGGTATCAAACTGCAGAGGGAGGGACCATGTCCTTCTTATCCATCCATTCAAGAACAGCAGACTCCAGTGTTACTTATATAAGGTCCAGAAAATAAAAATACAGGCAGAAATATAAGAATAAATTACAACCTTAAAAAAAAAAAAGTCTATAATAATACAACAGAAGCAGAGTCCCCAAATGTTTGGATGCTGGAAACAGAGGTGACAGGAGGAGTGCTCCTGTCATCCATCTGCTCTCTGCATCCCTCTCTTTAGACCTCTCCAGCAGATTTTTTCATTCGTGCCACCAGCTCCAGGGCACAGATCGTGTCTGTCTGCGTCAGTCATGTGCATACTGATGCAAAACAGGTCGATGCATTGACTCTGCAACTCAGCCATGGGAGCAGGTAAAAGGAGACTTTGACTCTTAGCTCTGTTTTCTGAGAAGCAGAGGGGCAAAGTGCTGAGAAGGACAATTCTTGGCCAGAAAAAAGTCACCTGGAGCTTTTCTTGCGCTCTTGCTAGGACACTAGGGAGGTGCCCTCCTCCATACCTTATTCTGGCTCTGTCTAAGCAAGGCCAGGCAGGGCACTTCTTTCCTCAAGCAGGAAGCCACTGCCTCCCCCAACAGCACCCAGCCTTTCCCCTCTCCCGTGGGAGCACCGTCTGGAGACAATCTGGAGCAGCCACCAGGTTTTAAGGAAATATGGCTCCTAAGTAGACGCTTCATTCTTACGGGTCAGAGCCCTTGGGCACCCTGTTTTGAAGTTACACAAGCAACCAAATAAAAATCCCCTCTCAAAGGTTATTCACTACAGCACAGACAGAAAGGCCCCAGTTCTGATTCATCTGTTCTACAGAGTAAAAAACCTTTGTACCTGAATATGCCCCCGTGTGACATTTGGATGTAATGGCTTGGCATTACAAAGGGAATGAGTGCCTTAAAGAGAACAGGTCTCATTCAGTGATGGTTTCTAATAAGTGTCATTTGATTTTTCCTCAAGCATATTTCCTGGAAAATACTTCCCTTGCTTTGCTTCTAAGTAAAGCAATTTGCTAACATTTGTCTGATCATAAAATTGATTTGACCTTCTGCAAATAATCTTACTTTCCAGAGGGTTGCTGAACTTTTTGAAGTGCATTAGGTTGTTCATAGAGCACAGCTTTCTCCTGTTTATTCTGGACAGCCTCTTCACATAAATGACGGAAACACTTCCAAAGCTTTTGTAAAAATAACTTCAAGGAACTGATTAAAAAACTAAACATTTGAAATTCCAAGGGAATATGTAATAACACATTTCAGTGGACACAGGGAGGAAAAACTATCTTTGATCCAGCTCTGTTTCTAATGCTGTGAGTCTTGCAGACTATGGCCCCCTCCTCCCCAGCATGGATTGCTGCTATTGAGCTCGTTACCTTCAGGTTTTTAATTAGAATGGGTTGCAAGTGGCAAGATTTCATCTGTGCCTGTGATGTCTTTGGAGAAACATCACCGTGTAATTCAAGAATGAGCTGGGTGAGTTAACTTAGCTCATACCCTGTTGATTTGGCAGGCATGTACGGGAAGATGAGGAAGCCGTCGATCCTGATATGGGATGAAGGGGCACCAGACACGTGGAGGTTTCCTGAGAGAAAAACCTCTTCTGAGGAGAAGAAGGCCCTCAAGGCTCCACGTAGGAACCGCTTATTGCAGACAGGTACAGCTGAGCACATTGCATGTCTCTGACAAAGTCTAGATGAGGGGGAAAATGTCTTTATAATGCTGCAGCCAGTAAAGGGCTTTTTTCTTAATATTCTTTCCAAAATTTCAAAAGCAAAGCCCTTGTTTGTGGCCACTCCTCACCAGGGCTGGTCACGGACAGCTTAACATGTGAGTTTCAGGGTTTTAGCTAATATTCTGGAAAAATGTTGCTCTCTCAGACTGGACTTTTAGACAAGACTACCTGGGTAGGACAGAGCCATCGTGTGCAAAATCAGCTCTGCAAAGCTCCCACCGTCCCAGGGACCAGCTGAGTTCCCTCCTCCTGGCACGGACAATAAAACTCCGTGGCTCTCATCAGCAAAATGCAATTCAGGAACTGGCAGCACCGGGCCTTTATCAGATGGCAGAAATTCTCCTCCTGGTATGCTCTTCCCATGGAAAATACTGCTGCTTTAGCATCCACTTGGAAGAGTTGTGTTGTCAGGGCTAGTTGCTTGCAGGAAGGAAGACTTCCTGATTAGAAATAACCCTCTAATTAAAGTGTGGCTTTATTTATTTACGTGTCACATTCATTTGTAGTTATTCAACTATAAATTACAAGCAATAATATTTAGTTTAGTAATTTTAGCTGCGTGTGAAATCTCCTCAGTGAGACTGTCACCATTGGAAGGTGTTCTCTGGGCTTGTAAGAGCCTCCATGAATGAGGCAAGTTCTGGCCTTGGGGAAGGGATGACTCTGGCTGTGGTGTCCCAATGCACTTAGTAAAAGAGCAATAACAAAATTTAAAAAAAAATTGTAAGAGCAGGCAGCTAAATACTCCTCCATGAAATAGCAGGGAAAAGTAGGCATCTCCTCCTTTCCCAAGTAGTAAGTACTAGATGTGGAATATATCCCAGAAAGACGAGGTTAATAATCAAGACATCTCTCTCCCACCTGCCTGATTCTCCCCCTCTGCCCTTACTCCCCACAAGCCCTGCTCTGGATCCCAGACAGCCAGCACTGGGAGGTGCAGCACTGATGGTCACCCTGCTAAACCTCCTGCTGCTGGCCTCCATGACTCAGGTCACATTTGAGGGCACATCTGCGCAGTGTGGAGGGAACTCAGCCTGTGAGCAGCCCCTTCCCCACAGCCCTGGTGCAAAGAGCAGTGGTAGGAGTGGGACAGGGAGCAGTACCTCCAGGTTGCTCACTCTGGGAATCCAAAGCCCAGAGAGGCTGTGCTGAAGATGCTTTTTTTACTTTTTTTGACACATTAATGCTGTGTTTTGCTATTGAGTTAGTGTTTGAAACCATGTCACCTTTCTATTTGCAGCTCTCTGCTTCACAGTGCTCTTTCACCCACTGACCTGTGTCCTGAGTCTCCTGAAGAGAAGCCCACAGCTGCTTTTGCCTCTGCTGAAGTCCAGAAACTGACAGGTGAGGCAGCACCCTCACAGCTTAGTTACCTGCCGGAGGTAACCAGCACCTCCTGCACCAGCACCTCTTTTACCTCAGCTGGGACAGGGAAGGGGGACCCAGGTGGAAAGGAGAGGGCTGGGGAGGGCTGGGAGAGCAGCCCAGGAGCAGCATCCTGCAGCCCTCTGACACCTCCAGGACGCTGCCCTTCTGCATCGATGTGGCCCTGAGGAGTCCAGCCCAGGGCACAGCAGTAGATCCAAATCAGTAGCAAACACAAGACCAGCCCGCTCAGTCTCCAACACGGAGCCAGAGCATTAACTGCTCTCCAGCATCTCACTGGATTTTAAGATGCACCATAGTTGGTCTTAAAGGGCAAACCCCAAAATATCCTGTCTCTTGTTCACTGCTGGATCATCTCTCCTCAGTTCCTGTATTCTCACTGCCGCAGGCTCTGAAGGCCCTTGAATTCCATTTACTCCAGCACATGGCTGGAAGAACAATTGAAATGGTGTTCCCCAACATCCCTGCTCGAGAGGAAGCACCCAGAGCACTCTCTGATTCTCTGGTCCAGGCTTTAGGACAGGAGAGGAAACAGAAAAAAAATTACAAAAAGAAAATAAAAAGCCAAACAGCTCATGAGATGACCTGCCAGTGTCCCCACTGGTTGATCTAATATTTTCTTGCTAAAGGGGAGAGGGTCCCTGGCTCTCCATCTAGCCCTCCTGCAGGTGTCTAGTTCTCAGTAGCATCTTTAACCTTCCTGAGTGCTGGATCAGGGCCATAAAGCGGGCTCTGGATGCTGCGTGGAACACAGAGGTGGATACAGCCTGTTACCCCTGCCCTGTGTCACCAGTGGCCGCTGCAGCAGCTGGGATGAGGCAGCACGTGCGGCCAAACAGCAGCAGGAGTGAACTCAGGGAAATGAGTGAACAGCGCTGAAGAGCTAAAACTCTCCTGCTGTCTTTCAGCCAGGAAGGAAACCCACGGAGCACTACGCATTAACACTGTCACACCACAATGAAAAAAAGGAGCGTAGCTGGGATCAGAAGTGACAAACTCCTGGCAGCAGGGGATTATGAGCAGTGACTTCAATTGCAAGACAACGAAAAACTGTGGATGAAGACAGAGCACCTTCAGAACCGTGACACAGGTCTGCAACTCCCTTGCAAATCTAATCTGTAAGGAAGAGAACACCAAGACACTGAAATTTTGGGTTGTTCATTACAAAGCTGTACTGTGCACGGAGGAAAAAACATCTGAGGTGAAAGGAAATAAAGGAAGAACTCTGCTGGGAAGCAAAACGCTAGGGCTTGGTTTTCATTATCTAAAGCCACAACTCAGAACTGCCTGACTGATGATAAGAGATGTCACCCTCCCAGGGAGCTGGATCCAGGGAGGAAAAGGAAAGCTTTCAAAACAGCTTCTGTAAGACATTAAACCAGCTTAATATCAAATCAGACTGAAAACAAACATTTTAATTCCATAACATCAAAGCACTGAGAGAGAACATGCTAAAGCAGAAAATTCCTGAATTAAAAGCTTGAGGTTTTAGTCTTTACAGATTTGGCAAATAACCAGTTACATGGATAATGCCAAACCCATATATTCTGCAGAACATCCCAGGAAATGTTTCCTTAAGTCAGAACCCTGCTTTGAGCCAGCATTGTCAACTCCCTCAGTGTGAAATCCCATTCTGTGCACATAACCCTGTACAATTTCAGCTGATAACCATTATTTTCTCCTCCAAAATATGGCAGGGGACATGTGTGGGCTGCTGCACGGCTACTGCTTCTCTCCCAAAGTGACCTTCAAGCAAAGGATGCTGCCTGCTTGTGTACACTGTAGTATTCATGGTCTGAAATTAGAGACATTATGTGAGCAAAGCTCCTGAAGACCTCAGTGGAAGTTTTGCTGGACTGAGGACTTGGGAATGGCCTACATTTGTTTATAAAGCTTTCCATTCCATTGGGATACAGGGAGCTACTGTGTGCAAGCATAAAATTATGACTGTGAGGCAATACCGCCCTGAGATAAATTATAATATAACTGCACTTAAAAGTATGTTTAACACAAATTAGTTATATCAAACTAACACCCAAGTTATAGACTGCTGAAGCTAACTAAGGGATCTGAATGCCCAGATACTTTTAATTTGAGTGAGAATGAGGGATTTGAGTTCCTTAAATAGTGTTGAATGTTTCATCACTAACATATAACACAAAAAAATTAAAGCAGCTGGCTTTTCAAGCCTACAAACCTGCCAAAAGATGCTGGCAACATCTTTTTAGACACATCTCCCCAAACACACAGCCATTAAAATTAAAGATTCAGAAATTCCTGAAAGTAGTCCAAGTCTTGATGAATGTTTTCAGAAAAAAACCCAACAATTCCAACATGTTTTTCAATAGATCACTTTGCTCCATTTAATGAAAATGTAATTGGGCTATAAAAGTCTGCTTAAAGAAAAATAGCTTTAGCACCAAATCCCATGTCCTGCAACTCAGAACAGAAACAACTGATCACCCAAGACCTGTTCTTCCTCCCCAATCTCAACTGCACTACTTCCATTTTTTTAACCTTCTTAAAAAAGTACAGAATTGGACTTCAAATAGAACAGATTTTCCTGGGCAACACTGTAAAATTATTTCCCAACAGAACCAAAATGTTACTGATGATGGAGAAGCAGAGGGAAACAGGTTACATGAACATATCCTTGTACCATTTTAAATTATGTTAATAACTGATCTACAGGCCAATATTATTCCTTTATAGATGTCTGCATGCCTGTCAAAAGATACTAAGAGAGCATCCCCTTGGGTTAAATACTCTCCAGCATTGTCACTCCCCTAGTAGCAGTCTCTCTGTATTTTGGGGGACACTTTTCTCCTGACTTTCCTCTCCTGAGCAGGGGTCAGTCACAGAAACAGCTCCACTGAAGCGAGAGCAGGTACTAACCACCACCACAGTGGATACTGGGAGGTGTTTCAGACAGCCTGAGGTGAGAAATTTCCCTTTGTGTATTTACTGTATTCAGGGAAGGACAAAGAGGGAGGAGAAGGCAGGGAAGCAAAATAATGATTAGTGTAATGGGATTTGCTATTCTTGTTAATAGTTTAATCAATATAAACATATACAGAACCCTCTGACGTGCTTGCCATGCTCAAGTGTCTCTATATTTAGCTCAACACTCTTGAGTTAGTAATCCTCATGGTTAGTATCACCTGCATCTGCAGTACCCACTTCTGAAACAAAAGAAAAGGCAGGACTGGGATGTCCTGGGTCTAAAACTCAGCCACGCACAAGTGACCATGCCGTGGTGTGTCCTGGATACTCCGGACACACCACATGGAGGTGACAGGTCTCAGGACACGTGAGACTTGCTCAATATGAGCAGGATAATCTCACTGCTGTGCTCCAGGGCTCTGCTTGCACCAGACTTGCAGGTGGAGCCACATGTGCTTCTCACCCGCGCTGGAGCCAGCCCAACACTTCCACGGCTTTGCAGATCGCACACAGCCGGATCCCTGGGCTTGTCGCACAGTTTTTCCTTGGAGGAATAACTTAGCGGCAGCCCCCGACTTGAGAGCTCATCAGTGGGGTACTGAAGAGATGGAAAAGGTAGGAAAGCACACAGTCACAGAGGGACGAGGCAGGACTGGTCCCAGGGTGGGACAGCACCAGGCCCGTGCAGGTCACTGTGGTGAGGCTGAGTTTTGCCCTAGAGCAGCTGTATTTGCTATTTCACACCGTGTCACTTATGGGGTATTACTGGTGTCATACCACAGGACACAGCACGTGTTCTAAGGAGCCACAGGCCTTCCTTACAGTCCTTTACCTTGATTTTAGGCAGAGAGAGAGAAAGTTTGCCTTAACTTTTGCTTTCATCTCTCTAAATAGATAGTGCCAAAATAATCTATAAACATCTTAGTGGTGTATCAGAGTGAAGCTCATTTAAAAGGCTTAAAACTGACTTTGAAATAAGCTGAGACAATCTCCAAATTGACAAGTGCAAGGAGGGGGGTTAATAATCTCTACTGACGGCAGATTTCCCTGGGGAACAGCTTTCCTCACTGCCAAACCCAAGGGAGGGGGCACTCCTCCATCCAAAAGCCTGTCCCCACAACCTCACAAGAGGGAAGCAGTGCCATTTATAGCTGCTCATCTGTGAGCAGACACATCGCTGAAACAGTGACTGCCACAGGCAGCATCTGTCCGAGGAGCCTGGATTCCACGTCCCAGAGCACAGGAACTTGGAAACGTGATGTCACAAGATTAGTTTGCTCTAATGTGTCTAATTTATTTTGGCATTCCCTAGGGATGAAAAAAAATAGCAAAAAATCACTATTGGCACTGCTGTTGTATCATCTCTGAGAAGCATGAAAAACCACAACTGCAAGAAACAATGTCTTATGGGTAGGTGAGGTATTTTGGCCTTTTAATTTATTTTTTTTTTTAATAAGAAACAGCTCACAAGTTTCCACGGTGCCACTTGGATGCCCTTTGCACTGCACTGTGCCAGAGGTCAGCTCGTGCCCAGGGCAAAGCCTGAAATCCCATTCCCCACTGGAGCGCCAAGATCGTCACTGCACAAACACGTTCAAGCAGATGCAAACACTGATAACGCAGCGATACAGGAAAAGTTCTGTGCTTCCAAGGAGGAGTTGAATAACAATCCTGTCTTGCCAAGGGCCAGTGGAACAAACCTCAAGAACTGATCAAAACCTTAAATACCCACTGCTATGGCTGAATCTGTGTTTCAGAAGAGGTCTCCCACACCTCTGCCTCTTTTCCAATGGATGTGAGAACCTGTCCCCCTGTATAGACAGGGCAGTGAAACTGATAGGAGCATTACAGAGTGTTACCTGGAGAAAAGAGAAAGCCAACAGGTCTGGGTCCTAATCCAGTGTTCCAGGAGCCATTTATATGCCAGACAGGCTTTGGATAATGCTGCTGACTGATCATCTCACAATATTTGAACTAGAACATTTCTGTCAAAGAAATCTTAACATTTTCAAGAGTTTGGATTTAGGAAATTGATATCAAGCCCATTAGACATTGTTTGTCCCACCAGTTAGTCAGTTTTCCTAATGAGAATTCAGTGAAACTGCTTTCTTGGGAGCTTGTTTATAAAGCAAGTTCAAAAGCCAAGCAAAAAATTCCAGTTACTTTGGTTATGCCATATTTGTAGCACTACTTCTTCTGCTGCTTGGAGAGCTGTCAGAAACCTGTTCTGCATTACTGCTCTCTATCAGCCTCCAAAACTATCACTGAGGGGCTGAGGCGAAAAAAAACAAAATCAACAACTTGTACTTCACACACTAATTATCAAGGGAGTTTCAAGTTAGATATTGTGATTTGCTGCATGCACCCTCCTACCCTGTTCTTCTCTGTGCTTACACATTTAACACTTGTTACTCAAGTAAGCTACACTTCCACATTTAATACATCCAAAATGGAAAACCTCTGGGTAACTAAAGCTGTATTGCTGAGAAGACAAGATTCCCTTTCCAGTGATACGAGATTACTGGCTCTGACTTAGTTAAATCAACCTTGATTCATGCTGGTAGATTAGTGTAAATCAGCCCTAGTAGAACCAGAGGTCTAGAATGGATTTCCAGAGGTTGTTTAGTCCACTGGCCTGGGTAGGGGAGGACGTGCACAGGCCTTTCCTGACAGAGTCTAGCTTATTTTGAAAGAGTCACAGACCTCTGCCAGGGAATCTGCTCCAGTCCTTCACACTCCCTTAGCATCAAATTAATTACTAAAGGTAAAGTGCCCCGATTTTCCCTTGAAGCAGCTTAGCCCAAAGATTCTTGTCTTAACTGCCAGGGTCAGGAAGACCAAATTATTGCCTTTTTCCTTCACGGCAGCTGACAGTGTTTCGGGGAGAAATACAGTGCTCCTCAGCCTCCCTCTCCTGAGGATGAAACCCCCTCCATCTTCCCTAGCAAATCAAGCCTTTTGGACCTTGCATCAGTCTTCCTGCCTTCCTTTTCATACTCAACCCAGTCCAGCTCAACTTTGAAGTACACTGGCCAAAAGCAAATGCTCCTGCTTGCTGGATTATTGCACTTGCCACAGGGAGAACAGCCCTGCTCATATACTTAATGTGCCTCTTTCTGTAACAGCGTGGTATTGTTTATTCATGATCAGCTTGTGAGCCATCAAAATCTTTTGTCCTTATTGATAAATCAACTACACATGGAGCTGTTGGTCCCCAACCTGTCATAACTATAGAATAACTTATATGAAAGTCTATTGCAATCCATAAATCTGTATCAGCAGAGGAACAATGCACTGTCCCAGCTGGATGGCAAGCTGATTTTGGAGGGGTTTTTACCACCTCTCCAATTGCAAACATCATACTGAATTCCAACCCTGCCCAGTGTGCTCACAGCCTTTCCAAAGTGTTGCCAGCTGCAAGTTTAAACTGCATGCTCTCTCTTGCCTCAGCCATTCCACAGGTGTAAACAAAAGACAGACACAAAACAGAACCTCCCTCAAACACACTCCTATCCATTTTCCAACCAGTTTTGCACCCAGGTATTTTCATCCGTGTCATCATTATAAGAGCGCACGTGAAGCAGATTCAGAACTCCAACCTTTGAGTATTGTGTCTCAAAAAAATTTATGCTTCCTGTTACTCATCCCCTCAATTTCTTCTAGGTGCTCTCCAATAATTGGTTATTTGTTCCA
This sequence comes from Melanocharis versteri, assembly GCA_013397845.1. NCBI lineage: Eukaryota > Metazoa > Chordata > Aves > Passeriformes > Melanocharitidae > Melanocharis > Melanocharis versteri. The sequence goes on from VZTG01007055.1 coordinate 142,386, forward strand.
GTGTTTTTCCAGGAAGCTGACAGGTCTATAATTCTAGACCTGCTTGTTAGCACCACTTTTGGACCTACAGCTCAAACCTGCACTCCTGGGCTTTGCTCCAGCAGACCACTTTAGCACATATTTAATTAAGAGGGAGAGACATCTGTGGCTGTAGAGGGGTTGAGTCACATGCTTATTGCTACACATGTGCTTGGAAGTTTTTCTGGTTCCTAAGAATAGATACATTTAGAAAATGCAAACAAACAAAACCCAACACACCAAACCCAAGCGAAACAGAGATGTATTTTCATACAATGCTTATGACTTCAAGAATGGAAATAGCAACAAATACTAAACATTGACTTTTCACTCATCCTAGGAGATCATTCTCTGATACTCTGTGATCATCTCCACCAGGGTGACTTCATTTACTACTGTGCTGCTTCATTCTGTTGTTTTGTTAGATCTTTCTCAAATCTCCCATAATACCTGCTACATTATGCCTCCAGCACATTCTTCAGCCTTATTAGCCCTTCCTTTTAGGGAGATAATGAATTGATTAGATGTCACTTAGTCTGTCATGAACTGCAATTGACACCTCTTGCAGCAGCTTTCAGTGCATTCCAAGGGTATTTTTATGCTTCTGGAACACAGAGTACTGACAGCTCTGGAGAGCAAGACTGATCTCACTCCCAGGTCAGCCCTGCCCCGATCAGCTCACACCAACAGAGCTATTCCGTCTCCTGACTTTAGGATTACCTCCAGCAATACCCCAGAAGGAAGAGGCACATTGAAAATGGTCAAAGGGCCAGCACAAAATGGTGGAGCTCACCCAGAGTCCTCTGCTGCTCCCCCTTGTCCCCTCCAAGATCAGGAAACCTCTCCTGATCCCCACCTAAGGCAGCTTGATTAAACCCAGCCCTGGATCTGATGCTGCTGCTTAGCAAATGAACCACTTACAGCCGTGGAGCGGGCTGGACTCCCCCACTGGTAATCCCTCAGCTCTGCCAGTCCAGTGGATAATTGTCATTGGAACACAGTCACCTGGACCATCGGGTGCTGAGCCCCAGCCCCTGGCTCCCATCAGCTTTCCTCTGCTGGGTTTTCCCTGTTTCTGTTGCTGCTTGTTCCTGTTCCCAAGCCCAGGATGGATGTGGTCAGTCAGGTTTTCTTCCACACCTCTTCTATCTAATTTCTTCATTCTCTTCACATGAATCATTTCCCCAGATCAGCAAGAGACCTCAAAGCACGCTGCTTATTCCAGACTAAATTTATCTTATGCATACAGAATTGGGGAGGAATTCCAGCTACCAGAGCTCTCTTGCAAGCTAATTATTCTTCAAAGAAGTTTTAGGCAGTCCCAGGGAGCATCTAACTATTGATTTTCTACTCTGTATAATTTCTCTGCAAAATGTAATCATTCTCCTCCTGTCTCACACTGTCACTTCTCTCTCAGAACAACCTGGGAACAATAAAAGAGTGGAATAGAGGGCACCAAGAAGGGCACCGTCAAAAAAATATATCTCTGTAAAAGCAGATTCTGTAAAAGCAAACCCAAGAAATGTCTGTAGACCTTGTTTAATATTCATCAGCCAGTGTAGTGTATAACTGAAACCCAAATGTAACTGTTATGAAAATTCAGGCTAGAGGGAAATCAAATGGAGACAGCATTCTCAGGATGCTGCCATTTCAGAGTTTCTCATTTCTGGATTTCTAGCATAAATGTACCACAGAGAGAAATGTTATTGAATATATTGGTTGTTTACAAATGGCTACATTTTTATATAAATTCACTTATTGGGGAAAAAAAAAAGAAAAAGAAAAAAGAAAAGGAAAAGGTAATCAGAGACTCCAAGGAACTCACCTCATATAAATCTATTCCTAACACACAATTTTATGCAACAACAAAGTAAAAATGAAATTGAGACCAGAACATCTTAAAAACCCCATTGTGCAAAATCAAGCTGGGGTTTTTCCTCCATCTTCTTGCACAAGAAAGCCCTTGACACATGATTAACACACGATGCACATTAAGAATGCTTTTTGGCTTCAGAAATTCAGCACCTTTAGATATACCTGTAATCAGAATATTTAAGCAGAAACTGACATCCCTGCTGCTGCTTGATTCCTGGGTGTTTGCCACGAGCTCCAGCCTACTTAAGGACACCATGGAATCGTCCTTTGGCACTGCCCAGTGAACTGCCTGCTGGAGGGGCCAGAACCACCTTTATCACAATCAGACAGCGCAGGCAGGAAGATAAGGGCTTGTTTAGGAGGGAACAGGGAGAACAGGGTAGAGCAGTACCGCTTTGCCCGCGCCAGTGCTGCCAAAACTCTGCGATGTAACTTTAAGCCACTCCCTGAGTGTTTTAATCAGGACAGGGCTGCGCAAGGCCAGCTTCACGAGCTGCCTTTGGGTCTCTGTTGACCTTTGTCAAGGATTTGCTCTTCCCTCGTGGTATGGTCACGACAGGGTAAAGAACTGGTTTTGATTTCTTCCATGCCTGGGATTAAAACCGTGCAGGACCTGGGACAAATGTTGGCTCTGAGGCTGTGCCGCCCAAACTTGAGCCTGGTTTAATCAGGTTTTGCCACCCCCTTTCCTCTAGATGTCAAATCACAGATCAGGAAGGGAAATGAAATGCTTTGGAAAGTAGAACACACAATTACCATTTGTGGTAGGTTTTTTTAACTCATTTTTTCCCGAGATTTCCAAGTCTTTCCTGTTTCCCTTGGGAAAATAAATTCTTATCAGAAGCTATTTTATGACAGAAAAGGAAAAGCTATTATCAACTTTAAGGAAAAAAAAAACAAACAGCTGAGCAAATTTAGGTAAACTGTGTCCTGCTGCTGCCAGGCTGAGAAGCTGGTGCTCAGAACACAGCTCCTTTCTATGCCAACACTCAGCTATGCATCCTGGCATTCATTATTTACCAGCCTCCATGTGACACAGGGCTTTCAGAAACAGGACATTCTTTAGCAACCCAGATAAGAGCTCAGCCTCCCAATGTTCCCAGTGCTTCGGGAATGGCTTTGCTTCTCACTGGTCTGAAACGTGACTGTGGCCATCCCCGTGCACTGCCCGAGCAACACCAGTGGGCTCTGCTCGAAAGGAAGCTGGTTTGAGGCGGAAACACTGTCACAGAACTGGGCTGCTCTGTGGCACATTGTCTGAATTGGAGTCAAATTCCTGTTCCCTCATTGTCTGGCACCTTTGGAAACCTGCCAAAATTAAAAAGGAAATGCAACACCACCAGAGGAAGGGAATGGCCAAAATTCACATGCAAATTTTATCATTAAAACCTTTAACCCAAAGTTCCAAATCCAAAGGCTTAAAGTTATGCTTTGAGCCCCCTGTGAGGAGCATTAAAAATGACCCAGTTTAGAGTGACTCTGAGTAGCTGGAGCCCTGTCAGGAGGCCTTGAACATTCCCTGTGCTGCTCCAAACAATCTTGCTCACATTTGGGGGTCCATTCAAAAAGTGGGCATTTGCACGATGGCAAGAAGTACCCTGGCAAAATCCCTTTAGGATTTAAAATACATCTAATTTCACTTTCCCAGCATTGACAAGAGCACTGTCTTCTACACCTTCGGGCATCTGCATGCCAAGAAATGAGGGCAAGATGCACAGATGCTGCAAGCCAAAGGAGAAGACAAGCTGGGAAGAAGCCAAGCTTCACCCAGGAGCAGAGTGACATTTCAGAACGTTATGCTTGGGAAGCTGCCAGTCCAAATGATCTGCGCACTGCCTGGGCTGGAAAAGTGAGCCCCCATATTTCTGTTATGGTGCAATTTCAGTTGCAATCTCTTACCAGTGATGCAGCTGTTAGGGGAGGCAAAAATCCCAAGCTGGGGACACTGCTCAGCTCAGGGGTATGGGAAAACACCAGCTTCCAAAAAATGGGTCCTGTATGCTGTCATAAAAGTAGGACTATATGAGGAGGCAGGGAAAAGGGCTTAGAAACTGCCCTAAAAATAACATTTCCATCCTGTTATCCCCAAAGAGCTGGCCCTGCCAGCCATGTACTCCCCCTCTGAACCCAGAACTTGGCTGTCTGTGCTGTCCCAGTGCAGGGCCAAGGAGGTAACCCCATGCAGTTGCTCAGAGATGTCAGGCTGGACAGAGCTTCTGGCAGCTGGAGGTGGAGCTGTGTCAGAGAAGCCAAGCCTTCTTTTCTGTGGGCTTTCCAGGAGGAAACCAGACCTATTGATTAATTTTGCCTAATGTAAGTGAGGTTTGGGACCAGATGCAGGTGGGTGAGTGGTAGCTGCTGTCTTGAGTCATTCTCTGTGGGTCTCAAATTGCATCAGTGAGCTTAGCAGCAGATTTCAGTATCTCTGCTTCTTCTATTAAAAGCCTCTGCTGTCTACGATACGGCTCCCCTTGCACCCCCTCCAGCTCTACAATGGAGTTGCCTTTTGACTTCTCTTTCAAAAAATTCTATTGGACTTCTATTTTGAAAAATGCAAAGCTTCACATATTTCCATCCTTCGGGCTTTTGACTTTTTTTTGTTTGTTTTCTTTTGTTTGTTTGTTTGTTTGTTTGTCTGAGGGGGCAAAAGGATCTGCAGGTATTAATCTTGTCCTGCCCACAGGACAACTCAGACTTGTGAATAAGGAAACCAGGCTTCTCTGTCACATTTGTCTCTGACTTGATGTGTTCTCTCAGAACACTTCTCCTGCACTTCCTTACCCGTCCTTGTGCCCTCACTACCAGCTGATACACTGCTAAGGAGAGGCAAATGATACTCAGTACAAAACTGCAGAGTAATTTCCAAGGAGCTATTTCCAATGGAAATTGGTGTCTTGGCTCCTCCAGCCTGGACCAACTGGCAGATGATGTGCCACCTTCTGGGCTGTCCTTGCATAGCTGAACACACACAAGGGCAATAGGAATGCCAACCGCTCAGTCTCTGATTTACACCCCGGAGAGGGATGACAGTAAAATTATCCACACCTTCCCCTGTACCAGCATTTTGCAGGATGACAGACCTGGGTGCTTTTCCAGCAGACTCCTGGCTGTGCTGGTCATCACCTCAAAGCACAATCTGCCCTTCATGTGAATGTCACTTTACTCCAGAAATACGCAGCGATCTGGGGTTATTCAGCAGCTGTATCACCACGGGCTCTGTCCAGGATGAACAAACACGGGCCCTTCTGAGGCCTGCAAGCTGATGGCACCACGGAGCAGAGAAGAGAGATGCTGCTGTATGCTAAGAGAAAGAGCAGCACCCTCCTCTGCTCATGTGTATTTATTGCACTGCAAACTCAGAGAGCTCTTTCGCTGCTTATCAGCACGAAGTATCTTTCGGCCATCAGCCTCCTGGGTGTCTTTCACTGCATCCTCCTCCAGGCTGTGTTTTCGGGGATGTAACTTTCCCGCTATTCCTCTAAATCATCCCAGCCTGCCCGGTTTCTCCGTGGTATTTCCTGCCTGTCGGTGTGTCTCACCTGCTTCCTGCCCGTCGGATCCCGCGGTGCAGGTGCGGGCTGGCACATCCGCTCGGCATTGTCCGAACCCTCAAACCCGGTGCACAGGGTGCTGCCCGGGGCCGCAGGGCAGAGGCCACTCCTGCCTGCGCAGGGCAGCGAGAAGGCGCTCAGGACAACCCTCTCTTCCCGCAGGTTTCTCCCGCACAGGCTGCCACCTCGTGGGCATCGACTGGCACAGGCGTTTTCCTGGGAACAGCAACTCCCAAGTGCCAAGAACTCGGTACTGGCAATATTCTGCTCTGATGATCCAAGGAAACCGCAACCCTTCGGATCCCTGGCTCGGGAAAATTGTAGAAGTGTAGAGATGATAGAGCTGTTCAGATTCTAACATGGTTGGTGGGATAGATTTTCCGTAAAAATAAGAGCTCTAATAGGCAAATCTGTATTAGTCAGAAACAGCAAGATTGGCACGCTTCTTGCTCAAAAGCTGCACCCCTGCTGCCTATGTTACTGTAGGAGGTCCTTGTATGAGTCAGACTTCACATTTCTATCTCCTGCATGGTGAGAATCTGCAGTCAAATCAATGTAAATATGTCCTCTGCTTTTTCAGGCACTTACTTTACAGCGTTAATCAAAATTACTGAGAGTTAATTCGGGGCAGATTTGGAGTGGGATATTTAAGGCCTGTGTAAACTTCTTTTAAAATCTTCTAATTCTTATGCTGGATCTGTTTATCATTATTGAACTGATTTTGTACCTACTCTGACACAGGAATTTCCCAATAGTCTGACAGTGTAAGGGCTTTTTATCATGTGGGAACAGCCCCTGTGTTCAAACACATGCTGTTTCTCGAACAAAATTAACTTTTAACCAGAGATAAATCCTGATTTCATAATGTTGTGCCCCTTTTTCAGTAATCCTCAGGTTCAAAACAGTTTACCTGATGAATCTGTATCTGCACTGTGCGCCTAAGGTGAAAATATGTGCTGGAGGAGACCATTTGATTTCAGCACTTTCCAAATCTGGTCACCAGGAAAAAAAGATCTCCCCTCATCCTTATCCTCCACCTCCAACTGAAGCTCTCAGTTTGCTGTGCTGAGGTAATCCTTCCATGATAGAGATGGGTATTAGTCTGTGTGGAGAAGCAGCCCAAGCATTTTTACTCCCTTTGGATCATTTTGCAGTAGCGTTTGGAAGTCAGAATCATCCCACATTTGTCTTTCAAGTCAGAAATGAGATACAACAGTGTTTAATTTTTTGTTTGTTTCTGGAATGTGTGAATTGGAAAGTATAAGGGGTGTCTTTTCACTTTCCACACTGCCCATGCACGAGGATACTCCAGCTGAACCATCTGTCCCTGAGCCAGGGGTGTTCCAGCTGAAAAAGGATCAGTCACTTCAGATTAGAGAAGATGGCGAATTTTCCTGCTTCTAGGAGAATTTCCTTTCTATCTCCCTCTCTTTCTTTGCTACTACTCCAGTACTGCCAAAAAGGACTTAATCCTAGGGACTTACTAAAATAACTTCTGACAAATGGAAGACTTAATCTCTGGAATAGTCTGGACACTGTATGCAGTGACAAGTATTTGAAAATGTTTCATGGGTAGAGATATTCCTGCCTTGCCTTTTAAATAGAAGCCGTCTCCCTTTTTTTGACACACTGAGCAATACACGTGGCATCCTAAATCTGTTTTGTCAACTGAGTCCTGGGTTTTTAAAAATGCACAGCAAGATCTTAATACAGCTCATCACATTCTACAGAACCAGACATCCTGCTTAGTCCTCAAAGGCTCGATATTCCCCATGCACAGCCCACATGCAACTGCTCCTGTCTGATTACATGGAATGACAGCCTCCCATTGGCTCCTTCCCTTTGACACCACGGCAGAGCCTGCTCCGCCTGAATCCCGAAGTAGGACGCACAGCTTGCCAGCACTAAAAACTGCAAGCGTTTCTGTTCAGACTGTCTTTGGCTGCCTAACTGCACCAAAACGCCACTATTTTGATTTAATTCCTGGAAAGCTGCTTTTCCCAGTCCTTAAATGCTTGCCTGCAGATGCAAATTCAATGTCAGCTTTTCGGACAGTTGCAGCCAGCAGTGTCATTTGTGTGTTAGCATTAGAAGTAGGAACTTATTTTGCTGGACTTCCAGATGGGCTGGTCAAGATGAATTTTATAGGGTTTTTTTCTGTTGGATAAGCATAATTTTCACCAGCATCAAAAAGTCCCAGCAGCCTGCTATGCTATTTACAGTACAAGAGCGAGAGGAAAGCTACAGGGTTGGGGATTTCAGCTGACAAGACACGATGGATGGCAAAGAAAAGTCTCATTTTTGGTGAATTGTGTGATACAGCCAGCTCCTACAGGTCAGAAATCCTGATCCTGCACCCTGAAAATCATGAAAGCTCCAAAAGCATTTGAATGTTAAAAGAGGGGTCTGAAATTATTGTTCGCTGGGTTATTTGGAGCTTTTAGGAGGCACTCTGTCACATTCTCAGCATTTATCTGAAGCTTTGACCAAGAGGCGCTCTGCACCAAAAGTGATTCATACGAAACCAAGGATGGCTCTGCAGTTACCTCAAAAGACATCAGAGTTTCATCTTTGCTTCAGAACACAAAAATAATAATGACTTCCACGTGATGCTGGAGAGTTGAGGCTGTAAGAAAGACATCAAAGATCATTACTCCTCCTACCCACTGCTGAGAGTGGGCACCACTGAGCATGGCAGATGGCAAATTCTGAGACAGCTCCAGTTTGCAATAAGACTGCCAGGAGGGCTGAGGGCTGAGGGCTAGAGGGAGCAGGAACGAGAGAATGGGTAAAATAAGCAGAGGTGAGTAGATATGAGAACAGGGAAAAATGTAAGAAGATGATTAAGAGCAGAGAAAAGCAACACTTCCCCCTCCCTTCCCTTGCAGCTTGATTTCTGCTGGAGGTATGCTGGACGGAGATCTGTGCATATTATTTAAATGCCCCACAGCAAACTCTGCTACTCACAGCCACTGATCCTCTGCTCAGGAATGAGGTAAAAAGGAGATCTGTCTTCCCTGAAATCAAACTGGAAGTCCCAGGTGCAGTAGAGGAACACAGCCCACCCCAGCTCTCCTTTATCCTGGTCCTTTACAGAAACTTGAAAGTCCTTTAGAAAAGCAGTTTGTGTTTTGAGGGTAGGGACAACATGGCAACACAATAACAAAAAAAGATATTACGATGCCTTCCCAGAGCAACTTGTTATTTCACACTGTAAAATTTACTGGGTGACACAGAATAAAGCTTTAAGCTTTGAAGCAAAAGCTTCAGAGCTTGCTGTTCCCAGAAATGCTCTCAGGAAGTGTGGAAGACCCCATGGCATATTCTGGGAGCAGAATTGTCCAGATCCCCATCAGTATCAGTCTCTAAGTGTCTTCCATTTCCTCATCTACTTCCTCAGAATCCAAGCCTTTACTTAGATTTGCTACAGGTAAACCACAAATAACTGGAATTGCGTAAGAGGTAGAACAGATTAAGACAGAGATAAAAACGTAACGATTTTTTAATTAAAACAGGGTCTAAAGATGGGAAGGATTCCAGAAACTAGACAAAGCAGAACCAAAAGTTAAAAATGCACATCATCATATTTGAGCTTGGAACAGAATAATATAAACCAAAGGAAGATCATTCCAACAAACAGATAAATTTTACTGCAAATGTGTTGCACTGGAAACCTAAGTGGCCTCACTTCCTGGACAAGTGGTCATAAAGTTGTTTCTGAGTGTGAAGGATGCAGTTGTAATCCATAACTTTCAGCCTAAATGACTGTTGCTCTGACAACATACTGCTCCTGTTCTCAGCTGGGAGTGTGTCACATTTGTGTACCACCTTTTTAACATCTTTTGAAGGGTTTTTTTGGAACAGAGACAGCATAAAATTCAGAGGTTAGTTGGGTCACCTGTTAGCCTTCAGGAGAATGGTTTTGTCACTGCCTGTGATCCTTACGTTATTAACGGGACACAAAAGCTGAGAGAGGAGGGACTGGCAGACATGGATGAGTAGGTGGGTAGGAGGTATGGAGGAGGAGAATTTGGAATCCCTCCCTGTCTTTTTATGCCAGAGGGAACCAGACAGAGAAGCTGGCTGGGGGACAGGCTGTTATCAGCTCTCATGATTTTGAGGGTTACATAATTATTTTGTTGCTATAAAGACAAAGCTTTGTGACTCATGTAGTTGCAGAAGGCTGAGTGATCTTTTGAAGGCTAAAAAAGGGCAGCATGTCCCAGTGTGATGGGACATGATCAAATAAATCCTACTGAGAACAAATATCTGGGTATCTTCTTTGGGGTTTGCCATTCCATGTCCTAATTTGTCCCCCAGCAGCAAAGCATAACCTGCTTTCCCAAGCCACTTGAGGCTTTGAGTCCTGTTCTGCAATGCCTGTGGAGACCTGAGCAGTGCAGAAGAGAGTACCGAAAAATTTAAAGCTGAAGTAAACCTAGGCAGATGTGCAGCCAACGAGAGTGAAAACACAGGAATGCCCTGGCCCCTGGAAAAGCAAATTAAACAATAGTTATTCCCTTTCTCCTTACGATGTAATTAAAAACTCTATGTCAGTGCAAAGGTATCCCCAAGCAAACACAAAACACAGCTGACTGCAGGGACCACATCATTTCTGGAGACTCCTGGACAGCAGGGCATCACCAGTTCAGAAACCCATCTGCCACAACCAGATACAGGTTGTTCACTAAATATGAACAGAGCTGACTGGAGAGCCACAGGGATGTAGTTTAGGCAAATATTTGGGACCTTCCCTGTGTGTAAGATCTGCTGCTTCCTCTGCTGCTGTGTATATGTCAATGAATGACTCAGCCCCCTTTGTATTTTTCACAAGCCAACTTTAAATCACAATTAATAAAGGCATCTGGTTCTTTCAATCATTTTGTTTTACTCAGAGGAGGCAGATATGACATAGTATCCCTTTCAATAGCTGCTTGGAGAGTTGCTCAGATAAAAGAAAAGGCAGAGAAAACACTGCCTAATCACATTTCTCCTGTAATCGTAGCTCTCGGGGACCTTTTTTTCAGCAATGTGTAACTGTCACTTTAGCCTACAAGAAACAGACATTTTCGTCCACCATGGGTTTATGTAGGGACCCTTGAGATAACAACAGTCACAGACCTGAGCCATAAAAACCCCACAGCAATTTAATACTGCAACGTGATATGTAACATAAGATGTAACAACTATAACAATAATAATGCAGCTGTTTTAGAAATCCCCACCTGACCGATCTACAAACACCCATGGCTGCTTTCATTTGTGCCCTGCGGCCAGTCTGTAGGGGCGGGACGGTGCAAACTCAGTTGAGCAGGAAAGCTGAACTGTCCATACCAGTGGATCTCGGCAGAACCCAGCTCCCTTTCGCCGGCGCAGCTCCAGCTGACCACGGCACGATGCTTACAGCCTGCGCTTTCTTTTTGAAACTCAAACTGGGGGGAGACCCCGGTGGGGAGAAACCCGTACCGAGCGCCGGGCTTCACCGGGATGCCGGCGCTCGGAGGGGCTGGGGACCGGCCGGAGCGCGATCTCCGCTCCCCGTGCGGCCGCGGGGCGGGGCGGTGCCGGCGGGCGGCCGCTGCTGCGGGGAGGGGATGCCGGGCAGGCGGGGAGGGGATGCCGGGCTGGGAGGGCGCTGCCCGCGGGCTTCCACTCCTCCCTCGCTGCCAGACGGGCCGGCCGNCGGCTCGGTTCGCCCGGGGCTGCTGGCGGGGAGCTGCCCGAGAGGGTCAGCTGGGCTGTCACAGCGTGAGGATAGCGGTTACCGCTGTTGGTAGTGACGGCGGTGTTTTATTAAAAATCCCTTGGTGCGCGCACGGACTGGGGCCCGTCCAAAGGTGCCGACAGCGCAAAGCGGGCGCGCTGCTCGGTGCGCCACGGCGGAGCTTCACCTTTCCACCGGGAGGGGAACTCCCCGAGTGGGGCGTCCCTGGAGCCCCTCTGCAGGGACCCAGTAGAAGGAAACGGCTGAGAAAGCGCAGAACTGTGCAGGCATTGGAGGGATGGGAATGGGATGCGTTTCTGGGCATGACTTGTGAAAGAGAAGATGGGTACAGGAAATGCAGCGAGGGCAGCTGCCGTGCCGTACCAAAGCAGCTGCTTCTTGGAACCACTTGAGGTTTGTCAAGCTAGTCCCTGGAGAGGTTGCTGAAAGGGAAACGTGCCAATTATACGCCCTACAGGGAGCGTGCACCCAGGGGAGTGGACAGACTTAGCTCCAGAATAATTGCAGACAACCTAAATCCTCGGTTATCCCTTCAGCCCATGTGACACAGTGCAGGTGATGGGGCCACAGTTACCTCCTTTCCCACTGGGACTGCAGGGTGAGAATTACCCAGTGTAATTCTGGGATGCACTTGGTGCAGAGCACATTCCCTCAGGCTCAGAAGTGAGATTCCCTCCAAATCACAGACAAACACTTCCTGCTCACACAGGGAACAAAAGTGAGAATGAGGCACGCAGAGAGATAATGAAATGCAAGGCCTCTGCCTGCCTGGCTCATTAGCTTATTGGGAAGGGGATGGAATGAGAAGTGAAGGAAGAAAAAGCCTAGACATTGCTCATTAAGCAATGGTATTTATGGTTGATCTTGACCTTATCTTATTAAGAGGCAGAGCCTTCCCCTCTCAGGCTTTTCCTCAACCTACAGACAAACACAAATGACTCCCAAAAGCCCCTAAAGGCTGCGTGGGACCAGGCAACCTGAAACTCTGGGTTTCACCTAATTTATCCTGCAATTCCCACAGCTTACGCTGTCGTGCAGTGGTCGTGCTCCTGCTGCCGTGTAGACCCTGGGGTCCAGAGTCAGCACTGACGTGTGGGTCGTCCTTGCTGCTCACAGGTTGTGGATGTGCCTCCAGATCAATTCAAGGCCCATCCAGACACTCAGCACGGCTGGTGTGGAATGCAGCAGGCACACGACGTGTGCACAGTGCTGTTCCTGGGCTGTCACTCAGGCCCTCACACCCGGGACTCTGGGCTGGGCACAGAGCACACACACAGCACACATTTTATGAAACCTTCTTCCATGGCTGGGCAGCTCTGCTGCTGCAGAATCTTGAGGGTATTCTGCAAAGGCAGAAAAGAAAAAGTAATTTTATAGATCCAGGTAGCACATAGGCCATTTGGGGAAACTCATTTTTCAAGTGTTCTTCCTTTTATTAAATAAGAAGGAGCAAAGGAGTTATTTTAATGTCTGATGTTAATGGACTAAAACTACAAGTCTTCTTCATAATTTCTAAAATAGAGGGGCACAAATATTTTATCTCAATTGTAAAGAAACTGTGACAATACTTATGTAGACTATAAGCGAAAGACTTCAGTAGGAGTGTTCATTCTTGGCACCTCTGAAAATAGATATGTTGTTTTCTTTGGTATTTTACCTTTATAAAAACAGTTTCAATTTCATGATTAAACAGGAGGTTAGTTCTCATATTAACCAATTTATTTGTTAAGGATAGGAATCACAATTTTTTTATATTTGCGTCAAAGATTTTTTTAAATTAAATTATTCTTTCACTAGGAGTTTTCTGAACTATTTGTAATTGCATTTATGTTCTGAAAGTACCTAGAAGGTAAGAAAAGTATGTGACTACACAGAACATGTTACCTGCTACCCAAAGGGTGGGCAGTGGAGCATGTGCCTCAACATCCCACCAGTTAAAGAACCCTCAGTGGTGAAACTTTAGGACATTTTCCCTGGTGGATCATGGACAGCAACATCCAGGCCTGCGGCAGAGGACTGACCAAAGTGGAAATCAAATGCAGCTCAGACATTTGTAATGAGGAGAACAAAGAGTGGGTGGTGAGTCCAGGCTGTTGGAAATAAGCATTGGACAGATAAAAGTCTGCTTTTGGTTTTTGCACAAACAATTCAAACGGATGTAGGAATCCAGAGGATTGTGCTGAAAGGTTACAGTAGATCATGCATTATCTTGCTTAAAAGCTGTGAAAACATCCACCTGTTAAATAGCTGCTGGCAGTGTTCTGTATGTCACTGTTAGCTTGTAAGTACTGTGGGACAGTTCTCTCTCCGTCTCTCCCTCTCTCTGCCTCACAACAGGAGAATTCTGTTCAGCAATTCCCCACAGAAACTGAGAAGAGGAACCTATCCCTGAAAACCACTAAGTGTTGCTTAGGGAGCATTCCCTCCTTTTTTGTCATTTTAGCTACAATCAGTTTCACACAGGTATGAAAGATTTTAAGTACATCATGTTGGTGTGCTGGACTTTTAAATCCTGATCACCAAAACATTCCTGTGTCATTCCAAGAATAGTCACTTCAATAATCCCAGGTCTAATGGTAAGTGTGCAAAGGCCACGGCTTCCAAATGAAATCTCAGAAGCTGGACCAAAATGAAAAGAAAGCAGTTAAATGATGTCTGGTTTTTGCATGTCTGCGTTTAAATAGTTCAGAGTAAATCCTGGTAAAGATTACATATTCTTTATCATTACAGTATCATTCTTTCCATGGACTGTGCATCTCAGACAAGTAGTGCTTTTTAAATCACCTTAATCTGCCTTTTTCCTGGGCCCAGGATAAGTAGACTTACAAAAGACTAAAAGAGACTTTCTGCTTTAAGTAGACTATTCAGTATAAAATGTACACAAAAACGTGTAACATATGAGAATAAAATTAGAATATCAGGAATAAAGTACAGTTCTCCCTACACCTACTTCTGCTGTAACCATAACTATCCCAAGCTTCTTGTTATGTTCTCTCTCTCTGTTATGCAAGAGTAGAAATCCAAAGCCAATATGAAGTAGACCAGGACTTCAGAGCACGGTGATTTGCAATTCTGTTAGGCTCTACAGCAAACCTGATTTTTCTAATTTCTTCTGTTTCAAACCAGAATTTCTCTTCCTTTTCTTGCCTATTGTGAGTGGGTGACATTAGCTAGCTGGAACGGAGGGATATTAGTTTTAGTCCCACTTCCTACTCCAAGGTTATTAAGTACTCTCTTACACTTAATTATGATTTTCTGTTCATGGAATTCACCTATGGTACAATATTTTAGTCCAGACTCCCTATAGAAATAGATTATCTTTACAGCGAAGACAATTTCAGCATAATATTCCAAGCAAAGGATGGTGACTCATGAGTGGCTGTAAATATAACTCAGGAGTCTCATCTGGCCTGCTAGCACCCTGCATTGCCACAGACAGACTGGGTTGCTCCCTCTCCTCATTTTTCCAAAGGAGCAAGGCAAATCACGCTTTCCTTTCTTTGGCTTGTTTTCTTTAGTATTGGTTTGGAATCTATCAGGAAAGAGCCTGTCATTTTCACAGGGGCTCAGGCTTAGAGGAGAAACTCCAAAGATCAGTGATCCCAAGAATACCTGTTGGAATTTAGAGAGTGTGACAAAATTCAGGTGTTATCTGAGTGTTGGCACCAACATAGAAACAAACTGATTTTCAAAAGGTTTTGCAAACCTACAGCTGGATTAACTTTAATAGGAAGAGGACTTTTGAGAGTTTCTTGAAAAAATATCAGATATCTTTTGGGCACAAATAAGGACTTTGGATATGTGCCTTTTGGTCAACATGTTGTGAAGTAGAAATTGTTGGGGAGCTTATGCGAGAGCTACTGTTCTCTAGAAAGCCTCGCTAATCTTAAATTTGGTTTCCTAAAGTGATTCTTAGATCCATGGCTGTATCTTTTAATCTTTGTCGTCAGGATCCATTTTCCCAGCACAGAGATCAGTGAAAATCTCTGTGACTTCCAGTCCTGCTTTCCAGTTTATTTTTTCCCTGCTTGCTGTAGCATAGTCTAACACGTCTCTTCATAAACTGTGTTTGGACTGAGTTCTGTTTTGACAGTCTGACACATCAAACATCAGCTGCTTTTTCCAAGTGTGTCTCTGCATGGACACTGAGGAAATGCAGCATCACTCTCCTTCAGCTGTTCAATTCTTGTGCCTTGTCCTTCAGAATTTCCATCTCTATTTCTTAGGTTACCTCAGCTGCATTCATCTAAGCAAATTTACAATATGTTTTGAATGCACATTTATAGCATTAATTTTTATCACAAACATTTCAGGAAAGAAAGACCAAAGCAGATTCAAGTACCCTGAATATAGAGCTGGGCAAGTTGTTTCTCAGGAAGCAGGAAATATCCTGAGAAAGTGGCATAAGGGAATAAAGAACTGTTTGTTATTTGGGTAGAATTTTGTGAGTTGATTCAACTAAATGAAGTGGCAGGAAACATTCTGGGAAATATCAGAACATTTCCCATTTGGTAATGCCAAAATGTTCTAAGAAACAATATGTTTTGCTTGAGGGCAAACAAAGTGTTTTGAGCTGACCGGGTGCAAAGTGTCTTTTTATGTTTAACTTAATCTTCTCTTTAAAAAGTCTGTTTCAGTTTAACTCAGGCCAATTTTTCTCCTCTTGGCTTTTGATTTGGCCACTGCAGAGAAGGAAGGAGCCATTATTTTGTGAGCTCTGTTGATACACACAGGCTGGCCTCACCAGCAGCCACCCGGAGGCTTTGAAGCACATTAGGCAAATGCCTGGAGAGAAAACTTAAGCCTTGCAAGCTTGTTTCACAGTTTACAGAAAGAGGAAGAAAATCAATTGTCTAAAGATTAATGGCTGTATTTCTGAAGGCCTGAGGAAATCAGGGGTATGCTGAGCAAGTGTTCTACCTGTGTTGCACAGAGTGCAGTGGCAGAAGCAAAATGACTTTTTTCAATTAAAAAAGGCAAAGCTGGAAAGATCAGGAAACAGCTTTTGCAGTGATGCCAGGCTTTAGCTTGGGTCATGTTAGAGTTAGGTTATGTAAAAATAACCCCGAGTACAGAAACCTCCAGCCTTCAGCAGGAACAGATGGGGTGTGCAGCCACTCAGCCCATCTGCAGATCAGATCATGTGCAAGTACAAAAATATTGATAATTACCTTCTATAGAGGGCTCTCTAAGCCATTGATCTGGAAGTATTTAATGGGGAGGTAAGTCCCATGGGGCTGGGTTCCATTTTAAGACAGAGGAATGAAGCCAGAGAATGATGGGAAGACACAGAAAAATAGGGCAGTGGCAGGGGGAAGAAGGAAGTCTAGGATGCCCAATTCCATGGCCAATTTTTAAGTCCATTTCCTCTCCTCTGTTTGCTAACATTTGCAGCCATGGAAAAGAAGTGAGTCCAGAGGAAACTGCAGCATTACTAGGGCAGCAGTCTGTCTGTGACTGAAGTTGTAAGAGAGGTCCAGTGTCAAGGATTGCTGGGTGACAGGCTGCTGAATAGTGATTGATTCTCTGTGGAGGATAGAGTTATCCAAGTTCTGGGTGGTAAATTCCTGATTTTGAGTGTTTTGCCTGAGATGTTCACTAAAAAAAATCAATTTCCTTCTCTGTTTAAAGACCAATTTCATTAGGTAATACAAGTAGTGTATATATATGTTAGAAAAGCTTACAGAAGTCTGCTTTACAAACTAATTCCAAAAATTTTCTGTTTCATCTTCAACTGCTGTTGTGAATGAAATCTGATATTGGCAGTTCTTGGCAGGGCTCTGGGAGGACCAAGATACCATGAAATTATTGCAGTAGTTTTGCCAGAGAGCATCAGAGAGAAAAGGGTTCAGCCCAAAGTTTTCTGCAGTGCCTTCACTAAGGTGATCAAAAGTCCCCTGAGAATAAATCTACTGCCACAGGTACAGGAGGCCACAGCTGGGTCAGCATCACCCCTGCCCCAAACTCATGTGTCCAGAGGGAGGAAGAGAGGCACTAAAACCTGCTCTGCCTCCCCAGAAACCCAGGCTTGGAGGTCCTGTAGAAGGCATGACAAAACAATTATTTGCCTCGGACACCTACAAGGATTCTTTAAAAGAAATGCATGAGCAAAACTGTCAAGGCTGGCAGAACTAAGCTGCAAATCCAGCTGTTTCAGTGCCAGTCAGGCTGCCCTGGTACTCCTTAGTTCCGCTGCTGGTCACCCTGGAAAAGCTGTCAGTCAGGCCTGGAGGACAGATGCAGAAGTGTTTTCAAAAGCACTGCGTCCCTCCCTGCCCTGCTGTGCATCCACAGTTCCGGGCTGTGCAGGCAAGAACGAGTCAGCCCGGCTTCAGGAGCATTTAGGCAGCGTGTCAGCTGCAGCCTGCCAGCACTGCTGGCTCCGACACAGGCGTTCCACAGCTGAGGCTGTTAGCACTGCACAGGGCTCACCGGAGACCTGCTCTGGCTCTGGGCTCAAGGGCTTCAGCTGCCTGTCACAGAGCTCTGCCACGACAAGCTTTGCTGCCAGTGCGTAAACACTGAAACCTTACTGTGTGTCAGGGGGCGGGCTCCTTAGCGCCCGAATCTGTCATTGCACGGGCAATGAAGTTGTTCAAAAGTACAAAATTTAAAAAATACCGTAGCCACTGACCCTGCTTGATTAGTTTACCCAATGTTGCACCCATACACCTGATTCTGGCTGATTTCAGGAAGAATTGGAGCTCAAATCTTGGAAAAAGATGCGAGACTTAGGCTTTTAAATTAGTCAGGCAATTTGAAAATAGTACCCCTTAGCCCTTAGACTGCTTAATATAATTTTCACAAAGCTGTTCATAGCACACAGGGGGATTAAAGTAATTAAAATATCATGGTACACCACACTAGGAGTAAGATGCAGTCTCCCAGATCATGTTATTCATAAATACCTTAAGACAGCTATAGAGTGAGTGATTATTAAATAGCACTGAGACTTATAGGAAAGGTGTCCTGCCCATGGTGGGGGGGCAGAACTGGATGATCTTTAAAGGCTTTTCCAACCCAAACTATTCTATGATTCCGTTTAGTCCAGATTATGGCCACAATGGCATTCCTTCATTAAACAAAACATGCCTGCACTTTTAAGTAGAAAAGACAAAAATGTTACACAACTATACAGTTTCTTCCAAGGGTCTGAATCAGTGCTGTTGCTTTGTTATCTAACAGTGGTTGCTTTGCAGTTAAAGATGCTTGCTGAGTCACTTCTCTTCCGTAGGTTTCTGGGGGCTTGTCAACAATGCAGGAATATCAACATTTGGCGAGACAGGGTGGCTGCCTATGGAGACGTATGAAAAATTTGCAGATGTGAATCTCCTTGGGAGCATCAGGACAACCCTGGAATTTCTTCCCCTTCTAAGGAAATACAAGGGTAATGCTAATCCACTGTTATTTAGAGTTGTAGAATAATTAGCTTACTATAATCAGGGTAATGTAGCATCTATAAAAGAGGCTTTAATTGTCTCTCATTGAACTGAAATGACAGCCTCCTTCTGTGTGGCCTTAAAGAGCTACTTGATCCTGAAAAGAGGGTGAAATCATAAGGGAAAAAAAATCCTTAAAGATTTTTGTCTTTGCAGTACATAGAAAAAAGTATTTATAAATAAGGATTTCTCTCAGTGTTTGACTCAAAAAAGAGAGGAAAAATGTTTACAGTAGATTAAGCCCAGGCAAGCCTTTTTAAGAACTGACAATCAGAAAACACAAAGATCCATTAAGCTGCCTAATTTTATTATTTAGGCTTTACAATTTTATTGTTTGGCAATTAGGAGAGGAAGAGTGACCCTGCAGAGGTGAGCTAGAGACATCCAGCTTCCAGTTCCAGGTCTAGCAAGATCCTCTCTATGACCTTGGGCAAGAAACTTCAAGTATGTAGAGTTGCATGGATATCCAGTGGGATAAATGTGTTTGCATGGACCTCCATCTGCTTGGGCTTTATCCTTCCTTCTAAGAAGGAATGGATTAATAGCCCTCTGCAGCATGGCAGCGTGTCTTGGGTGCTTTGCAGTCTGTTCCCTATGTGTCTCCTGTATTTGGGGAAGAAGATCCCCTTCTCCTTGTCTGTTCTGGCTGTAGGCCCTTTAGGGTGAGGATTTGTGCTCTGTGTGCAGCATCAAGCACAGGAAGGGGTAGGTTTCACCTGGAAGCCCCAGGCGTCCCTGCTACACAAACTGTTGGTAAGATAAAAGCATCCCTTTTTTTTTTTTTTTTGGCTATTCTGCTTCTTTCTGCTTGGCTGCCTTTGGTTGATGATATTCTGACACAAGAAGAAAGAAACCTTTAAATACTGCGAGCTGGACGTGCTTTTGTAAAAGAATGTGCTATTGTGTGTACCCAGCGAGTGTGTTCTGTGACCGTTACACAGGGAGACGTCGCTTTTCCCGGTGATGTCCTGCTTACTGCTGAAATTCAGTGATGCTGGTCCACCAGAGGCATTTCTCTGACTCCGTGACTTGCACAGGGCTGCTTTGAAGCAAAAGGGACTAATTGTGCGTGTGATACTAAGCGCGTGCATAAACCTTCAGAAGGTTTGGGTCTGGATGGCTGCACACACACACACCTTAGCTCAAAGGAACATTTTGTATCTCACTCAGTGGTTCCTTGATTAACTCCTGCACTCCATTTTCAAGTACCATCTATGTAGGAGAGAAGGCCAAGGCACTTCTAGGAAGAATCCTAGATTTCCCATCTCCTTCCTTGCAGGAACAGCCAGGACAGCTAAAGCTTATGTGTTTGGGGTCAGCAATAGACCTCTCCAAATGAGAAGCTTGAATTACAGACATCAGAGCATTCTCTTGGGAAAGCTGGGTTCCAAATCCCTTAGGCACAGAGAGAAGTTAAATGAGGTGTCCCACATCCTGGGTGTGTGCCCCAGACCACTCAGCTCCTGGACAATGGAGGCAAAGGTTATCCTACCCATGGCTGACTGCCATGGATGTGCACCTACTCCAAGAAACACTTCAAAATTATTAATACAATTATTAATACTTGTAAAGGGAGGTAATGTCCTCCAGCCTAGGACTTAAACATCCTACCCTGAGAGGAGCAACATTTCCCCATCTCTTTTCCAGCTGGCCTGACCAGCTGATAGAGCATCTTGATCAGCAAGCTGGTAGTTATTTTTCTTTTCCTGTATATAAGATTTATTCAGGATGCTGTATAGGAAGGCAGGGAACTCAATTCAGAATGACAGATTTCACCTCATTCCTGTGATACCTTTTGATATCCCCCAACCCTATTCCATTTGGTGAGATCTGGAGCCCAGATGTTGTGTGCATCTGTGGCAGCTGTGTTCTCTGTATTGTCAGTGACACGGCCATCTTCTCCCTCACCTCTGCTATTTGTATATCCACACTCACACATTCCTTGCCCCATGGCAGGACTGTGAGAGAGGTTTACAAGGAAACAATGTAAATGAACCGCAGCCCAGGTGCCTCGAATGAGGGAGCTCTGCTATTTAAGGCATGCCTGCACTCAGCAGGAGTTAGGAAGGAGGAAAAAGCAGCACAGATCAGGGAAATCATTGTAAAGTACTGTAAGGCTGCCCACATTTGGCAAGTCACATTTCCTTGGTGACGCTTATCACTGTACAGTCTGGCTTGGACTTTATATGCACAGTTATAAAGCCAGGTCTCAGTGCAGAGACATCATTAGCACAGAAAAAAAATGGCATTGGTAACCATATATCCACCTCAGGGAAAATCACCTCCCCTCTCCTCTGCAGTCCTTCTCCTCTTACGAGCATAGTCTCTTACTACTGTTCTTCAGTCTAAAGGGCACTGCTTTGTTTCCATCTTTTTCATCCTGTCTCAGGCTCCGAAGGAATAAGCAGCACACTGGGAATGTGATACACGTTGTCTAGTCCAGCATCTGTCACTACGTGGAAGCTTTTTGTGTGAAGTTTTCTGCTTAATATAGCTGAGTGCCCGTCTGTCCTGGGACTGCCCACTGACACTGCCCAATTTTGGGACAGCGTGCAGTAAAACAGCCTCCTGCTAAACACCACATTATTAGCAGCTCAGAAGACTGAGGTGAATCGATTCCATGTTAGACTGAGAGTGAAGTTATGTTATTTGTACTGTTTTCTTTCCAGGACGTATTGTTTTCATGTCCAGCATCATTGCTTATTTTACTCTGGGAAATGGCATTTATTCGATGACCAAGGCAGCTATTGAAAAATTTTGTGATGCATTAAGACTGGAAATGAAGAAGTTTGGTGTCCAGGTGAGTGATGTAACAAGAACCTGGAAACACGGTAAGTGAAGTAATGAGCTCCGTGAAACAAAGTGACAAAGATAAAAGATCAGAACTGCATCCGTGGGTGCAGCTTTCCTTTGGAAAGAGGTGGTTTCTCTGCGGCTAATCAGTCAGCTGGAAATCACTGGGAACAGCAGTCCTGGGTGATGTTTGTGGCTCTCAGAAGCTACTGGGTAACAGGTCTGTGTGTCAGCACTGAAACTTCCAGCCTTTCTCCACATCCTCTGCAGTGGAGAAGCTTCCTGACACAGGCCTGCCTAAGCTCCACACAGAGCTCCCAACAGCAGCAAGAAACTCAAATGTTCCCTGGGTGGCTGCGAAGAGCCCGGACACCGAGTGCTGTGCAGCCAGAAGGAGGCTTGTCACTTGCCTGAGGGGTTCTTTCTCTCCTCTTGCAACACCAACTCCTTGCTTTTTCTGAGAACAGCTACGCTGCAAGAGGCAGCATTGTGCAGAGTAATTGTTTTTTTAGTCTCTTAACCTAACAGGCTCTAAGAGTGCTCTTATTGCCCTAAGCAACTCTAATAGCAGTGACTGAAGCTTAGATCACTAAGTAGCTTCACTGGGCTTTTTCCTTGGAGTCACTCCACTGCTGAAACACTCTTTTCAAATGCTCAAAGTCTTCCCGGCAGGTTTGCATTGGTGCACTGTTTATGTACACAGATTTACAGCATTGTTCATAAGCTTTGTGTTGGAAAATATTACAGATATGCATCTATTAGCTCCCCCTGCCAGATAAATAGGAAGGGCTGTAAAATGCAAGTGACTTTACACATCCTAATACCACACAGCACGATGAGGATTTCTGCTGATTAGCTGAGGATAATCTCAAATGCATGGAAGGGCTTAGTTTAACGGGTTAGCTACTCTGGTCATTTTGAGATTTTTCCTGTTCCACCTCTGCAGCAGTCCCAGCACATAACTGAGGGAACCAGGCTGACAAACATTCCTGGAGTATCTTTGGGAGGTATTTTTCTGTTTCTCACTGTATGCAAGATGCTGGCTGGCATTTGCCTGAGCACCTACCCTGTGGAGAGCCTACAAAATACATGGTCTCTTTTTCCTGTGCTCCCTTCCACTGCTCTGTTGTCCTCTCTGTCCTTTCAGGAGAAAGCTGCACAGAGGTGGCAAGGAACAGATGGAGCTGTGGCTCTGTCCCACTGAACTCTGGCCAGGCAAGCTGACAGCCTACAGGAAAAAAAGTGTATGTCTTCCAGTGGAAAGGCTACAGAAAATGTGAGAAGGGAAAAAAACCAAACCATCTCTCCTTCTCTCCAAGCCAACTCCAAAAAAAGAAGCTTTCAAAACCCCTTTGTTAACAATAAATGTGGGAAATTTACTATTGGCATTAGTTTGGCTGACACCAAACACATTTCTAAATAGCACCAGAAGGGAGGGTTCCCGAGGATGCTGTGTGACAAACCTGCTTGAGGCAGCACAAGCTGTTCCAGCTGTGCACACCATCCCTCTGCTGGAGTTTGTCAGCATCCCTTCCTTCTCCCTGTGCACAGGACCTGCACCCCAATCCTCCTGAGAGCAGCGAATCCATCAGCATGCAGGCCAACAGGCAAGCACTGACACAGGGAGGAGCCTCTGCTGGGTGGGCTGCGTGGCAGAGCGGAGACACCAGAGTTTTATATCACCACAGACTTCCCAGAGAATGCCTGTCAGATCCCCAAGTCTCCGACACAGCTCAGCATGGGTTTTCCTCACCTTGTGTTGCAGTCTTTAGAAATCAAGTCAGTTAAATGCCACGGAGCTTTTAAAGTTGCATATCTACAAACAGTTTGAAAAAGGCTGCTGCTAACTGAGGAACAGCGTGAGTGCTGAGTGCTCCGCCTGCTCCAAAATTCCCTGGAAGACTCAGAAGGGAGCAGAACAGCAGCAACACACAAAGAAAACATGGGGAGCAGCAAAGGACTTGTGTGCTTTCCATTTAAATCTGTGTGCACAAATCTACAGAAATTTGCTGATGGCGTCAGTGAGAGGCAGAGCAGGACCTTTGGTCCCCCTGTTCTTTGCTGACAAGACCTAGTTTACTTTTAATTACACTTACTTGGGGAAAACAGCACTTCTTTCCCCTTTACCTGATCATTTTCTTTGATATCTCTTTTTTTGGCCCAAATTGGGTCAAAAAATTATCAATTGGAGGATTCTCCACTGAGTGAAAAATCCAAAGTATTCCACTTTGGAGACATCAAAGTCATACTGAAATGCTTTGTCTCAGTATTGTCAAAACATTTATACCACTAGCATTCTACAGCAATCAAAGATGCTCTATTGCATTCTGTGAGGGTGTGCTGAGTAGTCAAAACAAGAACATTAACATCAGAGCGAAATGAGGAAGTCAGAATAAAGCACCTCTGCAATCTTAAATATTTCACGGGAATATATTTGATTTCAGTCAAGTTTCCAGGGTTAAAATTTCAACAAAGCAGCATTTTCTGGCTGGCTGTAGAGAGCTTTTGATCTGTGTTAGTGACTATAGTATTTAATTGAATTCACAATGCCTGATTGCACCTTGATAAGTTTTTTACATCTCGCTTTCAGGTCTGTATTATCCAGCCAGGGAATTATGCACGCTCCACAAAAATTCAGCCACCAGTCAGTGCCGAAGAGATCTGGAGTGAACTGAGTGAAGAGGAGAAGGCTGTTTACAACAAGGAGTACATTCAAGAGCGGGCAAACTTCTTCAACAGCATCCTCAGTGAGGGAAGCACTAATGGCAATGAGGTTGTAGATGCTATGGTGGATGCTCTAATATCTCCTGCACCCAAGGCACGTTACATGGTGGCGAAGCTGAAGGAAAAGGTGCTGGTGTTTGTGTGTGCTTTGTTCCCGACCGTTGTGATGGATTCTGTCCTGTCTTATGCTCTGAGCAAAGTAAAACTTGCATAGCCTGCAGTGGTGCTATTCACTGACTCAGGTCAGGTGGTTTATAAAAGGTGAAAGTCAGAGCTGCATTTAGTGCCCCGAGGTGTCAGTACAGTGACACCAATTAACCAATACAGACTTTGGAGAGTCTCCCTAGTCAGAAGTGTCACTGATTCCTAGGGAAAAACATACAGGACCCTGTGTAAAACTAAATCATTTGTTTAAGTAACTTTATCTCTCCCCTGTGGAAAAACCACATCCACTTAAGCCGCTTTAGTTATTGCCTGGAAACTTTAATACATCTTTTTCTAAAGCAATAGCAGGTTATTGTGTTACAGACACGATGCAGACAAAATGGAGCGCGTCCTACAGGGCAGCTGCACACCTGAAGTCATTGCAGCAGAGATGAAAAGCCCTTACTGGTAGAAACCTGAGTAGCCATTTATTTAGGGGTGATAGGAAGAGGTTAATGGAAAAGTCATAGAAATCAGCATTGGACCTTGAAACACTTTGAATGGAGTCAAATGGCTGTAGCAAGTTAGGAAGTCTTGAAGCTCTGAGCAACCTGGTTTAGTGAAAGGTGTCCCTGCCCACAACAGGGGGGCTGGAATTTGATGATCTTTAAGGTCTTTTCCAACCCAAACCATTCTATGATTCTATGAATAATAAAGCTGTAATATGAAAACATCGTCTTGGCTAACTACAGTTCAGTCCTTTTTCAGGTGTTCTGGATAAATCTCTAACAAAGCCAATATATCACGGACTTTGGAAAACAAGTTACATATTCCATTTATAAATGAGTATTTAATCCTAAATAAACTCCATCTTTTATCTAATGTCTGGATTAATCAATGTTGACGTGAAGTGTAGCGAGAGAGCTAAACACCAAGGAGACGCATATCAGTGTACTTGGAGCTCAGAAAGAACATATTCAGGTTTTGCTACTATTGTAAGGAATAAGGTCTGAAGAAAATAATACCGGCTAACATGAAAGGGAAACATCAGTAACATTCATCTATGAGAGTAATTAATCACGGTAGCTCCATTAACACTCTCCTGCTAATTGTCAGGGAAGAGATTGCTGGTTTACGCATACAATTTTAATTTTGACTCGGTTGCAGTATGGCACAAAATCCAAGAACTCTGGGACTGAAAGATCCCAGAAGAGCTGGGATCAGCTGTGGTGGCAGTGATAGATACAGGGCAGCAGCACTGAGCATTAGCTTCCCCCACGCCAGGTCTCCCATATCATATCAAAGACTATGCTGTAAGTTGACATAGTTAACTTTTTCATCTGGAGCAGACATCCTGTACCTGGGAAGTCTTTCCTAACATATTTAATTAATTACTGAGAAAATTTATGCTCTCTCCTGGTGGGTAATTTGGGCAGCGTGAGTCAGGAGCATAGATGAGATTGGCCAACAGAGTGACAATTCCAGGCTCTCTCCTGGTACACTCAGCAGTGGAACAGCCACTGCACCTGTTGGAGGCTGTGGAACATGTTATTTCTCTTTCCAAATGCTCAACCCATCCCTGGAGCTGGCATTGGCAGGAGGACAAGCCTGGGCTCCCAACTGTTTCACAGACTGTCAATAGCAGGATAATCAGATGATTATCATCCCTCTCCTCGTTTAACCAGAACTCAGCAAGGCCAAGCAAGGGAACAGGAATGAGGCTTATTCCAACTGAACCAATCAATTTCTTGTATAGGAATTCCCCCTGCTTGACCTCAGGGATTTCAGCAGCCCTGCATCGCTTTGGAAGCGTTGCTTTCATGCTCTTAGCTGTTCTTTGTGCAGATTACCCTGCCTCACAGTAAGCAGCACTGGACTCCACAAGCAGCTTTGAAGCCCAGATGTTTCTCCATCAGGCCCAGGGTCCATGTGCTGATCTCTGCCCCCAAACACGCGTCGCTTTCCATTACACCGTCTCCCTTCTATTTGCATTTCTAAAAGCTATTGCACTAAGTTGCTGAGAGCCAGCACCACCAGATCTGCCTCACAGATAGGAAATAACTTCCAACTGGAAATTCCTCCTTTATTTGCCGCATACAGGGCGAAGATGAGATAAATATTTCAGTAGCCTTGTGTAACATCAGATGAGAAAGACTCCAGAACATTTATTCCTTCACCTTGAAAACTGAGAACTTGCAGTGCATAGGATTTTAAACAGGATACAGTGACAAGGTGAGAACTGATGGGATAAATGAAGGCAGTTTGTATTTCCATTGCTGTCTAACCATCGGCCTGGAAGCTAACTGAAAACCAGCTACAAAATTATCATCTTTATTCCTTCCCCTCAGCTTTTTAGTATTATGATCTGCAGATAAAGAACTGATCAAGAGAGTCTGAGCTTGTTATTAACAGAACATCCCACT
Source organism: Melanocharis versteri (assembly GCA_013397845.1). Taxonomy (NCBI): domain Eukaryota; kingdom Metazoa; phylum Chordata; class Aves; order Passeriformes; family Melanocharitidae; genus Melanocharis; species Melanocharis versteri. The sequence continues at coordinate 169,078 of VZTG01007055.1, forward strand.
GAAGTCATCTGGAATCCTCCCACTGAGTTACACGTGTTCCAAGGCACAGTGTTAGACAAGTAAACAAGAAAATAAGTAGCAGGAATGATTTCAGAATCCCTGGGCTTAGTAGAAGAGAGACCCTCATAGGAAATGGTGATGGGAGGGGTGCGGCATTCCCTCCTCCACGAGTGCCATAGGGTACAGAAGTTGTGGGATCAGTAACAGAGGGTTTCAGTGAACAAACCTTGCTAACCAAGCCAGTGACAAACACTGAGGACCCCCAGAGCTGTCAACTCTTCAGCTGAACCCCTGCCCTGCTCTGTGGCACTGGAAAGCTCCTGTGACTCTGGGGACCTCAGCCCTCATCCTGGCCCGTACGGTACCTGGGAAGCACATGCACGGTTGCTGGACTGCCCCACCATCCCTTTTTACTTTGCCACATCCCTGGCTGAGGAGTGCCTCCTTCTTCCTCAGTAACCCTGAAATCACCTCTACCTCAAGTCGAGTTGAAGTGCAAGGGCATACAAGAAGTCTGTATTTACAACATCCAAAAAAGAAACAGTGTTTCAGGAAAAATTTAGGTGACAAAGACACAAAAACAAACAAAACCCCCCAAAACTCCCACAACCAAACCTCTTTTGATGTTACTCTTATACCTGAAATGCCCCTCTCCCAAAACCCAGCTAACCTGCTGCAGGCCCTTTCCTGGGACTGTTTTTCTACGTAGCATTCATCTCAGCTTCGTTCAACAGAGAACTTCTTGGCAAAACGCTTCAGCTTTCATCACTATTTGTTTTTATAAGCCCTGCTGACAATTTGGGATGTTTTTTCTCTTGAAAACAACCGCCCCAAATGAAATACAGCTTTCTTCCCAAGCCTCTTCTCCAAGGACACGGTATCAGGGACCTAACAGTTATTTCATGGATTTTCTCCTTGATGAAAAGGCCTATTCCTAAGAGCACATATTAAGTGATAGAAAGAATCAGTGCTGGTTTTGATATTTAGCAATTATAGAAAGAGTATAAAGAACACTAAAAAAAGCCAAACCAGTTTGGTAAGTTCTACATTGATGTGAGTGATACCAACAGCTTCATACAGTGGCATCAAAACCAGAAACAGAGCAGATCCCAGGAAATACAGCAGGAGTAGCTGGGTGGTACCTGCCAGCACAGTTCTGAGGTGGTTGTGCTGCTGCATGAAACAAAGATTGTCTCAGGGAGAAGACTATTCCCCTCCGTTGAGAGGGCACAGTTGGAGCAATGCCCCCACAAAAGCTCCCCAGATGACCTTCAGAATTAGCCAAATGTGGGAATTTGTGTCATCACCCCAAGCTGGCAGATCTGAATGAGGAGATTTTGGGTGGAATGCACCACACAGCAGATTTTTTTTTGCAGTAGCATCAGAATCCAGAGAGATGAATAACAGTGATAATTACTTCCACAGTAAAAGGCTTAAGTAAAAACGAGGCAATCCTCAAGCATACCTTGCAGCTGAAGCCAGGCTGTCACCAGCCCAGCTCCCCCTGATGTCAGCAGGACTCCAGCGCCATCCAGAGAGTCCTTGTGGTGCACAGCCTCTCTCCAGAGGTCAGCTGTGGGACAGCTGTAGCGTCCTTGTGCTTTGACATCCACAGAGAACACCCAGCACAACACAGCGACAGCAAGTGGAACGGAGGGTGGCAGCTGGATCGTTCCACTCGTTGCAGGAGGGACTGTGTGGTATTCTCAGCCTGGCGCCTTCTGCTAGCACCAAACAAAACTTTGCAGCCTTTTTATTTCGAGTATTTGGAAGCACCCATGCAGCAGTGAAACGTTTTCATGCGTAATTGGATGATTTTGGAGCTGCAAAGTGAGCATGTCAGTAATGGGGGCTCTACCTACCGTGGTGAAGAACGTATGTTGCAGGAGCAATTGAGGTTAATGTTTAAGAGTATGTAAAACAAGGGGGAAACATGCTGCTCAGTAATAAATGTTCTTTGGGATAATCTTGATTTGGAAATGATTTACTAGTGGTGATCTCATCATCATACACAGTGGGCAAAACCTGTCTGCTGTGGGCTCCACAGGTCGCATTCATCCAGGGAACCATGAAGCCAGTGGAGGACCTCTTGGATTGTCCCACAAGCTCCTTCCTGGCTGTGAGAGATGTCCCACATGGGAAGGGAGGGGACATGCTTACAGCATCCAGGACAGAACAGCCTCAAGCACCATTCCACTTGCATTCCTGCAGTAGCTTGGCACTCCTCCAGAACTGAGCTGTCAACCAAAAAGAGCCCAGCAGCTTGAGGCTTCAGACCTTGGAATAATTTTCTCTGGTGAGCTTTATTTATCTCTATAGGCAGGAAATACTCTGAATTTCTCTAAGAGGATTTTAATCCTATTTATTTTGGAGATGTTGCAGTACCCTAATACCAGAGCAGCCCCTCTGCTCTTGAAGCCACGCTGCTTTGAACCATCCAATATGATGGTCAGCTGTTGAAAAAGGGTATTTTGCTTCTTGCATCATGAATCCTCATTATCACTCTCATAAACCTCATGGAAAGCTGATCACCATGAGAAAATAAATCAAGCGTAAAAATCTAAACATATACACATGCAGTTACATGCACATTCACATTTGAGGTAAAATACCAAGTACCCAGAGTGGTTATAGTCTGGTTCTGGTGTTTCCACAATTTCCAGAGACAAGGCACGCAGACGTTTCAGACAGGATCTTCAGTTATCTTCATATTGGACTAAATTTCAAAGTACATGTGCTAGCTTTTCTAATGGGAATTTAATGTGTGCTGCTCAACAAAGTGAAAAAGGAGGATTTACCCCGGGCCTTTGGCCAAGATGTGTCTCCTTATTCGTGGCAACAGCAAAAGCAAAAATCTTACACAGAACAGGCAGGGAAACATCTTCTACCGTGCCATGTCTGCATCAACCATTTACTGTGGCCAAGGAGAAAGAGAAGGGCCTGGATGCTATGTTTTCCAAAGAGGAAAGCAATCCAAGGCACAAGAGTGCATCACTACCAATCCAGCCAATTCGCACCACAGAGTGCTAACACGAAATAGCTGCTGTACAAATGGCACTCCTTGCAGGGTAAATAATGAAACTTTACGCTAAAACAATGTTTACTCTTGCTGTGACTCACCACACAGTCCCATGGCTTTCATCAAACGCCTTTCCATGCTGTCGGACATGCATCCAGCTGCATCACCACTTTCCTGGCAGAAGAAATTTCACATTAAAAACCAATATTTTAAAAAATTTCCTAATGCTAGAGGTGATTTGCAAATAATTCAACAGCCAGGCTTGGCCAGGAACAAGACAGACAGTGTTGCTGCAGTTATCCCATACGCGGCTACTGAGCCTGGCAGGAGCACTGAGGGTCTGGTTGTGGCATTTGGAAATTCGGCACTAAAGGAAATGGACAGAAAGGAAATAGAGCTTGGGCAGACCCAGGATTAGTGCTGTTGCCTTTTAGAATGACTTAGGCTTCACTTGACGCGCTCTGAGCGTTTCCCCCCATGCATTGGCATTTTTCTCCTGTTAATAAACAGGTTTCTCCGTCCAGTCCGGCCTGTGAAGGATCACATTTCCCTCCAAGCTCATTTACATTATCGTGCTACACAAACCCTGTGGGGATGGCCGTGCAGCTGTGCGATACACGCACCTTGCCGCTCCATTTTTGTGGCGACTCCAGTAAAGCCCGCAGGCGAAACAACCACACAGCGTTGCTTCCCACGGGGGAGGAAAAGGAGGCTTGGCGAGCAGGTCAGCGACAAGAAAAGAGAGCCCACGACACCCAAGTCCTTCCCCGTGTGCCCGCCTCACCCCCGGTGGCTCGGAGGGCGGCGGGGCGCTGCTCTGTACCGAGCTGAGGGGACGTGGCGGCGCTGAGGGGACCCGGTGGCACTGAGGAGACCCGGTGGCACTGAGGGGACCCGGTGGCGCTGAGGGGACCCGGTGGCGCTGAGGGGACCGGCTGGTTGAGGGGACCGG